>NW_024102829.1:3901272-4286566 GCF_013122585.1 Styela clava | reverse complement strand
TCATTCATCGATACCATATATTATTTTCGCCCGCACAATACCGAAATGAAGTATAAATACTTGAATAACTACTGATTAAAAAACAACAAACCTGGTTAAGATATATGGGGAACTGACTTCATAACAAAATTGAAATTGTAAAGCGACTTTATGGACACCCTGTATAACATTCAGTGCCGGTTGCTAGCGATATATAACATTGGGGTTGATTTGCATATATGATTTTGGTGTCGCTTGTGATATACATCCAGCCAACGTTCTTTTTGCAATACTCAAATATTTTTCATCTTGGAAAAATCAACCGCGGCTTCGCCGCTGATTCTGGCCTATTTTATATATATTCAGTTTTGTTTTGTATACAAATTGTGTGTTTTTGTATTATTTTGGGTTTTACAGGCAGATTTATTGTTATTTTTATTATTATAGTTGCTGAAGTATGCCTTGCTCGTTTGGTTCCATTTATTTGTTTTATTTTTATGCGTGTTTATATGTAATCTTTTTTTTGTTTGTGATTTCTATAATTCTAGTATTTTATCAGGTTTATACCTTAGTTGTCAAATTCGTGAATCAAGGATATAAAAAACTGCATTCCGTGACCTAAATAATTCTGGCAACGCTTTAAAGTTGTCAAGCGAAAGTTTGCTTACACTATATATATATGAGAAACTTGTCTCAGATTTCACCAAACGCTCACTTTTTATCTTCAAATCAGGCTATAAATAAAACTAAAAATGAGTGGTAGATTCAACTTGAATATACACTGACACTCATTTTTAGTTTGTGTCTTCCTATTCCACAAAAGTACTTGGAAAATAGTATAAATAAATGCAAACAATAATTCCAAACGCAAGTTCGAGTAAATCATAGAAGCAATGACCCCCATCTAATTGTCAATAACTCAAAACTTGGAAAATGCACACATATAACGGTTATCAATGTCGAATTTTTGCGTGGAACTAGTCTTTATTTTTCAAAGCATTTTAAACTGATCTGGGCGTATTATTCATCAATTAAAGTCAAACTAACGTTTTGTATTTTCATTTTGCTTTATATATCGTTACCTGCCTGTACCTATGCATTTGTTTTTGTAAATAAATAACTTCCAAAGTTACATGTTTGCACAACTTTCATCCATTCGTTTTCTCAGTAGTCCATATTTATGATTTGTAACTGCCGACGGGAGCAAATATGTATGCGTACAAATTTCCTTTAGGTACAAACGTCTATGGCAGCAAAATTGTGAAATTAAAAATTTCTGTTGGTGAAAAGCTAATAGACGCGTTAAATAATTCAGGGGATTATTTTGCGATATTAGCCCACTTTTTTATTCAACTACGTTTTGAAAATAAAAAAAATAATCATGTCAATATATAAATATTCAATAAAAGCGTGACCTCTCAACCTTATTTTGAAACGTATGCCATCAATCATATAATGACATTTTATTTCTGACTATCGTAAAAATATCACCACTACACGAGAAACGTTCGAAATTGGTACATGAAGTTCAATAATTATCTCATCATTGGGCCCATGATGGTTTTGTGAGTACAGAAGAACAGCACCAGTCCATATATTCGGTCTAAAATCTGTACATTATCGTCACACAAAGTTTCACAAAAATTTTCCTAGTCGTGATGTTTCTCTCTAAGTGAGATTTTGATGGCTCCCTCAAACAATCTACGGATTATTCTGCTCAATATAATAATTGTTCACCCAGCACTAGGAAAAGTTAAAAAGTTAATATGCTCAGAACAAAATATATATGTATATTTATATATATACGGTATACGGTTTGTGTACATGACATCTTGGACTGCTGTTGACAGAACAAAAACATCAATTTTCTAAGATATTGTAAAAAATTGCAATGAGTTTTATATCATCACCCATGATATGAAAAGCAGCACAAAAGTTCAAAAGACCTGATATTTAAAATAAATCAAATATATTTTATTAGCTATATCATGCATGAATTTTATCGATATTCAATAAAGGGGTCTTTTCGTTCGCTAATGCATTACCGTTGGTCGTGTGTCCGTTTGTCTGAGTTTGATTGTCACGCGGTACAAGTTTTTTGAACGTCGTACATATCAAGACTACAGCAACAAACATCAAAATGAGAACAAGACCGCCTAAAATAGGCAAACGTTTTTCAGTCACCATTGGCGCAGACCACAACGGGCCCAGGATACGACCAGCGCCAGCAAACATGAGCAGAACACCCTGATTGAAACTTTGTGTCTCAATGCTTGTTATTTTTGAATACAGTGACATCATTGGAATAATAATGAGCGGGAAACACATTGTTAAAATAATCCAATCAACCCAAAATAATGGCAAAAGCCAGTCAGGATTTTCGACATCTTTTCTAAAATACAAAACAGTGGAGTAAACCGTGAATATTGAATAACATAATACACCACCAGAACAACCTGCCAGCAGAATAAATCGATCCGTCAGCTTTCTGTTGACAACGCCAATTACTGCGTACACAAAGATTATAGCAGCACCCCCTGCACAAAACATGAAGCTATTACTAATTCCGCCCCAGCCGAAAAATAATAAGCTGATCGGTGTCGCTGCTGATTCGAACCCAGTCAGCGCTACCCAAGACATGAACGAGACGAGCAGGCAGACCAGAACTTCTTGCCTCAAAAACTCGTCACGGAAACTTCTAGTTGTTTTAGGAATTTCCGGGGAATTTGTTCTTTCGTTAGAATGCTCACTGTTCTGTAGCATGCCGTTATTGCTTTGTCGCGTCGGTTCACTATCTTCAGCCCAGAAGTCTTTTTGAACATCCTTGAAAAGTAGCATTACAAGTATCGTATGTATTGTCCACATTCCTGTCATAAAAAGTCCAGGTGAAGAAAACTCATTCACATCAAATGGTCCAAGTTTAAAATCCAGCTGACTTAGGAACAGATTGAATCCGGGACCAGTAAGCATACCCACATTTCTCATGAAGCCCAGCATAGATAAGACCCCAGTTCTTTGCTTTGTAGTTGTCGTCTTTGAGATCATGCCGAAGTAGGAAGATCCAGCTCCGGTTCCAACTCCGGATATCAATCTCGCGCCCCACAATATCCGGTAATCTCCGCCTACAAAATACATGAAATTCCCAATAATCTCAAAAATGTTGCTGATGATGGCGCACATCTTATTAGCGCCAGTCTTATCAGCTATTCGCCCATATATCGGTGCTGATAATAATCCAGTAAGACTGAACGAAGACATGATAATCCCAAGAAATCCAGTGGGTCCATCGAGAGATATGAGATATCCATTTAGAGTCGGTAGAATAACAGCGTATTCCACTCCGCATAAAAAGAAGTATAGTCCAGTACAAAGCAATCGTCCATAGCTCTGACGAGTGCAAATCATTTTCCTATTCTAATGTCTTCTAAGAGGGGAATAGATCAGAGATATTTTGATGTTAAGCACTATGCTGAAAATACCATGAAATTTTTTCTCAAGGTTAATATTTACACCCGACTGTATATCTAGCATGTTTTTTTTTTAAATAAAATTCATTTTGTATTTTGAATTACCGTTTTCTGAAAAGCGAGAATTTATATAATTCCGCGACATTTAACCCACATTATTACCCAAAATCGTCCACCTGATTAATGACGTCACTGCCAATTATTACCAATTCACGCTTTTGTGTTATTAAGATCCCAAACCCTTGAACAGTTTTTCTATCGTACTGCTGTATTTTAAAGAGAAGCCAGAGGTATTTTATTTGTGAATTTAATTAAGAAGTTTCAACATTAAAGCTCTTGGGTAATATAAAAAATACAGGAGTTGTGAAAGACGTATTGCTCCGTCATCGGGTCCACATCACCATTAGATAAGCAAAAAGAGAAATGAAAAATAAAATAAAGAAACAAATAATAAAGATCTGAAACAATACATAACAATAGAAATATAATAATTTTCATGGGTTTACTAGCATACTCTATTGGTAATAAACCAAAGTGTGCCAAGTGCCAAAGAATATCCAACTAAATTCTTGTTCCTATTTGTATGCATAGCATTCGAAATATAAAAAAAATAATTCGTCTGCTCAGGAGTTTACTGGCATACTCTAGTGCAGGGGTGGGCAACCTTTTTTGGCTCGCGTGCCAAAATCGGCTTAATTTGACGACAAAATTTTTCCGCGTGCCGACCAAAATTAAAAACAATTCGTTGCTACTTTCAAAGCAAAAATACGCAATAATAATCCTTTTAAACATGTACAGACTTCACTATTCAGGAAAATATCAGTCCGGCAAATAGACTTGATTACTTTTCTTATTTTATATCAGTGAGACTTCTGCTGCTGAATTACCGCTGATAGAGATTTTACATTTACTTTCAGAGGAACTACTGGTTCCATCTTTCGGGCTACTACTGTTACGATACTTGATGGAGTTCATAACTGATAACAGAGATTTACAAGCATATGTAAATGAAAACATGGAGAGTAATGCAGTTGCAAAGTTTTTAAGACAAAGTTTTTAAGCTGTACAACTTCATAAATAAGGCAGAAATGAAGAAAAATGGTGACGCAGACAAACTATATTACGTAAGAATGTAGCCAAATGAATGTTGCACCCTTCTCGACAAAATTTCTCGAGAGCTTACTCATTTGTTACGTCATAATATATTTGTTTGTAGCTATATGTCATGAAAGGACAAAAAGAGTTAAAAAAACGAATTGTTAAAAAACGATAATGAATAAACGAACACCGAGTTTCATCAGATAATTCTTGAATCTTTTTATCTGAAGGAGAATGATCTCGTTGCCGAATAAATGCTCGCGTGCCGAATAAATGAGCTCGCGTGCCAAGTTTGGCAAGCGTGCCAGGGGTTGCCCACCCCTGCTCTAGTGGTAATAAACCAAAGTGTGTCAAGTGGCAAAGAATATACAACTACATTCTTGTTCTTATTTGTATGTAGAGCATTCGAAATGTAAAAAAAATAATTCGTCCGCTCAGGAGTTTACTGGCATACTCTAGTGGTAATAAATCAAAGTGTGCCAAGTGGCAAAGAATATACAACTAAATTCTTGTTCTTATTTGTATGCAGAGCATTCGAAATGTAAAACAAAAATATTCGTCCGCTCAGGAGTTTACTGGCATTCAAAATGTGAAAAAATAAGTCGTCAGCTCTCTATACAAGTTTCACTTTTAATTTATTATTCGCTGATTGGATTTGTCTTATGTACTGCGACGTCGCTTGATGAGTCAGAAAGAACTCGTCAGCACATAACATGACAAAATATTGCTACTCAACACCTCATTGTTGGTTTACCCGTCGATCTCGTTTTGAATGAGACTAACAATTGCTTATTTGATGGTGATGGTCATTCTTCAAATGGAAGAAAATGACAGATAGGTTAACTAGATTGAAATTATTCTGAAATAGCCAGAGAAGCAAGAGTTGGCCTGGATTTGGAGATTTGTAAAACTTTGTACGTCTAGCATAAGTCTCATCTAAATTTTGTCTCAACTCAAAAATAAAATCGTTTTGGTTACTACAAGAAAAAGAAAAAAATGTATCTGCTCAAAAAGTTGCAACTGAAATTTGAAACAATCTCGACGAAACGTAAACCATCTAGATCTAGAACTTGGTGAAGAAAATATATCATGGTCTCATAAAAATAAATCATTTGGCGCTTTTGTACGATTCAACCTCTTCCCGCTATCGCAGGAGTTCATATTTTTATACATATTCCGGGGCTCCCGAAGTAAGCAAACCAAGATGGCGGACATCGAAATGTAATATGTGTACTAGGTTAGGCTAGTGTTGGCTAGTCTTCGAACTGATAATAGGACTAAAATAAGGAAAATTGGAAAGAAATTATCGCCTAACCCTAACCTGTTACCTATGTTACGTTCCGATGTCCGCCATCTTGGTTCGCATACTTCGAGAGCACCCATATTCCTTTTATATATATGACCACTTACGGTATTCCCTCTAATTTCTAACACTATTTTCTTTATTTTACTTGTTACAGTTATTGTCTAGCACTCAGTCTGTTCCCCGAAATGCTTTCTAGCCTAGTGCGAATGTCAAACGAGTTAGACAATTTGACCTTAACACGTCTTGAACGTCTCTTCTCGAGAGAAAACAAATAAATGAATGATGACTATTTAAGTAACCCAATTAATTTTGAAAATTAAATGAACTCGTGTATTATTTGTTCAAAATTTTCGCACCGTAGAAAACTTTGACGAAATTAATAATTACATATAAAAAAGAGGAGACTAATTACGAAAAACAGTTGTGTGGTCTTTGAGATGTTTACATATAAATAAGTGTTTCTTGCTGGCATTTTCAGGTTTTCGGTTTTTGAATAGTCTGCCTGTTATAAATTTATATATCACACGTTGTTTATTACAGTATTATGTTTTTATAATTTTTTTATTGTTGGACTTTCTTAGGGGTACCACTGCTCGATAAACAAATTTGGCCACTGAATACCCTGCGAAGTGGTCATAGTTCGCTATATCAGGGCTATCCAAATCCGTACCTTTCGACTATTCGAATCGCATCTGCATTTATTTTCGCGGTTACTTAGTTTTCTTAAATCGTATTTCTGTTTGACTTCAAAGTTAAAGGCACTGAAATATCTTTAGGAGCACTGTGAAAATATTTTCCCTAAAGACCTGATCCAGTAATTTTGAAGTTTTGCTTACGAATCTTTGGTAAACATAGTCGAGTAGCACTGCGCTAATAGTACTCTTCCTGGGATAAATAGGAAAATTCATAACATTCCTAGTACTGAACAAAATAAGCATCCATTCATTACACGCTTACACATGCATATTATTGCCCTTTAATTTTATAGCCATACATTATTTGATCATTGTATCATATTGATTTATGCATAGCCTTTAATCACCCCAGTGATTGATCGATTATGGATTAAAAACACGATCGTTTAAAATACGCAAAGTACAATGACATAGAATATTTATATCATTTAGGATAAAAAGTAGTAAACGAGAATATCGGTCAGAGACCGAAGACTTATCGATTGAAAGTTAGGAGATCCCCCACAACAGCGCTCTTACTCCATAGTGACACCTTGTGTCCCATCACTAATTAATAAATAACTCGCTAATTATACGACATAATTCGCCCAAAATCAATAGGCTTCTGGTCCGAGATAAAATGAATGCACATGCAAAATCTGGAGCAAATTTCGCTTTTGTGAGATATCGCGTGCATCTAACAGACAAACAGACATACAGATATACAAACAGACAGACAAATACCTATCAACATACTTACCGATTGAAATCGATAAGTAATAATAGAGCCTTTTTACTATTTGCAATTCAAGTTTGTGAAATACCGATATTATAAATGAAATATTAAATCGCTTGTCAGTCGCAATTATTATAGGAATTCATTGTACCAATACTTAAAATCCTTTCGCCCGAACCAACTTACATCAGAATGATACCGTATATAAATACATAACTCCTATTCTGATATGTCTTCTCGCTCTACATATACACGATATTCTTGCACTTTTTTTAAAGCGCTTTCTCCATAATATATATGTAAGTTTATTTGCCTCGAATAATAAATAGACGATATAGTTAGTCTTAGTTGCTGGTTTATATAATTCTAAATCCTTTGCATATTCAAAATAATTTAGTCTTGCTCTTATGGATCAGCCCTCACTACATATATGTTCCATCTACCCTTGCCTTGGATTATAATAAAGCATAACCTCGTGAAATATTCTTCGCTACATGACGCCCTATTTCATAACTGTGATGACAATACAAAATGGTTCGCTATCCATTGCGTCATTCAAAATAACGAAACCCGCTGATTTGCAAAATGAGTAACATTATTATGCAGATGACGTCATTTATGAGGACAATAAAACTTTTTCCACAAAATGGTACATATATTTTATTCCCATTTTACATGTTTTTTTAAACTGAATTATGATTTAACGCAGTGTTTCCCAATCTATGGGTCGCGACCCATACTTGGGTCGCATGAAAATATACTCGGGTCGCATGTTTTTTCAACAAAAACATAAAAATTACCGCTTCTATTTTCTAGTTTAGTCGAAATTTGTGTTTTTCAGTAGTAATTGTATATTATTTTGTAAGTATTACAGCGTGAAAACTCAGCAGCTGCTGTTTTGCTCAAGTTATGCCACTCCACGATTTTAAAAACTCGCTTATGGCAAATAAGCGCAGCTTCATCACTTTGGGTGAGAAAGCTTGGAAAAATAAATTTTATGTAAAGATGGTATTTTCGTATTAGGAAATTTGTGACCACATACATATAGCATATTAACTACATACCGCCTAGTATTTGAGCACATTCTTGGGTCGCGAGATTTCACAAAAAATTGCCTCCCCCCCCCCCCCCCCCCCCCCCGTACATCTCATGAACAATAGCAAAAAATAAACTATTCCTCCAACCCAACCTTTTAGGTTGAACAGAACCACAATACAACATTCCAGAGGCTCGAGAAACCTCTGTGCAATAGTTTTTGTCAGAATTATAAATCCATCAATATATATAAAACCTAATACTTGAAAAACGAAATGATCCACTGTAACCTAGGTGATTCAAGAGCTGCTGCATCTTGCTGCACACCAACACAAATATATGTCTGTAACGTTTTGTCTGATCAAGGTCAGACATACTTAGTTCCTCAGACATCCTATTTTGTAATTGAAATGATATTGCGCAACAGCTTGTCCTAAATTGCACCATTCAAAATAAAGTGACCTGCTGACATACAGTAAAAGGAGGCGTAATCATGCAGCGTAGGATAAATAGATTTCGAAAATTATGACTAATTTGATAAATTAGAACACGTGGTATTTTGAAATCGAACATCAATATTTAGTAGTAGAAATGGTATATACTATATAGGGTGCCACAAAGTTTCAAAATTTTATAAAGTTACAAAGGGAATTATTTGATAACAATATTGTTTTGGCCCTCACAGACGTTTAAATGAAGTAAAAATACTTAAACAATTGCTGATTAAAAAAAAACAAATCTGGTTAAGATATATTAAATACTGACTTTATACCAAAATTAAAACTGTGAAGGGATTTTATGGACACCACCGATCATGATATGAATGCGAAGTCCAGACATCTTCTCGCACATAACTTTCCCCGCAGTGGATTCGAACCCGCGAACCCATGCAGGTTAGTCAGAGGTGCTGTGGCAAGCTTATTCCAAACGCTTAGCACGATGAACCACACCACCGAGCCATGTAAGAATAAGAGCATAGTTGAGCCGAACGTCTTATAATGAGGCTTAAAATATGATATTTTCACCAGCCCAAATTTCAACTGCAATTGAACAATTAATAGAAGAAATAATATTAATAAAACAATATATTAAAAAAATGCCATGGTAAAATATTCAAGATATTTACAACTTCGCACAATTAGTTTGCACCAATGATCAGGGGTGAAAATGCGAATTTAACAAACAAAATGTAAGAAATATGAATGGCTCTTTAGAGTGATGGAGGAGTGTTAAACTCGTACTGGGTATCTGTCGAACAGCGATATCCTTGATTAAGCCTAACAGAAAATGACAAAAAAAAGTGAAGCTCCACATTCCTAAAATACAGAATGCAATTAGAAAATAAATTGAATTGTAGAATTACTAAAAATAAAAATAATAAATATAGATTTGTTTGAAAGAGTATACACCCGTAGTATGTATACCAGGGAAAATACCCTCATATATTACTGAGTCGTAAGAATTATTTTACGTCATGTCACGAGTAAGGTTTAGTCCTTGAGTCATTAGTATTAGCGAGCTGCTATTAATCTTTTCTTACATCCCCCATTCCTTCGTTTAGCAGTTTCACCATTTCCCCGGGTATCGTTTTTTTACATAATGATATCACATTGGTACATACACTTCTGGAGCGCTAAAAATGGAATCCATAAATTGTTTAATTGCTTCTACATAAGTTGAATAAAATTTATTAAATATTTACGCTCCAACTTATGTTTGTGCATGATTTTACTCGAAAGTTTCACGAATTAAGGACGGAATGCACGAAAGTTATGTTCTTTTTAGAATATGTTCGAAATCAAATCCTAAGCATATAGCTAATACAAATAAAACAGTATTCAAAAGTTACTTTTAAATCCTAATTTTGCAATATATAAAATGATTTTCGATAATTTTATGAAACATACAAAGCACTTTGCAAAATAGCATTTCGTATTTAACTTTAGAAAATATGTCTTTCAAATGTGATAGAAAAAACACTTCTCTTGTTGTAAAATTGCACACACTAAACCGCGTTGTTTTACCAATTCGTTACAGCCATTTATTGTCGTCATGACAATACGTGACACCGTGATATCTCTTGCTCTCTGAGATATAACAGCTTGCTTGCCTGTTTCAGAATATTTATATTTCTAAAGTGCTGTTTTGGGATCGGACGTATTTTGGGTATTCAATTCAGGTCTCTTCGACTTCCTTTGACGTAAATTACTGTTAGACCTAAATCACGGGTGTCGCTGGCCTATAACCAGTCTTGGTGTCTCGCGCCTTTCTCCACCCTAAAATACCATTTTACTCCTTTTTCGTATTGTTTATTGATAAAGTGCACTTCAGTATGATGAAAAAATTAATTTCCGATTATTGGTTGAACCAATGTAGTTTTACTTCTTTTATAACTTGTTCTGTACGTTGTGCAAGATCTCGACATACCGAGTACTTGATACTCAATTGGTCGAGAATAGAAATCATAGAATAGTGTAGATTCATAAGTTCGTCAATGTCGCATTCTCGTCTAACTCCGTCAAATTCAATAAATTCTTTTTCTGGTTTTACCATGAATACGAGACAAGTTTTTCCTTCTTTCCATCTGAAACAGCAATTGAACTGGTTAAACTTACGATTACTATATCATTATTATAGCAAGCTAGTGCAATCTAGCGTAAGATTTATATTTACACATGAAATTTATACCCTATTTCCATCCTTTAGCACCAGAATCTGGAGCATGAACGCGCCATTAACTGACCATTGTACATTTAGTCGTTTTGCGGTACTTCTTTGTCTTGTGTATTTTACTAGAGTTTTATTTGTATATTTAATGTCTGTTGTCCTTTAACGTAGCAGTCCTAAGCTGCAGTTATACATATTGTCGCACATCTGTGTCTCAGGCCAGTAAGGTCGTTAACATATATCCCGCCTCAGTTAAAATGTTTAAATATTATGCAGATACTGTTACATCTTTGCGGCAAATAAACATACACACATGCGAATCCATAGCACATATAACAATTTAGTTACGGTCTTGGGCGAGATATCTCGGGCTTGGATACCGAGTAGTTCGCTGATCATTTATTGTTATTAATGCAAGGTCACACGCAGTCACATAGTAGGGTTGATCCATTTATATACGCAATTTTATCGGCGACTAAAAAATTGCCAAGCCATGGAAAGTTAATGCGTTGCGCGTTAGCAAATGAAAATTGAAGCTTTTTAAGTTCAAACGATAAGAAAGACCACAACAATATAGTGAATTCCACATAACCGAATGTCTTAATAAAAAATTCTGGTCTACTCGACCAATTTGAACATAGTTTCATACTTATACTTTTATGGTATCTGAATGAAACCGCTGATGTAAAAATTGTATGTTCATTGTATATTTATCTACTTTTTTATATTATTTATCTTTTAAATTTTTAATGTTTATTTCTTTTTCATAAATATATATGTTTTTTACGAAAAGTTTGTAACAGCTATTTGGTAATTTTCTTGTTTTCCAAAACGTTATATATATATATTTAAATTATTTCAGTGCGTCATTTTTTATGTCTTGAAAATATTTATAATTATTAATTAAGAGCATCTGAATGTATTTGTGAAGCTAAATTAGAGTTGTGGATGTCGCTGTTTGAAAACACTTGAAGACTCTCATGACTTATGTCACACAATTAAAGTTAGTTTTCTTTTCTTTTTTCATTTGCCATATTTGTCATGATGTTTTTATATCTTGTGTTGACAAATAAATAATGATTGAATGATTGTTTGGAACTACAACACATTTTCGAATCGATAGCTTCTTTGAGCAAAATGCTTCTAATTGTCTATTCACACATAAAGTTTTCGCACATAAGTAAAACCAAGAGTTGTAATTGATAACTTGAATTATTCCATGAAACATTCCCACCTTGACAGCATCTTTTTTGCGTGTGGAACTTTAAATAATTCTTCAGCCTCCGACTCGCCGACAAAAGCCTTTGTATATCCCAATGGATCGATTATACCACGGTCCCAGAGAAAACGATTATATTTCCCGTTACATTCTGAAATTAGATACAAAAGCATGAAAAACTTCGGTCTTGTTGCTGAGTGGTTCACCAATGAACTGACAACAGAGAGCATATGGATACTGACTCTTCCAAATATCTACAAATATAGCAATCGAAAGATTTTTCATTGAGCATAATGTGAAAAAAGTCGCTTATAATATATAATTATTCTTAGCACACTCATCGACTCCAATACCCATTAAATTGGCGTTTTGAAAAGTTAGAACAAAGGCGTGCAACAGGCGTCTCGCGACCACAACCCGGCTTGCCAAGCCATTCAGTGTGGTCCTTGTCAACACTCAAATTTTCCCCATCAAGCATAAATCCGAAACCGATAGTTTATGTTCAAAAAAGCGCTCATGTGGTTGAAAATACAAAATGTTTTTTTTTGTCTTGTCATGCGTTAAATCTTCCGCTATTTTGTGCGGTGCCTTTATTCCCGCAAGACCATGCGATAGTCTTTTCATTGTGATAAATGTTCAGTTTGTTGGAACATAGAAAACGATTTTTTTGTGTTGCCTTGCTAGATGTATAAAGTTGGGTATATGGCACACTGATAAAAATGTCACACACCCTTAGTGCAAATTGAAACTTTGACTATTGATTATATCGTCGCATTTTAAAGAAATATTTTGGAATTTATTTTCTATTCGATATTTGTGTATTTCTTTCTGCTGGTTTCTGGTGTCATTTCAATCGCATGTGACACCGAATATATTATATTCTCTTGTACCTTCAAATAGGACTCTAAAATAAATTTTAGAGAAAACGCAACAAAATTTGAATTAAACAGCCATTGTTATCATAGATTAAGGGAATGCAACATATTTTTTCGGTGGGCCACATAACCAACTTCGGACATCTAGCCGGGTCACAAATAAAATTTAGCAGGAAAGGCAAAAGAAGAGAATGCGGCTATGAATTAACTTTGCAATAATAAAGTCACCGGGCAAAACGCGAAAGATTTAACGCAGGTACAAGTTAAAATGACATCCTGTATTTTCACCCACTTAAGCGACTTTTTAAACTAAAAATGTCGGATTCGAATTATATGCTTGACGAGAATATCGCAGTGTTGACAAGGTCCACACTGAATGACTTGGCGAGCTGACTTGTGGCCCGCAGGACGCCTGTTGTACACCCCTATCCTACACTGTAAAAAATATTTACTGGTATTTTACCTGGCACCAAAAAAACGGTCAGAATACCGGTAAAAAAGCTGGCAAAATACCAGTAAAATTACAAAAGAAATACCTGTAAAATTACTGCTTAGCATGTAATTTTACGTTTTTTATTTGCTATTTTCCTAATATACAACGGTAAATATACTGCTAATTTACAGGCAATTTTACTGTCCATTTACTAGTAAATTCCCCAGCTTTAAGCAGTAAATTCGCTTGCCGTTTACCTGTAATTTTACTGCCTATTACCTGTAATTTTACTACCTATTCACAGTTAAATCACTGGTGTTTTACCAGTTTTCGTACTGTTGTTTTAACGGTTTTTTTGGTGCCAGCTCAAATACCAGTAAATATTTTTTTCAAATACATCAACTCACTGATTCCCCTGTAACTTGCTATTTGTTTTCCCATGTGGATAAAACACACAAATATGTTTTCAACAAAAATATTAAAGGAATGTAATGTAGAAACAAAAACGAAAATGTAAGGCAAAACGAAAATAACTTTGTATAACAATGAGTCTCTGAAAAAGGTGACTCAAGTTGAGTCAATGACTTAAGTTTCCCCAATACTGCACTGCATTAGAACCCTATTCAGCAGTCACTCCACAAGTTTTCCCAGTCTCATGACTTTGGGGTGGATGACATATTTTTGTCGCTTTTTGCTTCTGGTGCCAGCTGTGTTGATGCCAACGAAATATCTGAAAAATGTATATCAGAATATATTAAATGTGACTTATCAAACTCAAATATCTTTAATTAATGTGGAACTATGAATTACCTAAGTTAACATTCACTGACAAGCAGAAATGCCTGAAATAGAATTTCAGACTTATAAAAATGTGAACTGCAACTTCACATTTGATTGATCACAATGATTATTGATACAGACTTGGTCCAACCATCAAAGGTATTTCAATTTAGCCATGCCTATCTAAAAGTCAGCTGCTCACCTTTGTATGAATTCATACGTTAAAGCAGAATCATCAGGGTATTTCATTTCAAACACAAAAAACGCACAAAACATGTACACGAAGGCAGAAAAGAAGTCCGTGCATCTCATCACTTCTATTTGTTCGAGGAGAACACAAAATTTTTCTGAGGTGACAAGGTCGTCTCCTGTACATGGAAACAAGTCATTTAAAATGTTTTCAGGTAACAACACAGTACTAAAACTTCTACAATTTTATATCGAAAATATCTTGAAAATAAATTGGGATATAACAGATTGAAAAAAAAACAGAAGAGAAGACAACTTCTCTTTCCATTCTTAGAGAATGAGGTTCTCAATCAGCCTGTCCATTCCCATCACCAACCACAGTGTAATAAACTTGCTGACTGCGCTGAGCATAAAGATTCAACTTTTCAAACATAATGCCCCATATGTATAAATCCTGGATCTGAGCGAAAAATGTAGAAGAATTCTTTTAAAAAGAATGATGGAAACTTACCAAACACAATAATGATTGGAGCTGCTTGCAGTGATGGCAAAACTTCTGCTAATTCTACTTCATTCTAAAAAAAAAATAAGAATTGAGATAACAACTATCAAGAGCCAACGTGGATAAATGTTGTACGCCGAGATACCTCAAAAGAACACAATACATTCAAAATTAATTATTGTCATTTTATATTTCGATTTTGACATTACCATGAGCAGTCAGCGTCGAAAGTGTGAAAGCAAGACCAGGCTCATATAGTATAGTAGTAACTGTTATAATATCAAGTTCATTAGGTTAACAAATAAAAGTTTATTGTGGAGGACACAATAGATGCAACTGTTTAGAAAGAAATCTTAGTTCAGACTAGCATACTCGTGCAGAATGTATAAAAAAATCTGCTTTTTGCGTACTTTGCCAAATATTTAACAAAACCAAACCAACCTCAAAAAGCTGATAAACAGATTTTACATCTTCTTTGAAATAGCATGCCAGAAGGTCAATGATCCTCAGAGCTTTTGGAGCTGAATTTCCATGTTCGCTGCATTCTTCTCTAATCTTTCTGGCAATGGCAGGTATTCCAGCATGAGATCTGGACTTGAGTGCTCTAAAGTAATAATGAGAATGCATAAGTACTGATTGCTAGAAAATGACCATTAATTGTAAGAAACAGAGTAGGAACCAGATCTTCCGATGTGTGGTCATGCAAAAGATTATCAGCCAAAGCATTGCAAGGTGGTCATCTTTAATGACCAGTTTGTCACTTCACTTAACCAGCTCATATTATGCCACATTACTCAAAAGTCCTTGTAGTCGAGAACATAAAAGAGTATAACAGCAGCCGCTAAGCATATTTTGATAATAAATAGTATAACATACTTGAAAATTTTCTTTGCTTGTGAACATAGTTTGGAATTGAACAGTTCCACTGCATCTGGTTTGTCCATGAGTGTACAGAAATGATCATAAAGATGCTCTTTAATTAGAAGGAATGGAAATTCACTTTTTATCTGTTCAATCGTGGTTTTGTTGTGTATCATTTCTCTTTGGAGCTCATAAGTTTCTCCCATTCGGTATTGAACCAAAGATGAATCATGCGCTTGAAGTTTATAGTGATCAATGAGCCACAGCTTTGCTTCATTTAGGTGCTGCAATGAAGATTCCACAAGCTTTTTACGTGCCGAAGTTGGCGTTGATACAATCGCTCTTTTAGTTTGTCGTCTGACATACTCATATCTGTACAATAACTGATCTGCTAGTGACTGGATGCCAAAATTTATTTTGTCACTGTGCAGGAAAGTATCGCTGAAGGAATTGGGATATTTTGATGAGACTTTACATGCAATTGTGTGCAAGTTTCTCTTTCCTGGTTTTGGATAAGTCTTTGTGATTTCCTCAATGAGAATTTTCACCATTTCTCTTCTGTTAAAAGGAGTTGGTACTTCATTGTTATTGCAGCTTGTTATTAAGTCTGCAGGAAACTTGTGCCACGGGATTTCAAAATTCATGGCCCAGTTTTGCATTGGTGAAGGTTGTAAAGAATGGCTGCTGTCAGTTTCAACACTTGACGTCGAATTATATTGCTCCTCAACTGTAAAAAAAAATGTAATATGTATAAAACTTGAAAAAAAAAATCAATGAAATTCGAAGAATTTTTATCAGTCAATAGTTTTCCATAATTTTTTTCCAATTTCTTTTCATTGAAATATACAAAAAAAATTTTTCAGTAAACTATGGCCATGGGCCCGAAAGCATAAACAAATTCACCATATGTTAAAATAAACTTATCATGTGTGTAGGATTGATATAAAATACGATTAACAATTCCAAATATTTAAGCCATACTGTACATACTTTTGTCTGCTTTCCAGGTCATTATAAGTTTCCGGGCTTGGATTGGTTTCAAAATGCTGAGGTCTTCTTCATTAATTAAACTTAAATCTTTGGCTTCCTCAACTCCCAGATCATTAACAATAATATAAGCAACTTGATTTGCTAATTCTCTTGGTACATTAAGTACCTTTAAAATATCGTTCTCAATTTCTACCTGCATACTGTTAATGAAAAATATGAACAGTACAAAAAGGCGAACTTAAAAAAAAATATTATAGGTGTCAGTGTCACAGGTTATAAGACTTTTATCACAAATGCCATCAACTTACATGATGTTTGAGTGCGAACCATGAATCTTTCCCTAACCTGTACACACATATGGGATCATAGTCCAAAATTTGGTCAAATTTCAATATTTTGTATGGATTCAAATCATCCCCAAGTAGATATATTCCAATTTGAGGATTATATGTGCCGTTAAATGTTTTCACAACCATGTATTCTTTTTCTTGATAAACAAAAATACATTCAATTTTACCAACTACAAAATCAAAGTCAACTTTTTCAAGTAGAATATATTGTTTTTTTTTGTATTCAGTTCCTTGATAAAAAAATTTATCCAGAAACTGGCTATCATTAAAGGGAAAACCCCTCTCATCAAATGCGTGCATGATAGCTTCAGAATATACAATTTGTTGATTTGCTAAATGTCGCCGAATTAGGGGACATGCGAATCGTTGTTCTAGCATGCAAGCTTGCATCATTTGGTGACTATGTGCAAGGGTTTTGCACACATTGACAAAATTCCCAGTTCTCCGGACTACATTTTTAAAATAGGAGTGCTTTCCCTCAAACCTCAAAGTCCAGCATCGAATTAAGGGGCCAAAAAGTGAGATCAATTCCGGATAATGCATCAAATAATGGTGCTTAGGTCGCACTGTATGACCAGGAAATAACTGTTTACGGGATGCAACATATAGCGGCAATAGCCATTGAAGTGCACTGATAATTGCATTTGAGGCCTTTGGTGCACAAATCAACTCAACAATATATCTAAGATTGATGATCATTTGCCAAATTGGATCATCAAAGTCTTGGACCTTGTCAACCACCCAAAATGGGAAAAGCCTTAAAAACGCTCGATTTTGTGAAGCATTTCCAGTCAGTTTTTCCAAATTTGGTTTCAATATTTGTGGCTTGGAGGTACTGTCTGACTTGTTATAATGAAATGTCGAAATGCGCATATTCAAGTAGTCCAAAGTAAACCAGCCTTTGGAAATAAGACACTGTATGAATATTGCCATGTCAAATTGAGCGACCCCTTCAAATATATCATGGGCTAAGCAGGGTGGTAAGGATGGCTGACAAACATGAAAATAATTCAATTGATTAAATATGCAATCATATTTTATTCCAGTGATATTCCCAGATACTTGTAGCAGCATTTGATTAACGCTCTGGTCATACGATTCCTTTGTACGTAATGTCTCGATGACAATTGAGTTTTCTGAAAAATCACTTCTTTTAACGGAGCAATATCTACAAAAATATTCTGAAGTGCCAAAATTTGTAACAAATCCTCCTATCCAATGACTACCGAGATTATCACCTAATATGCAAGAAATACTCCCTCGAACTTTTTCAGAAAACCCCAAGTCAATTCCTTCATGTTCAATAATTTTCAAATCTGCCAATAGAGGACTGAAAATGTCTTTAATACATTCATTGCTGACATAATGTTCTTTTACAAGCATCACAAGCTGGATAGGAGAAACTTTTGACCGACAATAGGGGTGAATATTACCCAAGGTGAAGTATGTTGCGAGAATCTTATGTTTTTTCTTCGCGGATCCTAAAGGATTAACTATTTCGAACGCGTCTTGATAGAGAATAATTTGTAGAGGCCTTAGAACAGCTTCTTGATTGAAGAAAGAATTTTTTTTGAAAGCGCCTCCATCTTTTATGTCCAAAAGGTAGTTTCCTGGATCAATTGGGTTAAGATATTGATAGCGAATGCTTTCATATTTGAAAAGGGCTTTGATTGAATCAACAATAGGTATATACTGATAGCTCTCCTTATTCGGTTCAGGCTGAGATAAAGTTCTAGCTACATTGTAAGACAATGGTTCAACAAAGGATAGTAATTTTTGTATAAGCGTTCTCTGAGATAACTTGATTGCAGAGTTCCATCACCAACAGGAGTATTCATCATTACATGCATTACGGATTCAAGCACTTTTTTGATTACAGATTGATCAATGCCCTCATCTTGCAATACATTTTTGATAGCCAATTCAATGGAAGCATGTGTACAGCTGTTGATTTTCTGCTGTGCCTCAAGAATTTTGCTGATAGTGATACCAGGAATGAGTAGTTTATACTGCAGCATTGCACAGAACACTGTGCAATTTCTTCTGAGAGTCTCCAAAGAATCAACACTTGGATCCATTTGAATCAATGGAGATGGTGATGAGAATACTTGGGGTGTCCGTATGGATCCAAAAATAATGGGACAGTCAATTTGCATAACTTCTTCACGTGGCTGGATAGATAAACGATGGGTTCTTCGAATATGGGAAGAAAACGTGTTCAGATTTCTAAACTTTCTGAAACAAGCAAGGTATGGACAAGAAATTTCTTTACCAGCTCGAATATGATTTTTCAAATGTTTTACTATTAATGTGGAATCTTCAGCATCATAGCCACATATTGAAACATTGCAACACAGGTCTACATCTGCCATATTTTTAGCCTATTATTGCTGTATTAAATCATCAGAGAATAAAAAGTAGTGTAATTGAAAAATTGAAGAGAATGGCTTGAGTGAAAACATGAATAAGACTTTCCCTTTTTAGTAATTAGAGACCATGAAAATATGTTTGGTTGAAATCCATATGGTACCGCTACCGTAATATACCAGTACGGTACCGTAACTATCGGTATTTACCGGTACTGGTATCTAAGTTCTAACTACGGTATTCGGTACCGTACCGGTCCACAAGTCCAACCATTCACAGAATCCAGGAATCACGTTCCATATTTTCACCAACTTTATAACTGTGTATTTAGAATTTTAGATACGGTACCGTACCAATTTAGTGGAATTGTGAGGTTTTAAATAAAGGCACATCAGTCTCCCAATCAACCTAACCCAGTCTCCGAAACTCAAGCCCTGCAATTACATTCAACTGCGAATTTGACCCTGCTGATATACGGTAGTTAATGATCACCAGCCAAAAAAATGCTTAGCTGTATTGACCAGGGTTAAATTAGGTGAAATTTTACTCAGTGCGTAGACCACCGTACCGGTACCGTACCATACCAAACACAAATAATGCGGAATTACGGTATATCAAATCTCCAGCCATATATCTGTACCGGTATATTACTGTATAAAGTACCACGACGTACAACACACTCACGGCGACAAACACTGACAATAACAGTACCGGTACCATAGTTACCTCCTATCTCATCTTTTGGCGTGGTTTACTGTACATAAACATCTTATTACGCGCTTTGCATATTCAGCTCCAAAGCGGCGCAAAAGACACTGCGACAACTTCCACTTGCAAAAACCAGTTCGAAGGAAAACACGAGGCGGAAATTGCCCGCGCGACACGTAAGAAGCGAATGCGCATGCGCGGCGACCCTATTTACGCACGCGGAGCACCACTGAAAAAAATTACTGTGCAAAAACCAGTAAAACTTTTTACTGTATATCAATCACTGCTCAAATCCCAGTGATTTTACAATTTTTTTGTTACAGTGTAGATAATTCACCTTTTATTTCATTATCCTCTGCCGTGCATTGTATTTGCAAAATTTCTTTCTCAAATTCAAAGAGTACATCTGGATTGCGAAGTTGTTCCTGTAAGTGTGAAGAAACATATTATTTTCGTTGATTGGCTTGCGTTTATGATACATCAGTCAGATAATTATTTACAAGAAGTTTAACTTTTATTGAACAAGACTTTTGACAAAAATTAATTATATATAGAAAAGTATAATATTATTCAATTTAAATAGGGCATTTTATTTACATTCTATAAAGTCTATGGTGTCTTTGACTTGGATGGTGAAATGTGCTATCAACAACAATTTAAATTTTTAAACCCTGATTCTTGTTGCAATATCGTTGTTCCGGGAGAGGTTTCAGAAACCCTTCTTTAGATAAAAAGTTATGCACCAATACTGCTCAGGTCGGCTTCGATTAAAGCGGTTTTTTATTATCAAACAATATCATTCAAACTTTTCTAGCTGCGTTCTTACACATGGAATTAATATAGTCAGCTTTAAAGTGAAGAGCTCAAGAAAATTTGGTAAAACTCTGATAATCTTGTGCTGGACTGATCTCATGAATATACGTCACTATCGTACCGGCGTGAGTTCTCTCTTCTTTATCAACGGCCTTGCTACTTCTTCTTGAGATTTAAATCCGAACTTTGAAAACTCTGGATGTCTTTGAAGACTTTTCTGCAGAGTTGTCTTCCCGGCACAGTGTGCACCGCATAGATAAACCGATATTTTCCTATCCATGAGTCCAATCGACACAACGTGTATTTGATGATTTCTTATGATAGAAATAGCTCTTGAGCATGAATGCTGTGAATGAAAGGGTGGCACAGACGAGCTATATTAGGTAAGACTGTAGTCAAATGAATGGTGCGCTCTTCTTGAGATGTCACTCATTTGTTACGTCATAATATATTTCGTTGTAGCCATATGTCACGAAAAAACAAAAAAGTTTAAATAGAGCCGTAGACATCACTGACTGGCCTAGCGGTTAGGGCAGGGGTGCACAACCTTTTTGCTATTGGCGGCCACATTGGATTTATATGTATTCAATACGGCTTCCAGGGGGATGATGAGAGCCCTATCGGCGCGCTAAAATTTTCTTTTGGGCTTTTATGACGTCATAACCGCGTATTTGACTCATGCGAGGTGCAGTTTGCCCAATTATCAAGTATGTGGGACTACTTGGAAGAATAATATTTGCATTTTAAACGGATTTTTCCTTTCGGTCGACCTATTCTTGAGCAGATATATTGCAGCAAATTGCATAATGGTTGCACAATTTTGAATAAAATCAAAAGTCGGGGAGGGGGAGGGGTGAGGGGCGTTTGCCCAGATTGTGACGCATCGTGTCGTCTGAATTTTTTGCATTGCTTCTCTTTTGCTTCAATATACGCCTGCATATGCGCCAAATACTATATTTAAAACTTCATTTTATTTTATAGGATTTTGTATGTGAACGACCGCATTATTTTTTAACGACGGCCGCATGCGGCCGTAAGGACGCAGGCTGTGCACCGTTGGGTTAAGGCGTTGAACCTAATCGTGTTGGCATTGTAGATCACATATCTCGGGTCCATTCCCCCATCTCACTCATAATGTGTAATAAATCGAATGGGAGATGCCAAACTAGCCCTTTCACATAACAGTAGTTTCATAAATAAATATCAGGGGCCTTTTTACAGCGCCTTGTAGAGAGCAAAATGCTCGAGAAAGCGTCTTATATAAAAATGCTTATGTTTCTTTACATATATTCAGCACTCGCAGTGAAATACCAATACGTAATGTATTTTTTTTTATAAAACACAATATAACTCGTAGCCTATATGTTTAAATACCTGCCCCAAGCACTTTCACGTTGCTTTTGGAATGAGATGTTCCACTACTCTATCTTTTGCAAGACTCTCCAGATCAGTGATTCCCAAACCGTGGCCCGCGGGCAAATTACGGCCCGCGTTACGATTTAAAACGGCCCGCCGAACTTAAGCGAAGTATTTTGCCACTCCATGTTTTTACTTTTTTGCGTTCTAGATACCACCAATTGTTATGTCATTATCACATACACGTGTATAATCTTAACAATTCAATTAAAACGGTATCTTAATTTTACGTACGGTTATCGGGCCCGCGAATATCCTTCTGCTTCCAATTTCGGCCCCCCGGCAATCAACTTTGGGAACCACTGCTCTAGAATCTAGACAAGCAGATATTAATACTTGAAGCTACTTGTGCGGAATCTTTCCAGACTGGCATTACCTAATTATTTTATTACATTCTTTCATTTAATAAGGGCAACTAATTACTCTAAAAATATGGTAAGTGTCTCAATTTTTCTTAACTTATTCTCTCCCACGTCGTCAACTCACTACCCCTACAAATATCACACATGAAACGCACAAGCGATTTTGGATCCTGCTTAGAAACTAAATTTTTATTCGAGGCGTCGAATTACAATGAACCTTCATTGTTACCGCAGGTACAATTCAGTGCGGATGGTGTGTATATCGGAAATGACGCCACACAACCGGGCTGATATGTTTTCATTAAGCGTTCATGATCTTTTTTAGAACAAGCTTGATTGATTTCATCAATATTTTAAAGCACAGAGTCACGTTGAATAAAAATTGAAAAATTGCACTTGCTTGACTGACAATACACACTTTATATATCTTACCTGAACATGTTTTACTCAGGGGTGGGCATATTACGGACCGCGGGCCGGATCCGATTCACACCGAAGTGTTTCATCCGGCCCTTTTGTGTCTGAGTCAGAGTTATTTTATTTGTCACCTCAAAAAAACAAGCAATCAAGAACAAATATTTGTCTGCTGAAATTGCGACTATAACTTTTATGAATATAAATTTCGGTTGAAAATAACGTCATAGTGACCCCGATTGTTACTTTGTGCTTTTTATTATTATATAAACCTAGCTGTTGTAAATAAACTGTTTTTTACTCATATTGAGTTTTGATCCCCCAGCCCAGTAACCAAGTCTATTATCGGTAACTGGCCCACTAAGAAAATAAATTGCCTATCCCTGAGCTAGTTATATCCGAAGGAAGCTATTCGAATGTCAATTAGCCCATACATGTATCATAAATATATCTAATTCAATCAATATGGCGTATGTGGTGAAGCCTTCAATAAATCCAATAAACTCGAATAATACTTGTCCCTCAAAGCGTGTATCTTTATGGTTGGCTGGGTGAAAGCTGATAAATATGTCCCATAGAAAAACAACACTTGATTATGTAACTATCACTTGGCGGTAGACGAGACTAACTACCCTTCCTTGTACTATGTTTTTGTCCAAGTGATTTGATATATCATATTCCCGACTTATAATCAACAACGGTTTACAGCAGGGACTTTGTATATACAGTTTGCCGTAGCTCGTCAATCATATATTGGTGAAAGTGGAATATAAATATCGGCCTCATTGCCTCATTGCCTAAAAGTACAGCCTTGATATTAGGTTTTCATTTTCTTTGTTGTTGTATCTGCTATCACTTACCTCATTTTACCACAATCCTGAAACAACAAAACTAATAAATATTTTATATAAATCTATAGTGCAGTAGCCAACTTTATTTTTCTTTGCAATCGGAAAAAAACTTAATCCTGATAGCAGAGGAATTCTAAATCAGCCATATCTAACATTTTCCTCAGCACCAAAGTTAAAACTGTCACGTCAACCAAATTTTAAAGTACACAGGCAAAATATTTAATACAAAATTATTGATACACTATCCCAGTAATACTTAAACTTTGTTCGTTCGTGGCCTATTCTGTGGCCCAATAACGTTTTTATGCAAGAGAAAAAGCAAACTATGTCCAGTGGTGGGATTCAGCCGGTTCGCAACGGTTCTATAGGACCGTCTTACGGAATTTTATGAGATCAGCGAACCGGTTAGCATTACTGGTTACTTTCAATGTTCTGTTTGTAAGAGAACCGGTTGAAAAATATGACTTTTGTGATGGAACCGGCTACAAAAAAATTCGAATCCCACCACTGACTATGTCCTCAAAAACAAACACTTTCACTTCAATAATTAGAAAGAAAATCACCAATTAATAGCATAAAAACGGTATCATCATTTATCACCACAATTAAAATTCAACTATTGTGAGACAAATGAAACTGGAATTATCAATATCTCTGGCAATTCCTAATAAGTTGTGGCCTAACTGAAAATATTGCTGTGGCCACCAGTGGTTGAGAACCGATGTACTAGTCCCACAATTTTGATTTTTAACAAACTCAATAAATAAAAACGACTCAAAATAATGCTGCAAGCCTAAAAATTCACATTTGTTTATCGCGTATGCTCTAAAAAGACCTTAAGTCTCAACGCTTTACAGTGAAATAAAACCCTAAACGAAAGTTTCTTTTCGAAACACTTGAATAGTTTTCTTAAGTATCACGAGCTTTTCGTAAATGGGGAACCACCGAAATCGAAAATAGAGGCGAAGAAATTCAATACAATATGACGACTTCGCATTCATTAACCCGTTTACGTCCTCTTGAGGTACGCAATCAAGCGTGTCTGTGCGTATATTTAAGATAATGTAACACCCCGCTTACGTTACATGCGTTATGAGTATGCAAGCAAATGTTTACGTCATTGTTCATAAATAACAAGAGAGCAATACTCAAATATATGGACACGAAAGCCAAAACGAAGTAGTAAGGTTATGGAATATATCACAGTAAATTACAATATTCACTACTGACGCGAAAGAAGAACCGCCACAAGATGTGCAGTTTTTGATGACGAAAATACCAACAAGAACAACATAATAACAAAACTATCCATATGTACACTTCGTGTCCAAAAATTCAGTAGCCAAATGCATTATCGTTGGAACTTAGATAGGACTGGTAATCAAAGTATCGTGTGTTCAATTTCCGGAGGCCGACATCGAATTCTGCAGCATGTGACATTTTTCCTCGTTTAAATCCAGATCTTCAGTTTGGTCCTTCATACCTTTCTCAAGCGATACTTGGTTAGGTATAACTAAAATTTCGATCTCACCAAGCTCGACAAGCTACGGTAAGTTGACACAAAGACCTTGCTGTAAACCGTTTAAAGATTTTTATTCGCGATTGTGATATAACGAATATAAATAAATAAATGTTGTGTTTCTGTTCGACGTATTTGTCTCATTTCACCCAGTCAACCATAGAGACACACTTGGCCCGCTTTGAAGGACAATTATTATTCGAGTTGCCTTTTTATTAAATGCTGTACGACCTACGCCAGGGGTGGGCAACCCCTGGCACGCGTGCCAAACTTGGCACGCGTGCCAAACTTGGCACGCAAGTTCATTTATTTGGCACGGAAGCGAATCATCAGAAACAAGATCACTCTTCTTCAGATAAAAGTTTTCGAGGCTCTGCATTATCTGATGAAACTAGGTGTTCATTTGTTCATTATCGTATGTTACCAATTCATTATTTATTCTGACTTCTTCTTTACTTTCATGACATATGGCAACAATAAAATATATTGGCGTAACGAATGAGCTCTCGAGAAATTTTGTCGAGAATAGCGCAGTATTAATTTGGCTACATTCTTACGTAATCTCTCACTGATATTTTCCCTAAATATGAATCTGCCTGTATATGTTTATTTAATAGGTTTATTATCGTGTACTTTTGCTTTAATAGTAGCAAAGCATTGTATTTAATTTTGGTCGGCACGCGAAAGTATTTGTCGTTAAATTCAGTTGATTTTGGCACGAGAGCCGAAAAAGGTTGCCCACCTCTGACCTGCGCCATATATGTTATACCATATGAATAATTATGATACATGTGTGGGCCAATTAACTTTCAAATTGCCTCATTAGTTGTAGATCAGGGGTGGCAAACACGTCAATCGCCACGTCTCGAGAAGTTGAACGCGTCTGATGATGAGTGAATTTAATAACATACCCCCAAAATTCTGTAGTAGCCTACGTGAAAGGTATTGTCTCACTCCAAGAGTATAATATGATAAATTTTATTCCCAACGGTAGAAATTGCATCAGAATGCCCGATTTTTCTAATTTTAATCGAGGGAAGAATTGGACTTGGAGAAAATTGTGAATTAGGTAAATTACCATCCAATTAAAAATTGAATGGAACATAAAAAATACAATTTTTTGCGGCGAACGTAAGAATGCGCACACAGAGTCGAGCTTATCAGCAGCGGTGGAATTTTTTTATGCGTGTGTGCAGTTATCTGCATATTCAGTACTCGATCGTTTTTGTGTCTGGCCCATTTACCGATCAGTCGATCGCGAGCTCTTTTGAAGATTTTAGTCGATGGCGGTCGAAAGCAGGTTGGCCATCCCTGGTATAGATAGAGCTAGCCATTACATTACTTATAAAGTACATTACAAACATTTTCAGGTCAGATATAAAATGTGTATTGTCAGCTAAGCGTAATTTATAATTTTTATTCTCATTCAAAGACGTGACATTGCATCATAAATTATTGGTGAGCTCAAACAAGCTTGATCAAAAAAGATCATGCACGCTTCATGAAATTATATTGGACCGATTGTATGGCGTCATATCCGATTTAAAGCATTAGCATCAACACTGAATTGTACCTGTGGCATTTCTTGGAAGGTTCATTGTAATAGGGCGAGTAGAAATATTATCCAGACAAGATTTAAAACGGCTTGTAAGTTTCATGTGCGATATTTGAATGTATTTAATTGGAATCGCAGGAAGGAATAAGTTGAGAAATTGGGCGAATTACCATTCTCATCGGCAAACTGCGGCCCGCGGACAAAATGCGGCCCTGCGAATTCATTTTTTGCGGCCCTCGAACGTCCCGACTTTTGATGTGAAAATCTAAACTTTGATTATAAATTTATTATTGTCTCGACACGGGTGTACGTGGTAACAAGTGCCGTTGTGCGACGCTTTTTTTGCAGTAAGTAGCGTCAGTTGTTTGTCGTTTACTCGATGTTGGATGTAATTATAAGTCAAGTTTATTTTGAATTTAAATAATAAAAAAACGTTCGGGAACGGAGGGAAATTTGCGATGAGGGTCGTGCTTGGACGGAAAACGTTTTTTTCTTCTCGCGTATTACAAAACCAGTTTGTAAGTCAGCATCGCGGGTATTAAAGGGATTCAATGTTAAACGTCATTATGAAACGTGTCATTGCAAATACAAAAATTGACCTCGAGACTGCACAGCTGCTCGTCTGTGCGACAGTGCACGTTCGGAAGTACATATCGCTGTGAGCAACTTTATCTAAAAGTTGCCAGAGTGCAATATTTAAAGTTTCATGTGACGATTGTTCGCAGGCGGAAATTAATGAAGCCCGTACGCTACTCTAAATGTCTATATTTGGCCCGCGAGTACCTGAAGTTTGTCGACCATCGGTCTAGAGTCTTGTCACTGTCAGATGTGTGAAGGCGCCTCATTCCAAAAAAAGGAGCGTAAAAGTGATCGAAGCAGGTATCAAAACTACTAAGCTACGAGATACGCGGAAATGTGCTTCATGAAAAAAATACATCAGATTAAAAACTCTAAAGTCAACATGTTTGACCATTTTATTCCAAAACTAAAACTAATTTTTGACCAAAAGTATTTAGCTGATTTATTAAATGAAATTATGTATTTATATCATGATTATCTATTTTGTTTATTCGTTTTGTTTTTGTAGAAGTTCTTTAACAGTTTAATTCTGTTGTTTAAAACATTGCTTATAAGCTATAATGCTGCTCGTTTTCGTTTTTTCAATATTTTGAAACCAAATTAGCAACTTCTTGGTAGTATATATTGCAAAGTGAGCAAGTAGTCTGGCAAAATAAGTGAATGTATGTATAGCTTTAACGTATGCAATTAGTTATGCAGTTAATTGTTTTGGATGCAATCGATGCATGGATGGTGAAAGACGCCGTAGCTGACAATTTGCTACGTTGGCCTACGGCGGCAAAGAGTTCAGAAAACCTCTTGCACATGATCATTCCCAACTTGCATTTGAACTTGCAGGCAATCCGAGGTTCGGTGAAGAACTTATTCCGAACGCTTTTCACGATGCGCTAGTAGTCGAGTCGGGCATTAAATAAATCATCTGAAAAAAAACACACTAGCACCGTTTTGGTATTTGAAAACATTTGTATATTAAGTTCAATAAAATTATTACATACTAGATATTAAATTAATACAATCCGTAACACATACCAAGTGTAAAGAATACACAGGAAGTCGTAACGGTATTTTTGTCGTGTTCGCTGTCACACAAAAATATTTTTATACCGCAGCTTGCAACAGTATTGCATTGACGTGCATAAATATCCGTTTAGTTTACCTTAACCAGTGAAGCATCTTTATAACGCTAACAAAAATATAGGTAGGAAATGTGTTCCCTGTCACCAAAAAATATCTTCAGACTTTCAATGTAAATGTTATATTACATAAACCAGTTACGTTAAGTTGGGTTAACGTCGAACCTAGGACGTGTCGAAGACCGTGAGGAAATCGATGGAGATGTAACCGGTTTGGCAGGATTCGGCCGCATAGTTGTTTATCCGTATAGTGTGAAGACAAAGCGCGGACACCTTTCCTATTACTTTACCTGAGCCGGAGGAACGATTTATCATCAATTCATTCCATACAATTGTCTGTTATTCCGGTGGGGTTCGAAGTTTACTGACAACGTATACTTTCAAATAATTTTTTATATTTCATTTTAAATAATTTAGATATAGTTATGTTTATCACAAGATTATTTTTCTTTGTCGGAATTATTCATGGTTTATCGCAAGCGAAAAAGGCTCCAGGCAAGTATAAATTTTTACCCCATATGACCTAGAAAATTGCGCCTAACTATCTCTTTTAAATAGATATAACGTTAATAATGCAAAAAATATTTTTTAAGGCTTATACATCAGATTGTTTTGTTCTGACGACTTTAGTTGGGCGTTGGGCCAAACAATATTTGTTTTGAAATCACCGCCTGTTTTTTAAATGGTTTGTAGAACAAAAAGCGTAGCTTATTTGGTTATTTAATCGGTAGTATGTATATATAGTGACCGAACGAGTGATATATATACACTTCTTAGAACTCCATTCAGTGCAAACCGGAAATCTAGATAGTGACCCAAATTGCGCCCATTATATGTAGAACACAGTCATGCGTATAGTTGAAATACAGATCAAATTGACTCCGAAATTTTGAATATGCTGCGTCAACAACGTACATCAAAATCACCATATTTAGGCGTCTGTAATCATATATATATAGTTTTCAAATTTGTGAAGATTTTAGTGTTATTTTGTTAAAATTAGTTCCATGTCTTCACCAATACTGTAATCCCGCGTAGTTCTCATTCTATATATTTTGCCAGAATCGGCATATTTTTGTCCTCAAAGAGAGGGAATTACAATAGAATTATCGCCTTGAACAAACATTATTTGTCTACTATCACTATACGTTCATCAACAGACCTGGAACATGTTTTATTCAAGTTTATTCGAACATAGACTCGCGTCATTTGAAAAAAAAAGGCCGCCGTGGAATTAAAAATATCATAAAACGTATAAAGTATTTTGTATTCAGATGGAATTTGTGTCACCAAATTGCTGAAAGGAAAACTCGTATCAGTTGGAGATTGTCAGGTATTAGAGATTATATGTAAAGGTTAAAAATTAATTGAATGAAATTAACTGATTAAAGCGCTAGCTCTATTTTATGTTTCAGGGTAGATATCGCAGAACGGAAAAACCACAAAATGTGGACCATTTGTGAATGAAATCTTAAAATGAATAAGACAGACATTCTATAGGCATAATATATTTTACACAAATTTTCACCATTATTTATTTTTCTAGCATTCATTATTTTTTATTAAGAAAAACGATGGATCTGGTGAGTGACAACTTGGAGCTTTTGATCTTTTAAAATGTTATTTTGACCTTTTGTTATTTGGCTCGATAATGTTAATCTTATCACATGTTGTCTGTATAGTTTTTCCATAGAATTGTTTGATTACATTATATACATTTCGTCTCTAGATGTCATTATTTGGCGCTATAAAAGTATGTGTACCAACATGGAGGTAACTAATTTTTTTCGCCTACTTCACATCAAATTGTGTGAAAGGACGGAAGTCTATTGGCAGGGGTTATATTATTAATTTTGCTAACACAGACGCTCCTCAAACTCGTAATAGAACTAAAATAAGGAAAATGGGAATAAAATGATGACTGAACCCTAACCTGGTATACACACACCATGGGAGTACCCAATATTTATTACTAGTCCAAAAATAAAAGCTCACTACGGACGTCAATTTATTTTATTTTTTAATTCAGACATTGTCAACGTGATTAAACAGGATCTGATAAAGAAAACCCTCGGTAAGGATTTTTAAATTTTACCGCTTAGTCTATATCATTGTTCTTTTCGTATTATTCAATAATGAAAGAGTCTTTCGATCAACAAAAACTATTTATTTAATTATCTGTTGCTCATATATTTTGCAATTTAAATTAGAAACGTCGTAAATATTTCATATCGAATACTTGTGGCGATATTCAAAGTATTTGTACACTTGTTTAAGCAGTGAAATTCTAGATATTCAAGATGCAAAGAGCGCATGCTAAGAATTAAATTACGCAGTTTTAAAACAAAAGGAATCTAAGAATCATGTTGATAATCTGGCATATATACAATGACTATAAAAATGATTATAACGAATTGTAATAATGTTATCATTCTGTATTTGTGCATTAGAACAGTTAGATTATTCTTTGCATTATGGCTAGTGATGTATTATGTTGTTCAGAACCTACTTGCAAAGGAAAATGGACTCAGTGGTTCAATCGAGACCATCCGTCTGGTTCAGGTGATTTTGAGGACTTACAACAAATCATCATGTGAGTCTTCTTGAGGTACTTTGATTGATTGGGCTAATTGGATGCATCGCTTATCCAAATCAAATATCCAAGTTGTCTACATTGTCATTGGGAAAAGAATTTTTTGTACTGTATTGAGCTATCAGATTTTTTTAGTTTGCAAAATTGTTCCCGGAAACATTAACTTTTTTGTCATTTCATGTTTACTCTTAGTTAGCTATGCTGCATTGTTCAACCAAATTAAAAATCTGGGCAATTGCCTAAATATTGAAATATCTATTTAGCAGGAAAGATATTCAACGCGCATCATATTTTTATTTAAAGAACGTACCGATAAAGCTAATTGAATGCATTGCTCTCTTGATTAAACTTCTATTTTCATGCTTTTTCGAGTTTCCAACTTTTGTTCGATTTTCCCTTTTTTATTTAACTTTTTAATTTCATTCAATTCTAATTCAGAGGAAGCAAAGGTGGAACATTGTATTATATATGCTCCAATCCTACTGTTGTTCACGCAAGGGCTCTGAATCCAGACCGACCATGGCAATATGCTAATGAAAATGTTCATATCTCTACACAGATAGGAATATACTGCAAAAACAGAGAACAGACGGATGGATATTGCGAAGATTACAAAGTTAGATTCTGTTGCGAGTAATGTAAATCCTCCCAACGTATATTGTTGTTTGTGAATTTAATCAGTTATTCCAAAATTTTGTTTTTTTTTTCAAAACAAGAATACAGTTAATACGTTACAATGTGATCTAAATGCTGAAGAAATGTTTTTCAAAGCAGAGTGCGAAAAAACTTTGACCGAAAACTATATACATATTTTTTTCTTTTTCAAAACGGAACTCAAACTCATTCAAATTATTACTTAAATGTAATTACGTGCAAATGTATATATTTATTTCTAAAGTTCAATGCCCTGCTTAATTTGAAGGATGTATGTTTTGTTGACACCAATATATGATCTCATTTATAAGACACCAACCATTTGGCGTTTGAGGTCCACCATCATTTTTGCTATTGTTAGAAAACCTTTATTTGTAACAAATTAACAGATAAATTTGAGTATTTGAAATCAACAATAAAAAATGGGTCGACGTATGAGATATTATAAATTCGATTACATTCGAATATTGGCTTTCGCCATCAGATGAAACGAAATTGAATAATTTGCTCGTGATTATTAACAATAAAAATACATGATTTATCTTGTTTTACATGGATTTCATCATGTGATTTATTTTGCAATAATTGAGCCGGGGCCAAATCCCGCTACGTAAAAACGAATGGTTTTTAAGATAAAAAAAAGAGAGGGTCGATGTTAACGAGTAATGTGAAATGTGTACGATCATTTTTAAAGAGATTCGAAAAAAAATTAATATTAGTTAACTTTGTTCATCTGTCAACAACAAAAAGTTAGTTACTTGTGTTTGTTCATGTGACTTAGTTGAATTGTAATATTTATATCGAATGTAATAAAATATATAGATGCATTCTGTTGGTCCTTTATTGTTATATCAAATTACCAGTAATCCTAGTTCGAGCACGTTAACCTATATCATTTTTTATATTTTGGAGTCAGATTAATATCTTGAACTATTAATAGTTAGTTGACAGAAGTTAGAAAATTTGGACGTTTAAGTGAGGATACCGACGTGATTTGAACACGCAACCTTTTAAAGGGTTGACCTTGCCAGGGCTAAAATGTCTCTGGACGAGGAATCCAACAGTAATAAATAATTTAAAAAGATTTTGCTTGATATTTTCGTCCACGACTCACGTGAAAAATTGAAAAAAAAAAAATTGGGCCAATTACAAAATAAGAGACCAGACAATATTCTTAAACAACTTTACAGATAATTATAGAACAGAAATCCAGATTTAAATGAAGAAAGTGTTTGTAGCACTATTACCTGCTCACATAGCTAACGTAGTATATTCGGTGCTTCAGAAGTATGTGTACCAATATGGAGGTAACTAATTTTGTTCGCCTACTTTACATCAAGTTCATAACTTTCATAATAAATTTGGCGAAAAAGCAGTTAAATGTAATGCTCCTTGCAGTTTTTCTGAAAGCAAGTAATATTTTACTGCATTTGGAAAGACCTAATTCTGATAAACAAGAAAGTCTAAATCATCCATAAATAACCTTTTCTTCAGCATTCAGGTTGAAAATGTTATACTCATCAAATTTTAAAGTACACAAGCAAAAGTTCTATTACTATATTACACTCCAATTTGATTTCCCATACAGTGATTTTCAACCGGTGTTCCGCGAGAGACCTCCAGGTGTTTCGCGAAAAATTGCTTTTTTGAAGTATAATGACGTCATAACTGAACATTAACCAGCCGATAAACTTATACAAATTACACAAGGCCGGATTGAGATTAAAATTTTCTGGTATACTTCCAAAAACTGAGGCCTGAGGATTGAGGTCTCCAGGAAATTTCCAATTTTTGCTAAAAAGCGCTTTTAATCTTGCTACCATAAAACTACCTATCCTTGCGAAATGATTTTTCTAAGCATGATCGACCAAGGCTGGACAAAATAATCGATTAGCGAATGGAAAATTAAAATATTCGAATGGCATTTTACTATTCGTATATCCGAAACCACGCGACATGTACCGATCTGCTTGGGCACAAAACTCGCGCGCCGGTAAATCAATCGCTTGGATTGCGCGAGAATTCACCCTCTGCTTTTGCTGTTATTTTGCAAAATAACATGCCATACTCTAGAAAGGTTTGCTAAATTTGTTTGTGTAATTTTCAGGCAATACAACAAAATTCTATACAGACGCAACTGAGCAGCTTCATGTATGGGCCGTACAAAATGAACTGAATTAAGCGTCGAACGGAAGCAATAAACTTGACGAGAGAAAATGACATTCAATTGCTTTGAAAGCAAGCTTGACTTCTATACCACAAATTATCGGAATTGACTCAGCAATACATAAAATGCAGTATTATCATTCGTTCTGCATCTATATTTGAACTAGATGAAAACAATTTTATGATTAATATAATATTATAATATAATTGATTGAGGTATATTACTGAGCACCATTCATCCTGCAGTCGCGGCCTATATTGACCTGTCTCTTTTCAAGCATCAGACATTGCCGAAAAGTAGTCTTTTTCAGTATCCTAACCTTCAAGAAAGGCGTAATTATTCGACTTCGTTTAACAAAGACGTTTCTTCGTCCACATCTAGACTTTTATCGGGGGTTGTATCATTCATTTGAGTCGATGTTTTCACAGGGATGAGTTTTTTATATGTGAAACACAATACAATCAGTGACACAAGCAATAAAAAAAGTACTACGCCACTTAGAATAGGCAAACGTTCAATAGTTACCATTGAGGTTGACAACAGTGGGCCAACGATCCTACCAGCGCCAGCAAACATTAATAATGCTCCCTGATTGAAACTTTGTGTTTCGATGGAAGTTATCTTCGAATAAAGTGAAATTATGGAAATATTCATAAGCGGAAATGATATTGTCAAAATAATCCAATCAGTCCAAAATACTGGCAAAAGCCATTTAACGTGGCTAACGGCTTCTTGAAGAAATAAGACGGTAGAGTAGATGTTGAGGATAAGATAAGAAACTATTGCGCCTAAACAACCAATCAGCAAAATGACCCTGTCGGTGACTTTTCGGTTAGCAGTACCAATTACAGCATATGATATACAAACTGTAATAGCACCAGCGCAAAACATAATACTATTGCTAACTCCTCCCCAGCCGAAAAAGAGCAAACTCATTGGTGTTGTTGCTGATTCGAAACATGTGACGGTCATCCATGCGTTAAAGTTTAGCAAAAGGCAAACAAAAACTTCTTTTCGAAAAAATTCGCCCTGAAAACTTTTTGGGGGTTGATTTGCCGACGTCATAGTTTTAAGAACAACAGTTTTCTGCAAATTGTCTCCATGCTCCTGTACGGGGTCATTAATGTTTATTTTTCCATTCGAATAGTCTTCAGAAACATCCCTGAATAGGGCTAACACAAACAATGTGTGTAATACCCACATGATGGCCAGAAGAAGTCCAGGAGAGCTAAATTGATCCACAGGAAAGGGCCGAGTTTGAAATTTATTTGACTCGATATCAAATTGAAACCAGGCCCAATAATGACACCTATTTCCCGCATGAATACGACTAACGTTATTACTGCGGTTCTCTGTTTTGTCGTTGTCGTCTTTGCAATCATGCCGAGGTACGACGAGCTGGCTCCAGTTCCAAGTCCAGCTATAAGTCTTGCACACAATAATATCCGATAATCTCTGCCTACAAAGTAGAGAAAATTCCCCACAATCCCAAATAAACAGCTAACAATGGCGCACAATTTATCCGCGTTAGTTTTATCAGCTATTCGTCCATATATTGGTGACGATATTAGTCCAGCAAAACTAAAAGCAGAGATAGTAGTTCCAAAAATAGCAGTAGGTCCATCCAAGTATATAATATATTCATTTAATGTCGGTAGAATGACAGCAAATTCAACTCCGGCTAAAAAGAAATAGAAACCAGCACAAAATAACCTCCCGCAACTTTTCAATGTACAGATCATGTTATCCTTATTTTTAAGTTTATTCTGTAAAATATACAAAATTGCCATAATTCACCAGGTAAAACATTCGCGTAAACATAAAAATCGTTTTATTATGGAAATTAATGATATTTGCCATATATGCGCCGTGGGAACCGCTGGTCGGTTACGGCTCCCTCCACCATAAAGTCCATGCGTCCGAAAACAAATGACTGGCTTGCCCATACTCTATATGCACTGGTAACCGGATCAGAGGCCGCGGTTTGCCACATGATTAAGTCGTATCACCTTCCCTCTGCCCCGGTATAAATATTTAAAACCCGTCCTAAGCTAAGAAACATGAACTACCACATCGTTATGGCGGTATTTGAATTGTTGATCTCGCTTTACACTAGTTACATACTCGTGTTGATTGACAAACGGAAACGAACACTTGTTTTTGTTATGTTTTATCGCATTTATACCTTCGGTCTTTCGCGCCATTGATCAAGATTCAGATTCAGATTCAGATAATTTATTTTCGTCGTGCAAGAAACATTATGAACAACACAAGCATAGTAAATCAAGGCAAAAGAAAACAACAGACACATAATGTTTCGACTGCAATTAACGAGGAGCCGCGAAAGACTATCAAGTCATCGTGTCAGCGACACCATTAAAGCTGAATGACGTCAAAAAAACGTCAAATGATTAAGGTTGAGTTATATATGATCAGGGCAAAAATTTGGAAAACGTAAATCGAATCGAGAGAGTAAGCCAAATGAGAAAAGTTTAAATAAAAAGTATGAATGGAATCAAGAGAGTCGGGGAAGAAATGATTAATCTAGAATTAAGTTAGCTCAGGGGAAATTTAGAAAACGTAAATCGAATCGAGAGAGCAAGTCAAAAGAGAATGGTTTAAAAAGAAATGTGAAGGGAATCGAGAGAGAAATGTTTAAATGGGAACAAATATCCATCGTGTCGAGTAAAAGTCAGAAAAAACGCGTTTACGATAAATCAGTATGTCAGTCTCGCAGCGTCATGCTCGGGTGATCGCAATCACAATATGAAATTGTTGACTGGCAGGACGCTGCAGAAACTTAGCAACTGAAGGGGAATTCCCAGCAACCATAACAGGGGAAGCCGGGTTGGATTAAGTATCGGTACTGATACGGCAATATATAAATAAATAAATATATAAGTACAATTCAGACAGGAAAAACAGTTTTGATGGGAAAAGTTCATTCCACATGTACTTTGGGCAATGATGCAAACTCAGTGATAATGGTCGTGCTCTGTGAGGACAATAAAGAAAAATGGTGACAATGCCAATGGCATTAAGAGGTGAAAAAAGTCACGATCGTTTAGGTAAAATAGAGATCCTGGACCGAATGACCAGTTATAGAAAAATCGAGCCACACAAAAGGTGGGGGACATGGGTTGTATATGGTACACTACTATACTTATAAGGGATCTATACCACTTATTGAAGCAGACTAAAAGGATACATAGGAATCCAGGTAAAAATTTTTCAAAGCTTGTTTGAATGAATTGTAATTCATAATTCGAATGTTATCGGATACAGCATTCCATAATTTAACGCCTGTATATTTTATTGAATTTTGAGTACGTTTGGTTGAAAAATGAGTTACATAATAGGAACTACTGGCAGAGGATCGTGTTCTATAAGAATGCACGCTGCTTTGTTTCAAGAAATAATCAGTGAATGTAACAGGGAGTTTTTTGTTGTGATGTTGGTGCATCAATTTCAATATCTCTAATTTATAAATATCCACCATTTTAATAATACGAAGTTTATAATAGATTGGATCAAGTTGGGCATAAGGTCCACTGCCAGAGACAGCACGAATGGCCCTATTCTGCATTATTTCAATTTTGCGTAAAAGAGTTTTATCAGCGGAGCCCCATGCAGAAATACCGTATTGAATATGGGCTTGGAATAACGAGTGGTAAACCATACGTAAAGTTGAAATTGGTATAAAATGCCTGAGTTTGTACAGTATTCCCACCGACTTAGATAACTTAGCAATTCAAAATTCAAATTAAAAATCAAATTCAATTCAAATTAAAAATCCAATACTAACATAACATACAACATTTACAAAGTAATATTTATACAATTAAATCGACTACAATAAGTAACTAACGCTTAGCATTTCTACCTGTAGACAAAACAAGTTCAATACCAGTTCCAGTAATGTTCATGTTACTGTAGCGTTCATGTTAACCGTACTGTACCGTTAGGCAGTCTATGAGAGAAAGTTTTAATATAGAAATTATTAATATCCCCTCAGGATATACTCCATTTAATTTCTATATGAGTGCTGCAAAAACGATATGCCACATCCCAATGTCTATCTATTTATATACAGCATCTAATCCGAAATTGTGTATATATGAGATGAGGTAAGCCATACGTCCCGCTTTAGGCGGGACAGTCCCGCTTTTTAGCGTCTTGTCCCGCCGTCCCGACAAGTCAGCCAAAAGTCCCGCTTTGGCGTTCAGCCGTCCAGCATAGTACACGAACATTACCAATTAACATGTTCTCGTTACTGCTCTTTACTGTTGTTGCTGTGTAGCGCAGCGCTAGCCTACTTGATGAAAGTGAATGCGTTATTTTGTTTGTTTCGCTGTTTCCCGCTAACATTGTTAGCGAGCGTATCACATGTATTGCTGATTGATTAAGGTAGCGCCTGAGCCTTGCCCCAACAGCTGGAAAAAATCAAAGCAACAAAAGAAAAACAAAGGAAGATGAGCTACTCAGCAGCTGTGTCATCGACTCCTGCCAGAGAAGAACCCACCGTAGAGACAAGAAACGCAAGCCCAAGATCACTGTTTCTGAAAACTGAACTGGACCTCGACTTTCCTGGACTAATGGAGATTCTTCGAAACAACAATAACACTACTGAATACGTCAAGAACATTAAAGGATTATACGACCGCCACCCTGAACCAATCGAGATATCTGAATTCTCTTCGTCTGAGATGGAATCAACATCAAGCCCACAGCTGAGGGAACTAAAGGATTATACGACCGCCACCCTGAACCAATCGAGATATCTGAATTCTCTTCGTCTGAGATGGAATCAACATCAAGCCCACAGCTGAGGGAACTGTTGGTCGGCATGCGAAGAGGTTGATGACGTCATAAGCCCTATATGTACGCCAACATCCCAGCCAAAAGCAGCTAACACCAGACAGCCTGCAAGACTAAAAAAGAGCTCGATCATCGGAAATACGCCATTTCATCCGCCACCGGAGGGTCGAGCTTACGGAAAGGTGAGGGTGCATAATCTAGAAAAACAGGATTCAACAGCATCTACATTCAGCGCCTTTCCACAAGAGGTGTTGTCAGCACCAGCAGACCTGGGGAATAGAACCCAACCAAAATCAAATACCACGGACTTTAACGGACACCGGAAATATGGAATACAAAAAAAGGAGGAATAGTAATGATACCTTATCAGAGACGTCATCGACCGAAAAACAGGAGCAGAAAAAAGAGAAAACGCACGTGATTCGGAATCAATTTTCTTTATAATTCGAATAATAATAGCATACTCAAGAAATTTGCCCCGTAACAAAATAAACGATATCGCATTAGTCCGAAAAGCTCTCCTAAAACTTTTTGACGAAGGAAAACAAAAAAAGGCCATAAAAATATGTAATCTAAAATCGCGACTTAAGACTTTTCAAGAACAACAAAATTAGCGAGATTCAATGATGGCGAAGATGAAAGACCTAGAAGAAGGCGAGAAGCCGACATCGACCTTCTACAAGAGAATAAGAAAAAGACGACTACCGACCAACTAATGACCGACAATCAATTAGTGGCAACTGGCCAAGAAGAGATCGTAACAACAGTGGAGAATTTCTACACTGACCTATGGGGGAAAAAGAGCAATACGCAAGCGTTAAGCCAGATCTAATATATATCGCAAATGAGCCGAACAAAAATAACAGAAGAGGAGAACATCACTCTGGAGAGACCTATAGCCTCGAGCCGATACTGGATAATATTATAGGCAAAACGCAAAAATGCTCACTTCCCCTTAGGAACATCGAAGACGTGCAATATAATTCAGACGCGATCATAAGACACTGCAAATGAACAATATTCCAGGGACATTAATTTTAATTGATGATTTAAAAACTTTTGACAGGGTCAACCATGGTTTTATGTTTAAAATTCTACAAAATATTGGAAATGGAAATAGGGTCTCTAATTTGTTAAAAAGCGTGTACACCGGAATCAGTAGCAAGGTGGATGTAAACGGTAGGCTATCTAAAGAAATAATTATCCGAAGAGGAATCAGGCAAGGCTGTCCGATCAGCATGACAATATACGCTTTAAACACTGAGCCATTCGCCAGACCGGTTTTATCAAACAACAACATCCGCGGCATAAAATTAGAGCACAAGATCGACCAATACGCGGACGATGTCACATTCACGGTTCGCGATCAAACATCAATTAGCAAAATATTTAAAGAACTGCACCGATTCGAGACTGCAACTGGACAAAAAACAAACATCGAAAAGACAGAAATACTTTGCCTCACAAGAACCTCTCATAAATTTATCTTCAACTCACCATACCGGATCTATATAAAGAAAAACACCAAGATCCTCGGCATACATTTTGAAGAAATAGGGCTAGACAAAATGTGGAATGAGATCGTAAACAAATTAATTCGGACCCTCAATTGTATAAAATTACGTTGCCTAACCTGGTATGGTAAACAAATAGTCATAAATTCGATAATAATGTCAGTAATATTATTCCACATCAAAATATTCCCACAAAAAACTCTCAACAAAATTCAAACGGCATGCTTTAAATTTTTATGGCATCCCGAAAACATTGAGGTGATTAGCAGAAAATTTCCTCGAAAAATATTAAAAGACGGTGGAATAAACATGATCGACCTCCACGCGAAAGTGAGGCATGCTAGGTGGGGAGAATGAGAACGCTGGCACTCGGAAGACCAATAATCCAATTCTGGCAATACGAGGCCCTCTATGCCTTAGGGTCGAAAGTCAGAATTGTCAACAGCGAACTATATATCAACTCCATGCCCCACAGTAATAATGTCCTGCCTAACTGGGTAAATAGCTTAGGCATTTTAAAAAAAAATAAACTTAACGCGAGCGGAATGGGAAGTAGCAAGGCATAAGGATATATACGGAAAAATCAAGACCATGGACCCCAACCAGAAACAGCGGGATACCAACTGGGAACAAGTCCATCTGCGTACAAATGCCTTCAACTCACGTTTCACGAATGTTGAGAGGATATGCTCAAACCGAATTGCCAGAGAAGTGTACATATGTGGGGACCGTATAAAAAATATAGGGATCAGGTATAAATCATCTGGCGCTCTCAAGCTGTTGAATTGCAAATTCTGCAAAGCAACAACCGATAGCGCTAAACATCCAGTATACCACCGCAGCGAAATCTCAACTTACATCCTGGCGATTTTGCAAGTGTTAAATGATATGGGTGGTGAACGTATCTCTGTATCCCGAGACGAAATAATGTATAACAACTACAATGAACCACAACAAATACTCGTGACCTAAATCTCTCGGTATACTGAAATACAACATCATAAAAAAGAAGATCAATTTGGATATATTGGACAAATACTTGGACCCCGACGAAGATAGTATAGTGGAAACATAAAATAGGAAATCTTTTAGATTACCTCACTTTAAAGAAAACCAAATTTCAAAATCTGCAATTCATGGAGATTACAACGGACTGGAAGCAAATCCTGAACGGGTATTTAATCAAAGGTAACTATACTTTTCCCAACCAAGACTTCCAAAATCGCCCCCCATAAACGGGAGCATAAATTCAGTAATACCACGTCTAAATTCCCGCGGAAATGATTAATCGGAAGCTTCGCGGTGAATGTCATGCTGTGAGCGTGCTACATGTCATTACACAGTATGTACGGAAGCCGTGCGGTTTGGAGTTGAGCTGTGTCACGCATGGCATTAACGGAAGCCCTGGAGGAGGTCACGCTATTTGGCACATAGCATGTATGGAAGCTCGGGACTGACGTTCTTGCTGTATAATACATGGCAGATACGGAAACCCTCGAATAATTTCGGAATATGTATGAAAGTTGCGTACCACGCAACATGAATACGAAGCGGTAATACCGATATGACGTGTCTTTTATTACACTGATATTGCACCTGCATCTCTTGGACAGAGGATATGCGCATGAACTCTCGATGACAATATGGCCAATGAAGACAGACGGGATGGTTTAAAAAGTAGCGCTATCTAGTAAATCGGAAAATGTTAAGTTACAAAATCACAGCTAAGGGGTCTTTGTCTTTGGAGGCGTCCCGCCCCCCTACTTATTAGATACGTGTTGATTTAACAAAAACCTACACCATTTCCTTGGTTAGCACACGAATTGAAATTCTGTATGAGTTGAGTATATTCTCTACAAAGATTCATTTATAACAAACTATGCTTAAGAATGACTTGTACTGCTAACGAAACGGCAATGGCTTGTTCAGTACACGATCTACATTAGTAACTATGCAAACCGTTCGTATCGTTCGTACAAAGCGATCGCCACTATTGCAAAAATGTGAGATTCAAGACAGCACCCACGCCGCATTCTAAAATAGAAAATTAGCAATTATCCAGTTGGGGTTAGGAATGATTCAAAAGTTTGAATTTCCGGCGCAATCTGCATTCCTAACCTTAATCCAAACCCTAACTGATTAATTAACAATTTTCTTATTTTGAGCGTTGGCGGGAACTTTGTACGAAAGATCTTATTGTTCTTTTGCCTGACTTTGCGCTACTGCATCAAAAGTACCTGCAATCCTTACAACCCTCATTTACATGTGATTTGCGAAGCACGATTCATATCTATCATTCGTACGCCTGCAAACCTATACAGAACCCGACTAGACAAAAATATCCGGAACGTTATGAATGCGTTACAATGTTAAATCTTATTTTGAGCGTTGGCGGAAACTTTGTACGAAAGATCTTATTGTTCTTTTTCCTGACTGCGCTATTGTATCAAAAGTACCTGTAATCTTTACAACCCTCATTTACATGTGATTTGCGAAGCACGATTCATAGCTGTCATTCGTACGCCTCCAAACCTATACAGAACCCGACTAGACAAAAATATCCGGAACGTTATGAATGCGTTACAATGTTAAATCTTATTTTGAGCGTTGGCGGAAACTTTGTACGAAAGATCTTATTGTTCTTTTTCCTGACTGCGCTACTGTATCAAAAGTACCTGCAATCCTTACAACCCTCATTTACATGTGATTTGCGAAGCACGATTCATAGCTGTCATTCGTACGCCTGCAAACCTATACAGCAGGGCTTCCCAAACTTTTGAGCTCGCGGCCCCTTTTGATATATTAAAATTTTTCGCGGCCCTTGTTCAAGTTAATAATGCTAAACACTTTGAAATATGCATTTTTGATATTTTATTGACACAGCTAATCCCCAGCTTTCAGTAGGCCTACTCAATAACAAAAACAAGCACATATTTACTCAGATTAAAGTTACTCAATTATTCAATGTAATGGGTGAGAATACTTTTTGCTGGTGACCGTACATTTGAACCCATGTACATTTGAACCCATGTACATTTGAACCCATGCGTATATCCACGGGTTCAATCTATATGCGGGTGCTAAAACCCATGGGTTAGGGTTAGTATGGGTTTAACTATCCGTGAAACAAAAAAAATTCGATAGGTGCAATAGCATACAGGTGCAATTGTCATGGGTTCAAATGTACGTGGGTTCAAATGTAATGGAACCCTTTTTGCTGCATAGCAAGTTCAGCCGTGGCTCAATGTTTGTTTATGCAGGCCTAATGATGAATTACGATGTCTGCCCACCGACGACCTGGTCCTAATCAGGAATTGTTCACTCTTATTGATCAAACTTAGCATAAAGCAGCGGTTTGCAGCGGCACCAAATTATCGAAAAAACTAATGGCGCACTTCCACGAAAAATATGCTGTCGCAAAATAAAACACAAGTTTGTCATCGTTGCTTTTGAGGTTTATAAACATGTAGGCCTAAGGAATAAAGGCAAAAGGTTAACCTTTCTTTCTTAACTCTGCAGCATTAGGGTTTACCTGTTACGTAACAACATAACAGAGAGTAAATAATATAGAAGGTAAAATGAATTGATTCATATACTCATCATTTTCTTTAATGAGAAACAATAAAACATTTAGAATAAATAAATATGTGATATGTTCCGAGGCGCACTGAGCAAATCGCCTTCCGAAACCGCTAGCTTAGCAATTAAAGTCGGCATTGTCATGCAAGCACACAAATTGGGTCTAACGATCAGAATTAGCGTTGTTCTGCAAGCGCGAAGATTCTACCGTGTTTCCCCCAAAATAAGTCCAGACCGGAATTTTAAAAAGGATTTTAATACAACCGCTCGCTTTGAAAAAAGACTTCGTCGATAGCGCAATTTGTTTACCTAATCCCGAGGAAGTTTCAATTCTGCTAGGGCGTTCCAAAATTTCGTGATGATGTTATAATTAATGAGTTTAATTCTGAAAATTCGGTTTTCTGTAGATAACGTTTATTTTTCCTTGATTCAAAAAGCGTTTGTTAGGTTTTGTTTGTTTGTTTATATAAAACTCATTGCAAAAAAGGTATTATATTGAAATGTATCAATACGTACGGTATGTTTCACGGGAAGTCGCAACTTGAGCATATTTCTGGAGGGCGTCATAATACAATGAAGCTCGAAAACCACTGGGTCCTGGTTGATAGAAAGAAATCTACTTTTCAAATGGTTAATAATCAATATGTAGCCTATATTATAAATGAAAACGTGCTATTAAATTGGTATCATATTTCGGTATTCATATTTTGTATATTAGAAAAATCTCGTTATTCTCTACATCCCCCCAAAATGAGCCCCAGTGTTCGAGAAATAATTGAAGACAATGTCTTAATTTTGGAAAAACACGGTATGATGTATATTCACTCGGAATCGTGAAATTATCGTTTTACACTATTTTTAATAATTGTATTTCAAATCAAGAGTTAAAAAATGCAATAGATATAGTACTTTGTGTGAAATTGGTGTTCTCTTCGCGGCCTCTAGAATTCGTTTCGCGGCCCCTTCCAGAGCCGCGGCCCCTTCCAGAGCCGCGGCCCCTAGTTTGGGAAGCCCTGCTATACAGTACCCGACTAGACAAAAATATCCGGAACATGATGAATGCGTTACAATGTTAATGCATTTATATATTTGTGTATATTTTATTCCGGTACAGCCACAACGTACAAATGAGTAGGGATTTGTCCAAAAAGATTTGTTTCAAAACAATTGTTTTAAATCATGTTTTTTTTTTTGGCTGGTTTGTTAAAAATGGCGGTTGTACTTTTTTTTTGTATTAAATAGGGAAAAACAAGAAAACTTTAAGCAAAACTCCTCTCATCCATTCTTATAGACAATAAACTATTCGAAACACCGCAGGACGTTACGGACAGGTCGATGACTTGCCCCAACATGCCCTCTCAAGCTGTAGCACAACGCTCATGTCCAACTACGCCACCACGTGTTTGAGTTGCGACCCGCAAGATTCACAAAGGCGGCGAAGTTTCCGGTTTTCAGTAAGCTTTTGGTGTCGAACGTCGTCGCTGCGTCTTTCACCAACGGTTAGGCGCCGATTATCGGAACGCTACCGATACCGTAACAAAGTGTTTTCTAAATGTCTGGTAGAAAAAGAAGTTGGAAATAGTCTCTTTACCGGGAAATTCCACCTAACACAACGGAAGGTAAAACTCACTGCAGGAGGGCTGTGTGCAAGTATTGCGACAAAGACATTGTAGAAATAGTGAATCGCATGATTGGAGATTCATACGTGAGTCTATTTGTGTTTACATTGTTACAGTATTTTAGTATTTCTGATGCTAAATTTGAATGCTCCAAGAGTCTAAGTACCAGTACTACAGGTATAATACCGGTATTTATTGCCATACAGGAATAACTTGCGTTGAACACGCTCGCTGTGGCACCCCTGATTTATACCAGGACAGAACCACCGTAGTGTTAACTCGGTTCCGTAATCTGCCGCACTGGTGCAACTCTAACTTTGTAGGTTAACCATCTATTTCTAGCTAGGCTATGCCCAGCGTCCTTTTAATGTACTTATAATATAATTTACATTACCCGGGTACCGGTAGGTCAGTATTTACGTACGTAGGAAATTTTATGGGCCAAAAAGTTTGTACTGATATAGTCTATCCATTTGTTTTACCCCACCTCTATATCTAGATAAATATAAAGAAGGAATCTTTCCTGCTTTTCCGGGCTGCACCAAAACACCACAGTGCATGAAAGATTATCCAACAATGAAAAGACAGATGGGCGCCAAAAGGCAACTTTCTTATGTTGCTTCAAGTTCCTCCTGCAAAGCGAATGATATTTCACAATCAAAATTGTTATCGTTTTTTGATCGTCGAACATCTGATGAGAAAATAATGCTCTGCATCACGAATTAACTTTGGCTCTTACAACAATTGTTTTTAAACAAGCCCTTGTTTTAAAACAAGCTGTTTTTTATAAATCATGAAACGTACTTAAAATGAGGAACTCACGATACATTACTTTTAAAAAAAATTTGATGCATTTTTGGCAGTTGCGCTACAATTTCAAGTAAAGTAATATACAAATGTTATGTCCCTTCGTCACCGTTTATCCAACATTTTTATTCGTGCTACCAATTATCTAATATAATAATATAATTCTGAAATGTTTTATTACTTAGCGATTTTAATCGGTAAGTATGTTGATAGGTATTTCTCTGTCTGTATGTATGTCTGTTTGTCTGTTAGATGCACGCGATATCTCACGAAAGCAAGATTGAATCTGCTCCAGATTTTACATGTGCATTCATCTTATCGCGGACCAGAAGCTCATTGATTTTGGGCGAACTATGTCGTATAATTAGCGAGTTATTAATTAATTAGTGATGAGACACAAAGTGTCACTATGGAGTAAGAGCGCTTTTTTTGGGGACCCCCTAACTTTCGATCGATAAGTCTTCGGTCTCTGACCGATATTTTCGTTTTTTGCTTCGTTAGACATTTTTACTATGACTAATGAATGCGACAGTTACACAGCGTCGTGTGAAATCCATTTATATTGTCACTTGCCAAGAACTTCATGTTTCCATCCAACACTTTTAACTTGAAATTAAATTTCAGTACGACGGTTATTTGTTCCTGGTATTACAACTTTGGTATCAAATTTTATCTTCCATTGTTGTGTTAACAAATAAGCTCCGTTGTGGAGAAATACAAACTTTGAATTGGAAATCCATAACTGGATGATTATACATAATGTGAACTAAGCTGTGATTACACATAGTTACTCATTTGATTTTCTATCAAGTAAATTACGGAATGTATCATTATGGCGGTTGTTTACACTCCAAAATGATATCCCAAAAACTTCGACACATCTAAGCGTCTAGTCTAGATTGGCGTTGTTTTTAACGAATATCATTCAAAACAATGTATTGTTAATTAATTTTACTTTGTAAAGCCGCATATTATTGACGAATGCACGAAAAAGTCTTGAAAAAGTAATTTATCGATACCATATATTGTTTTGGTCCTCACAGACGTATTAATTGAAGTAAACTTAAATAATTAATGAATAAAAAACAACAAACCTGGTTAAGATAAATTGAAAACTAACTTCATAACAAAATTGAAATTGTGAAGGGACTTTATGGACACCCTGTGTATATACTCACCTCCTGCCATCACAAATAACGGACCTCCAGAAAGATGGCACACAACCTGAGCATAGTATGTATACCAGGGTAGAGGTGTCTCTGAAATGTCGTGTCCCACTTGACCCACGTGTATATATAGCAGTGGCGGCGCGTGGTCATTTTGACAACCGGGGCAAGCTACTGAGGGACCAAGTCACCCCCATCTACGGGGACAGGATGAGCGCTGTAAGTTCTCCCATCATTTTATGAGTATAAAAATCATTCCATCGGTAACAACCAATCGGCAAAAGCGACAATTTTTAACGATAAGAAAGTGTCTTTAAAACCGGTCCAAGTCAAGGGATTAATAAATATAGACATAGTTTATTTTGAAACCTCTTTCAAAAGGAAAGGCAATATTTACCCAGATAAATACAATGACATATTAACAGAAACTTCGGGAAAGCAGACAAACCTAAAATAAGGTTTAAAACGTTACTATGAAGAAAGGAAAGGTAATGCAAAGATAAGGACATGCGTCGCTCACTCATAGATATATATGCTGCTAGACTTCTACTGCTTGAACATATATGCAACACGCCGCGGTTTCTTGGAAGCAAAATGCTCAATAACGCGCTGATTAAAGTCATGCATCCCAGAAATAACGTCTCTGTGAATGGATAAAACAGCCAAGGAATTTAATCTATCTTGCTTCATTGTGTTTCTGAGATACGTTTTAATACGCTTCAGCGTGCTGAATGTTCGCTCTGCGTCGGCGGAAGAAATAGGCGTCGTCGAAATGATGTCCAGAAATTTTGCAGACGCCGCAAAGGTAGTTACTAGAGTGTTATCTATGAGGAACCCATAGAGCGCGCAAGTTGATGTGATGTTCAAAAAAGTTTGATTGGTGTATATACATGGCAATTCATTTTTCAACATACCCACGTTAATCATGGGGTAAAATTTGGAGACAGTAGCCAACAAATGTATGGGAAATTGACGTGCAAATTTTAAAAAAATTTTGGGGTTCATCAAAGAGAACGCGGCAAGGTGTTCAGTGCGCAGACGATCGTCTATTTGATTCACCAGAATCTCACAGCATTCCTTTGCAGACAAAATCAAACGCTGCGTTGTTTGCCCGCGGCGTAAAGAAGCACTCCATGTGTCGTCGTATTTTATTGTTTCCCGGATACGAGATACAGCATCACAGAAGTCTGAAATACACGACTGCACAGACGCTCCATCCATTAGCCTTGACTGCAATGCGCCGTATAATACATCCACGTGATAGAATATTGTGGAAAAAAAACGAGAAAAAATGAAAACTTACCATCTTCTAGCAGACGCTTTAGACCTGTAGTAAAAGAACAAGGATTAATTAATTTATCATCACAATCCGCGTCGCGTTTACTACTTTGTATAATGTTTCAGTGATTCGATTCAATTTCAGTCATGTTATGGTTTCTAATGCTAACAAGTGGGGCAAGGGGGACACGACATTCTGGAGACACCGCCAAGTTAGGGTTCAGGCTGTGCGCCATCTTGATGCACATACTTCGGGAACGCCCAAAACACCATGCATGTTTTAAAGCATCAATTCACTGTTCATTTCCTACTTCTTAAGTTTAACCAACTTTGTTAGTAAACTCAAATAATTTTAATTTTTACCTACTTCATCATTTATTCACATTGACAATAAACCCAGTATTCCCCCTCTCTGTCGACACATCCTACTTTATCCTTAGAATGTGAAGGACCGCAAAAGGAGCTTACAGTGTCCAAAACTACTTTTTACTTTTTAATCCAATCCTCTCGATAATTTGCTGGTAACGTATCATACATATACAGCCTAACTATGCCAATAGCGCCTCAGTCCATTTAGGTGGTACTATGAAATATACATATACCAGTTTATTGAATTTGGCTGTATATGCACACCTGGTTGGCTCCATTATTTATCAACAACACGAATCAACCAACCTCGACAAGCGAATCGATCCATACACATATTAACATATTCTTTTCCTAATTAGGATACTACCTAATATCAAAGCAATTGATATGCAATTCCCTATCGTTGCTCTATTTGGTATTGTCATTATATATAAACCATATAGAAGGAAAACGCAATACGCGTGTAAAAAGCAATCAACGTAATGCTCTCATATCTCAAAAAACCACGATTTCAATAAGTTATGTACTGCATGCGAGGTAACAAGTGCTGGTTCCAATTTGGGATATTTCTAACCCAATAATATTCGATAGATTTTGTCTACAAGGTGCAAAAATTGACTGATGTAGAAATCTTGTTGAGGGCAAATGACCAAAGGTGAACATTTCAACTGCGATTGTTCGTGATTGCACGTGCCCGTCCGTGCAAATGTGCGTGGGTCCAACTGCCCTTGGGCGTATACAATGAGCTAGTGGTAAAATCTGTGGGCGCAAATGTATATTTGAAAATTTCCTTGGTTACAGAAGTCAAAGGGTGCCAAAATATGCACGTGTTCTAGGCTTATAGAGTCCTGGATTCAGTTTGCTCACATTATTTTTTTTCACTCACGTACATATGGGCCTAAAAACCTTCTCACCTACAGAAATTTGCATGAAATTAGTTCAGCACCAACGAAAAGATTACATTGATGTACATTTGTACCCACAGTTTGCACCTCTTTTCGTTTGCATCCAGTTCGATTGGAACTCATGGAAATTTGCACCCATTTACATTGGCACCCCACGGATATTTGCACTTATGGATACTTCTACCCAAGTGTATTTAACCCGAGAAAATTTGCATTTATGAATTTTTACACCCAAAAACATATGCTCCGATGGACATTTGAATCGACAATCATTTGTAGCGTACCGGCAGTCTCTGAAATAAATATTCAAGTTCAGAATATCTTCAAATATGGTCTGACGTCAAGTTTCCTCTCAATATTCACTTCAATTTATACTATTTTATTTATTATCCAACAATCTAAACACAACCAAATACTCCAAACAAAACGGCAAGCATACAATAAAGCGAATACAATAAAGTACCAGGCGGCACAATGCAAGAAAACAGAATATACACAACAAAAACATTTTGAACAGTACTGATGATAGCTTATTCCCTGACAACAACCAAAATACAACGCTAAAATAATTTCAATGCCTCTGTACTGAAACAATAATATCAGCCTACTGTCTAGCATAAAAACATTAAACAAATCCCCATCCCACAGTCACAAAACCACAATAAAACTTCCCTGAAAACCCAACAGAGACCAGAGGCACTCCCACAGACACTCCTAACCAGAATCCAACCGAAAATAACCACACTCAGACAACTGCACCCTGCCAACCACAGCACAAGCTAACAGGCACACCCAGAAAACAGATCGGCAGTGTCACAACGCCCCAAGTGTCCCCAATGCCAAAACACCAAATAAAGCAACAGTATCACATGACAGTACCTAACAGACAAAGCAAGGGTCGTCACATTACTAAACACTTCTTCCAAAGTCAGCTCCAATATATCTTCCAAAGTCAGCTCCAATATACGTTTTCTGGCTTTGCGAATTCTTTCTATTTAGTTTGTTGTCACAGCGCACCAGTCTAGCTTCCGGATGGGTTAAATCAGGGGATCGCAACCTGGGTTTCGCGAACCTCCAGGGGTTCACGAGAAGATTTTCTAGGGGTACTTGGATGAAAGTCAAGTTTTCGTGTGTTGGTTTTTTTTAATATCCTCTAACAAAGAAAGTAACTACAAGGGGAAAATACTTGTCAATTGGAACTCAGCGTACATTTTCCCTGATCTTGCGTTGTGATTGTGACGCAACAATGTGAAATGCGCGGGTTGGCAGTCGTTGCAGCAAATTGTTAGTCAATATATCACAATTTATTCTGGTGTTTGATTACTGGGGGTTCGCGTTGATTGTTCCGTGACTCGGGGGGTACTTAAAAAGAAAAGGTTGAGAACCCATGGGTTAAACGAATATAGAATACATGTGGATTACTCAATGGCATTAGATGAATCACTGCTCTACTCTGCACTAAAAATAAAAACACTGAAGGAGGAAATTGGGATACTGATAGTTCCTTTGTTCCTCTAAAAAGGGTTATTGATAAAATACTGTACATGAAGATGACTGGTACTCATATCGAAAATACAGAAATTTTCAGCCAAGTATTTACACATAACAACTTATCTAAGCTGTGATTACATATAATTACTCATTTAATTTTCTATCAATTAAATCACGGAATATATCATTATGGCGATTGTTTTAACACTCTAAAATGATTTCCCAAAATCTTCGAGACATCTAAATGTCTAGATTTTTTTAGTCTAGCTTCATATTTCAATGACTATCACTCAAAAAAATGTATTGCTAATTAATTTTACTTTAAAAGAGCTGCAAAATTAATTTTTAGCCTTATCATCGAAGCTCGTTTCCCACGTGCAATTGGTTCACTTTTACGCCGTGTATTCATATGGGGCTAATTTTTTAGGACTTTTCAAGTTTCAATTATATTCCAATTTTCCCTTTGCTATGGCCGTATGATGACGTGGATACCGTAACCAAGATTAAACACACAATTTGTAATTTATCTTAGTCTACATTGATATATATATATATATATCTTTATGAGAAAAATTAATGAAGTCAAATACTGGCGACTGAAAATTAATGTGGGTGTACGAGGGTGCAAATGGATGTGATCTTGAAAGCATATAGGTGCAAATGCTTTGAGTGTAGTCTACATGTTCGAATGTACGTGGGCGCAAATGTTCTGGGTGCGAGTGTGATGTACCACGCAATAAAACGTTTGTGACTTCATTGCTTCGGGAAAAAATTAACTTTCATTATTTTTTGGTTCGCAATAATAAAAAGTTTGAAGAAACGCACTACGAACAAATAGAAATTCCACGGAATATCCATTCATTCCCATGAATCCGTTCTATTCACAGTTAAAATAAATAATTAATTCAATAGTTGCACATTAATGTACATTCAGCGATTACGTTGCGGATGTTGTCTGACATAAATTTTCCTAGTATCGAACGCATATAACCTCATTTGTGCCTAACAAGCATGCATACCATTATGCGAACATTATGAAGAGCTTTGTTCCAAACCCGAGTGAATCTTGAGGCAATATAGCTATACCTTACCCAAATTATCACGCATCGAGTATGTTGGGCCTGCAAGTTCAAATCCTTCAACAACAATATAAACGAGAATATCGGTCATAGACCGAAGACTTATCGATGGAAAGCTAGGAGAACCCCTCAAAACAGCGCTCTTACTCCATAGTGACATCTTTTGTCCCATCACTAATTAATTAATATGACTCGCTAATTATACGACCTAATTTATTCAAAATCAATAAGCTTCTGGTCCGACATATGATGAATGCACATGCAAAATCTGGAGCAGATTCAATCTTGCTTTCGTATCGCTTTCGAGATATCGCGTGCTTCTAACAGACAGACAGCATGCAGACAGAAAAATTAAAATCAATAAGTAATAAAGTTAGACACAACTCGTGCACGTATAAATGCCTGAATGTTGACAAAAATCCAGATATATCTCATGGTTCTCAACCCTTGGAGAGTTCGGTTTATTTAAGAATATAATTCATAATATACAGTGTGAAACAAATATGTTGTGCTGATGAAAATACATAAACAACAAAAGTATTTTCGATAATAACTATTTTTTCTTTATTAAATATTATACTAAACAAAGAAAGAGGGTTATTTTGCTGAAATCACAATAAAACTCCAAACACATATTATTGACCAGAAAACATATATTGATGAAAAGGCAAATTTAGATCGGAAAGTGTCGAAGAAGGATCTCGCTAGTGCCGATTGCATTATAAATTTTTGCCATACTGTAGAAAGGTTTGCTGAATATGTTTGTGTTATGTCCAGTCAACTTATTGAAATCCTATACAGACGCAACTAAGCAGCTTCATGTATGGGCCGTACAAAATGTACTAAACTAAGCGTCATACGAAAGCAATAATCTTGACGAGAATAAATAACATTCGATTGCTTTATAGACAAGCTTGACTTCTAAACAACTACACATCGAAATTGCCACAAAAATATTGTTTGTATAAAATGTTTAAAATGCAGTATTACATTCCGTTCTGCATCCATATTTGGCACAGATGCACGAATTTTATGATTACCGTTATATTATAATAAAATTGATTAAGGTTTAAGTTGAAAATCACTAGTCATGCAATCGCGGCGTATATTGTCTTGTTATTTTAAGGGCATCAGGTATTGCCGAAAGGTAGTCTTTTTAGTATCTTAAAACTTTCCACAGAAACATTTTTAATCGACCTCTTTCAACAAAGACGTTTTTTCGTCCACATTTAGACTTTTATCGGGGGTTGAATCATTCATCTGAGTCGATGTTTTGACGGGGACAAGTTTTTTATATGTAAAACACAATACAATCAGTGACACAAGCAATAAAAAAAGTACCACGCCACTCAGAATAGGCAAACGCTCAATAGTTACCATTGAGGTTGACAACAGTGGGCCAACGATTCTACCAGCGCCAGCAAACATTAATAATGCTCCCTGATTGAAACTTTGTGTTTCGATGGAAGTTATTTTTGAATAAAGTGAAATTATGGAAATATTCATAAGCGGAAATGATATTGTCAAAATAATCCAATCAGTCCAAAATACTGGCAAAAGCCATTTAACGTGGCCAACGGCTTCTTGAAGAAATAAGACGGTAGAGTAGATGTTGAGGATTAGATAAGAAACTATTGCGCCTAAACAACCAATCAGCAAAATGACCCTGTCGGTGACTTTTCGGTTAGCAGTACCAATTACAGCATATGATATACAAACTGTAATAGCACCAGCGCAAAACATAATACTATTGCTAACTCCTCCCCAGCCGAAAAAGAGCAAACTCATTGGTGTTGTTGCTGATTCGAAGCATGTGACGGTCATCCATGCGTTAAAGTTTAGCAAAAGGCAAACAAGAACTTCTTTTCGAAAAAATTCGTCCTGAAAACTTTTTGGGGGTTGATTTGCTGACGTCACAGTTTCAAGAACAACAGTTTCCTGCAAAGGGTCATCATGCCTCTGTACGGGGTCATTGATGTCTATTTTTTCATTCGCATAGTCTTCAGAAACATCTCTAAATAGGGCTAAAACAATCAATGTATGTATTGCCCACATAATGGCCATAAGAAGTCCAGGAGAGCTAAATTGATCCACAGGAAACGGGCCGAGTTTGAAATTTATTTGACTCGATATCAAATTGAAACCAGGCCCAATAATGACACCTATTTCCCGCATGAATACGACTAACGTTATTACTGCGGTTCTCTGTTTTGTCGTTGTCGTCCTTGCAATCATGCCGAGGTACGACGAGCTGGCTCCAGTTCCAAGTCCAGCTATAAGTCTTGCACACAATAATATCCGATAATCTCTGCCTACAAAGTAGAGAAAATTCCCCACAATCCCAAATAAACAGCTAACAATGGCGCACAATTTATTCGCGTTAGTTTTATCAGCTATTCGTCCATATATTGGTGACGATATTAGTCCAGCAAAACTAAAAGCAGAGATAGTAGTTCCAAAAATAGCAGTAGGTCCATCCAAGTATATAATATATTCATTTAATGTCGGTAGAATGACAGCAAATTCAACTCCGGCTAAAAAGAAATAGAAACCAGCACAAAATAACCTCCCGCAACTTTTCAATGAACAGATCATGTTATCCTTATTTTTAGGTTTATTCTGTAAAATATACAAAATTGCCATAATTCACCAGGTAAAACATTCGCGTAAACATAAAAATCGTTTTATTATGGAAATTAATGATATTTGCCATATATGCGCCGTGGGAACCGCTGGTCGGTTACGGCTCCCTCCACCATAAAGTCCATGCGTCCGAAAACAAATGACTGGCTTGCCCATACTCTATATGCACTGGTAACCGGATCAGAGGCCGCGGTTTGCCACATGATTAAGTCGTATCACCTTCCCTCTGCCCCGGTATAAATATTTAAAACCCGTCCTAAGCTAAGAAACATGAACTACCACATCGTTATGGCGGTATTTGAATTGCTGATCTCGCTTTACACTAATTACATACTCGTGTTGATTGACAAACGGAAAAGAACACTTGTTGTTGTTATGTTTTATCGCATTCATACCTTCGGTCTTTCGCGCCATTGATCAATTCAAATTAAAAATCCAATACTAACATAACATACAACATTTACAAAGTAATATTTATACAGTTAAATCGATTACAATAAGTAACTAACGCTTAGCATTTCTACCTGTAGACAAAACAAGTTTAATACCAGTTTCAGTAATGTTCATGTTACTGCAGCGTTCATGTTAACCGTACTGTACCGTTAGGCAGTCTATGAGAGAAAGTTTTAATATAGAAATTATTAATATCCCCTCAGGATATACTCCATTTAATTTCTATATGAGTGCTGCAAAAACGATATGCCATATCCCAATGTCTATCTATTTATATACAGCATCTAATCCGAAATTGTGTATATATGAGATGAGGTAAGCCATACGTCCCGCTTTAGGCGGGACAGTCCCGCTTTTTAGCGTCTTGTCCCGCCGTCCCGACAAGTCAGCCAAAAGTCCCGCTTTGGCGTTCAGCCGTCCAGCATAGTACACGAACATTACCAATTAACATGTTCTCGTTACTGCTCTTTACTGTTGTTGACGTGTAGCGCAGCTCTAGCCTACTTGGTGAAAGTGAATGCGTTATTTTGTTTGTTTCGCTGTTTCCCGCTAACATTGTTAGCGAGCGAATCACATGTATTGCTGATTGATTAAGGTAGCGCCTGAGCCTTGCCCCAACAGCTGGAAAAAATCAAAGCAACAAAAGAAAAACAAAGGAAGATGAGCTACTCAGCAGCTGTGTCATCGACTCCTGCCAGAGAAGAACCCACCGTAGAGACAAGAAACGCAAGCCCAAGACCACTGTTTCTGAAAACTGAACTGGACCTCGACTTTCCTGGACTAATGGAGATACTTCGAAACAACAATAACACTACTGAATACGTCAAGAACATTAAAGGATTATACGAAAGCCGACATCGGACATCTGTTCATAAATTGTGAAAAAGAAGTAGTATGTCGATATTGTAAAGAACCAGGCCAAAATAAACAAACCAGCCCCAAATAAACAACACAGTCTCGACACAGTCACCTCGTAAAACTATGGAACATAACAAGCAAAACAACGAAATTACACCTAATCAGGAAACCGGAAACCCAATCAACGGAATTAACTACGCCGACCAAAACAAATCGAATTTCGGATTTCGGACATTAATTTTAATTGATGATTTAAAAGCTTTCGACAGGGTCAACCATGGTTTTATGTTTAAAATTCTACAAAATATTGGAAATGGAAATAGGTCTCTAATTTGTTAAAAAGCGTGTACACCGGAATCAGTAGCAAGGTGGATGTAAACGGTAGGCTATCGAAAGAAATAATTATCCGAAGAGGAATCAGGCAAGGCTGTCCGATCAGCATGACAATATACGCTTTAAACACTGAGCCATTCGCCAGATCGGTTTTATCAAACAACAACATCCGCGGCATAAAATTAGAGCACAAGATCGACCAATACACGGACGATGTCACATTCACGGTTCGCGATCAAACATCAATTAGCGAAATATTTAAAGAACTGCACCGATTCGAGACTGCAACTGGACAAAAAACAAACATCGAAAAGACAGAAATACTTTGCCTCACAAGAACCTCTCATAAATTTATCTTCAACTCACTATACCGGATCTATATAAAAAAAAAACACCAAGATCCTCGGCATACATTTTGAAGAAATAGGGCTAGACAAAATGTGGAATGAGATCGTAAACAAATTAATTCGGACCCTCAATTGTATAAAATTACGTTGCCTAACCTGGTATGGTAAACAAATAGTCATAAATTCGATAATAATGTCAGTAATATTATTCCACATCAAAATATTCCCACAAAAAACTTTCAACAAAATTCAAACGGCATGCTTTAAATTTTTATGGCATCCCGAAAACATTGAGGCGATTAGCAGAAAATTTCCTCGAAAAATATTAAAAGACGGTGGAATAAACATGATCGATCTCCACGCGAGAGTGAGGCATGCTAGGTGGGGAAAATGAGAACGCTGGCACTCGGAAGACCAATAATCCAATTCTGGCAATACGAGGCCCTCTATGCCTTAGGGTCGAAAGTCAGAATTGTCAACAGCGAACTATATATCAACTCCATGCCCCTCAGTAATAATGTCCTGCTTAACTGGGTAAATAGCTTAGGCATTTTCAAAAAAAATAAACTCAACGCGAGCGGATTGGGAAGTAGCAAGGCATAAGGATATATACGGAAAACTCAAGACCATGGACCCCAACCAGAAACAGCAGGATACCAACTGGGAACAAGTCCATCTGCGTACAAATGCCTTCAACTCACGTTTCACGAATGTTGAGAGGATATGCTCAAACCGAATTGCCAGAGAAGTGTACATATGTGGGGACCGTATAAAAAATATAGGGATCAGGTATAAATCATCTGGCGCTCTCAAGTTGTTGAATTGCAAATTCTGCAAAGCAACAACCGATAGCGCTAAACATCCAGTATACCACCGCAGCAAAATCTCAACTTACATCCTGGCGATTCTGCAAGTGTTAAATGATGTGGGTGGTGAACGTATCTCTGTATCCCGAGACGAAATAATGTATAACAACTACAATGAACCACAACAAATACTCGTGACTAAATCTCTCGGTATACTGAAATACAACATCATAAAAAAGAAGATCAACTTGGATATATTGGACAAATACTTGGACCCCAACGAAGATAGTATAGGGGAAACATAAAATAGGAAATCTTTTAGACTACCTCACTTTAAAGAAAACCAAATTTCAAAATCTGCAATTCATGGAGATTACAACGGACTGGAAGCAAATCCTAAACGGGTATTTAATCAAAGGTAACTATACTTTTCCCAACCAAGACTTCCAAAATCGCCCCCCATAAACGGGAGCATAAATTCAGTAATACCACGTCTAAATTCCCGCGGAAATGATTAATCGGAAGCTTCGCGGTGAATGTCGTGCTGTGAGCGTGCTACGTGTCTTCACATGTATGTACGGAAGATGTGCGGTTTGAAGTTGAGCTGTGTCACGCATGGCATTAACGGAAGCCTTGGAGGATGTCACGCTATTTGGCACATAGCATGTATGGAAGCTCGGGACTGACGTTCTTGCTGTATAATACATGGCAGATACGGAAACCCTCGAATAATTTCGGAATATGTATGGAAGTTGCGTACCACGCAACATGAATACGGAGCGTAAATACCGATATGACGTGTCTTTTATTACACTGATCCGAGATAGGAAGAAATCTGATCAGTTATTAAAAAAAAAGTATCACATGTAACATTGAACAACGTCTTTTTGAAGGAGGTGTTATCTACAGAAAAGCGTGATTGGGCGAATAAGCAAATTCTCAATGCTTGAAAACGCCAGGCTATTTTATTATTTTTTCTTCCTTCTGCTGTACATAAAAAAATCGAAATTCGAATTATTTGTATCGTTAACGTCAATTCCTTTCTATTTTTCGAACTGAACCCGATATTTGGACAGAGGATATGCGCGTGAACTCTCGATGACAATATGGCCAATGAAGACAGACGGGATGGTTTAAAAAGTAGCCATATCTAGTAAATCGGAAAATGTTAAGTTACAAAATCACAGCTAAGGGATCGTTGTCTTTGGAGGCGTCCCGCCCCCCTACTTATTAGATACGTGTTGATTTAACAAAAACCTACACCATTTCTTTGGTTAGCGCACGGATTGAATTTCTGTATGAGTTGAGTATATTCTCTACAAAGATTCATTTAAAACAAACTATGCTTAAGAATGACTTGTACTGCTAACGAAGCGGCAATGTCTTGTTCAGTACACGATCTACATTAGTAACTATGCAAACCGTTCGTATCGTTTGTACAAAGCGATCGCCACTATTGCAAAAATGTGAGATTCAAGACAGCACCCACGCCGCATTCTGAAATAGAAAATTAGCAATTATCCAGTTGGGCAATAGTGGCGATCGCCAAAAAATGTGAGATTCAAGACAGAACCCACGCCGCATTCTAAAATAGAAAATTAGCAATTATCCATTTGGGGTTAGGAATGATTCAAAAATTTGAATTTCCGGCGCAATCTGCATTCCTAACCTTAATCCAAACCCTAACTGATTAATTAACAATTTTCTTATTTTGAGCGTTGGCGGGAACTTTGTACGAAAGATCTTATTGTTCTTTTGCCTGACTTTGCGCTACTGTATCAAAAGTACCTGTAATCCTTACAACCCTCATTTACATGTGATTTGCGAAGCACGATTCATAGCTATCATTCGTACGCCTGCAAACCTATACAGAACCCGACTAGACAAAAATATCCGGAACGTTATGAATGCGTTACAATGTTAAATCCTATTTTGAGCGTTGGCGGAAACTTTGTACGAAAGATCTTATTGTTCTTTTTCCTGACTGCGCTACTGTATCAAAAGTACCTGCAATCCTTACAACCCTCATTTACATGTGATTTGCGAAGCACGATTCATAGCTGTCATTCGTACGCCTGCAAACCTATACAGAACCCGACTAGACAAATGACAAATGTTTCGAGGCGCACTGAGCAAATCGCCTTTCGAAACCGCTAGCTTAGCGATTAAAGTCGGCATTGTTATGCAAGCATGCAAATTGGGTCTAACGATCAGACTAAGCATTGTTCTCCAATCGCGATGATTCTACCGTGTTTCCCCCAAAATAAGTCCAAACCGGAATTTTAAAAATGATTTTAATACAACCGCTCGCCTTGAAAAAATACTTCGTCGATAGCGCAATTTGTTTACCTAATCCCGTGGAAATTTCAATTCTGCTAGAGCGTCCCAAAATTTCGTGATGATGTTATAATTAATGAGTTCAATTCTGAAAATTCGGTTTTCTGTAGATAACGTTTATTTTTCCTTGATTCAAAAAGCGTTCGTTAGGTTTTGTTTGTTCGTTTATATAAAACTCATTGCAAAAAAGGTATTATATTGGGTTTCATTACATTTGAACCCACGTACATTTGAACCCATGACAATTGCACCTGTATGCTATTGCACCTATGGAATTTTTTTTGTTTCACGGATAGTTAAACCCACACTAACCCTAACCCATGGGTTTTAGCAACCGCATATAGATTGAACCCGTGGATATACGCATGGGTTCAAATGTACGGTCACCATTATATTGAAATGTATCAATACGTACGGTATGTTTCACGGGAAGTCGCAACTTGAGCATATTTCTGGAGGGCGTCATAATACAATGAAGTTCGAAAACCACTGGGTCCTGGTTGATAGAAAGAAATCTACTTTTTAAATGGTTAATAATGTATATGTAGCCTCTATTATAAATGAAAACGTGCTATTAAATTGGTATCATATTTCGGTATTCATATTTTGTATATTAGAAAAATCTCGTTATTCTCTACATCCCCCCAAAATGAGCCCCAGTGTTCGAGAAATAATTGAAGACAATGTCTTAATTTTGGGAAAACACGGTATGATGATGTATATTCACTCGGAATCGTGAAATTATCGTTTTACACTATTTTTAATAATTGTATTTCAAATCAAGAGTTAAAAAATGCAATAGATATAGTACTTTGTGTGAAATTGGTGTTCTCTTCGCGGCCTCTAGAATTCGTTTCGCGGCCCCTTCCAGAGCCGCGGCCCCTTCCAGAGCCGCGGCCCCTAGTTTGGGAAGCCCTGCTATACAGTACCCGACTAGACAAAAATATCCGGAACGTGATGAATGCGTTACAATGTTAATGCATTTATATATTTGTGTATATTATATTCCGGTACAGCCACAACGTACAAATGAGTAGGGATTTGTCCAAAAAGATTTGTTTTAACACAATTGTTTTAAATCATGTTTTTTTTTTTGCCTGGTTTGTTAATTCGAAACGCCGCAGGACGTTACGGACAGGTCGATGACTTGCCCGAACATGCCCTCTCAAGCTGTAGCACAACGCTCATGTCCAACTACGCCACCACGTGTTTGAGTTGCGACCCGCAAGATTCACAAAGGCGGCGAAGTTTTCGGTTTTCAGTAAGCATTCTGGTGTCGAACGTCGTCGCTGCGTCTTTCCCCAACGGTTAGGCGCCGATTATCGGAACGCTACCGATACCGTAACAAAGTGTTTGCTAAATGTCTGGTAGAAAGAGAAGTTGGATATGATCTCTTTACCGGGAAATTCCACCTAACACAACGGAAGGTAAAACTCACTGCAAGAGGACTGTGTGCAAGTATTGCGACAAAAATATTGTAGAAATAGTGAATCGAATGATTGGAGATTCACACGTGAGTCTATTTGTGTTTACATTGTTACAGTATTTTAGTATTTCTGATGCTAAATTTGATTGTTCCAAGAGTCTAAGTACCAGTACTACAGGTATAATACCGGTATTTATTGCCATACAGGAATAACTTGCGTTGAACACGCTCGCTGTGGCACGCCTGATTCATACCAGGACAGAACCACCGTAGTGTTAACTCGGTTCCGTAATCTGCCGCACTGGTGCAACTCTAACTTTGTAGGTTAACCATCTATTTCTAGCTAGGCTATGCCCAGCGTCCTTTTAATGTACTTATAATATAATTTACATTACCCGGGTACCGGTAGGTCAGTATTTACGTACGTAGGAAATTTTATGGGCCAAAAAGTTTGTACTGATATAGTCTATCCATTTGTTTTACCCCACCTCTATATCTAGATAAATATAAAGAAGGAATCTTTCCTGCTTTTCCGGGCTGCACCAAAACACCACAGTGCATGAAAGATTATCCAACAATGAAAAGACAGATGGGCGCCAAAAGGCAACTTTCTTATGTTGCTTCAAGTTCCTCCTGCAAAGCGAATGATATTTCACAATCAAAATTGTTATCGTTTTTTGATCGTCGAACATCTGATGAGAAAATAATGCTCTGCATCACGAATTAACTTTGGCTCTTACAACAATTGTTTTTAAACAAGCCCTTGTTTTAAAACAAGCTGTTTTTTATAAATCATGAAACGTACTTAAAATGAGGAACTCACGATACATTACTTTTAAAAAAAATTGAATGCATTTTTGGCAGTTGCGCTACAATTTCAAGTAAAGTAATATACAAATGTTATGTCCCTTCGTCACCGTTTGTCCAACATTTTTATTCGTGCTACCAATTATCTAATATAATAATATAATTCTGAAATGTTTTATTACTTAGCGATTTTAATCGGTAAGTATGTTGATAGGTATTTCTCTGTCTGTATGTATGTCTGTTTGTCTGTTAGATGCACGCGATATCTCACGAAAGCAAGATTGAATCTGCTCGAGATTTTACATGTGCATTCATCTTATCGCGGACCAGTAGCTCATTGATTTTGGGCGAATTATGTCGTATAATTAGCGAGTTATTAATTAATTAGTGATGAGACACAAGGTGTCACTATGGAGTAAGAGCGCTGTTTTTGGGGACCCCCTAACTTTCGATCGATAAGTCTTCGGTCTCTGACCGATATTTTCGTTTTTTGCCTCGTTAGACATTTTTACTATGACTAATGAATGCGACAGTTACACAGCGTCGTGTGAAATCCATTTACATTGTCACTTGCCAGGAACTTCATGTTTCCATCCAACACTTTTAACTTGAAATTAAATTTCAGTACAACGGTTATTTGTTCCTGGTATTACAACTTTGGTATCAAATTTTATCCTCCATTGTTGTGTTAACAAATAAGCTCCGTTGTGGAAAAATATAAACTTTGAATTGGAAATCTAGAACTGGATGATTATACATAATGTGAACTAAGCTGTGATTACACATACTTACTCATTTGATTTTCTATCAAGTAAATTACGGAATGTATCATTATGGCGGTTGTTTTACACTCCAAAATGATATCCCAAAAACTTCGACACATCTAAGCGTCTAGTCTAGATTGGCGTTGTTTTTAACGAATATCATTCAAAACAATGTATTGTTAATTAATTTTATATTGTAAAGCCGCATATTATTGACGAATGCACGAAAAAGTCTTGAAAAAGTAATTTATCGATACCATATATTGTTTTGGTCCTCACAGACGTATTAATTGAAGTAAACTTAAATAATTAATGAATAAAAAACAACAAACCTGGTTAAGATAAATTGAAAACTAACTTCATAACAAAATTGAAATTGTGAAGGGACTTTATGGACACCCTGTGTATATACTCACCTCCTGCCATCACAAATAACGGACCTCCAGAAAGATGGCACACAACCTGAGCATAGTATGTATACCAGGGTAGAGGTGTCTCTGAAATGTCGTGTCCCACTTGACCCACGTGTATATATAGCAGTGGCGGCGCGTGGTCATTTTGACAACCGGGGCAAGCTACTGAGGGACCAAGTCACCCCCATCTACGGGGACAGGATGAGCGCTGTAAGTTCTCCCATCATTTTATGAGTATAAAAATCATTCCATCGGTAACAACCAATCGGCAAAAGCGACAATTTTTAACGATAAGAAAGTGTCTTTAAAACCGGTCCAAGTCAAGGGATTAATAAATATAGACATAGTTTATTTTGAAACCTCTTTCAAAAGGAAAGGCAATATTTACCCAGATAAATACAATGACATATTAACAGAAACTTCGGGAAAGCAGACAAAACCTAAAATAAGGTTTAAAACGTTACTATGAAGAAAGGAAAGGTAATGCAAAGATAAGGACATGCGTCGCTCACTCATAGATATATATGCTGCTAGACTTCTACTGCTTGAACATATATGCAACACGCCGCGGTTTCTTCGAAGCAAAATGCTCAATAACGCGCTGATTAAAGTCATGCATCCCAGAAATAACGTCTCTGTGAATGGATAAAACAGCCAAGGAATTTAATCTATCTTGCTTCATTGTGTTTCTGAGATACGTTTTAATACGCTTCAGCGTGCTGAATGTTCGCTCTGCGTCGGCGGAAGAAATAGGCGTCGTCGAAATGATGTCCAGAAATTTTGCAGACGCCGCAAAGGTAGTTACTAGTGTGTTATCTATGAGGAACCCATAGAGCGCGCAAGTTGATGTGATGTTCAAAAAAGTTTGATTGGTGTATATACATCGCAATTCATTTTTCAACATACCCACGTTAATCATGGGGTAAAATTTGGAGACAGTAGCCAACAAATGTATGGGAAATTGACGTGCAAATTTTAAAAAAATTTTGGGGTTCATCAAAGAGAACGCGGCAAGGTGTTCAGTGCGCAGACGATCGTCTATTTGATTCACCAGAATCTCACAGCATTCCTTTGCAGACAAAATCAAACGCTGCGTTGTTTGCCCGCGGCGTAAAGAAGCACTCCATGTGTCGTCGTATTTTATTGTTTCCCGGATACGAGATACAGCATCACAGAAGTCTGAAATACACGACTGCACAGACGCTCCATCCATTAGCCTTGACTGCAATGCGCCGTATAATACATCCACGTGATAGAATATTGTGGAAAAAAAAACGAGAAAAAATGAAAACTTACCATCTTCTAGCAGACGCTTTAGACCTGTAGTAAAAGAACAAGGATTAATTAATTTATCATCACAATCCGCGTCGCGTTTACTACTTTGTATAATGTTTCAGTGATTCGATTCAATTTCAGTCATGTTATGGTTTCTAATGCTAACAAGTGGGGCAAGGGGGACACGACATTCTGGAGACACCGCCAGGTTAGGGTTCAGGCTGTGCGCCATCTTGATGCACATACTTCGGGAACGCCCAAAACACCATGCATGTTTTAAAGCATCAATTCACTGTTCATTTCCTACTTCTTAAGTTTAACCAACTTTGTTAGTAAACTCAAATAATTTTAATTTTTACCTACTTCATCATTTATTCACATTGACAATAAACCCAGTATTCCCCCTCTCTGTCGACACATCCTACTTTATCCTTAGAATGTGAAGGACCGCAAAAGGAGCTTACAGTGTCCAAAACTACTTTTTACTTTTTAATCCAATCCTCTCGATAATTTGCTGGTAACGTATCATACATATACAGCCTAACTATGCCAATAGCGCCTCAGTCCATTTAGGTGGTACTATGAAATATACATATACCAGTTTATTGAATTTGGCTGTATATGCACACCTGGTTGGCTCCATTATTTATCAACAACACGAATCAACCAACCTCGACAAGCGAATCGATCCATACACATATTAACATATTCTTTTCTTAATTAGGATACTACCTAATATCAAAGCAATTGATATGCAATTCCCTATCGTTGCTCTATTTGGTATTGTCATTATATATAAACCATATAGAAGGAAAACGCAATACGCGTGTAAAAAGCAATCAACGTAATGCTCTCATATCTCAAAAAACCACGATTTCAATAAGTTATGTACTGCATGCGAGGTAACAAGTGCTGGTTCCAATTTGGGATATTTCTAACCCAATAATATTCGATAGATTTTGTCTACAAGGTGCAAAAATTGACTGATGTAGAAATCTTGTTGAGGGCAAATGACCAAACCATTTTAACTGCGATTGTTCGTGATTGCACGTGCCCGTCCGTGCAAATGTGCGTGGGTCCAACTGCCCTTGGGCGTATACAATGAGCTAGTGGTAAAATCTGTGGGCGCAAATGTATATTTGAAAATTTCCTTGGTTACAGAAGTCAAAGGGTGCCAAAATATGCACGTGTTCTAGGCTTATAGAGTCCTGGATTCAGTTTGCTCACATTATTTTTTTTCACTCACGTACATATGTGCCTAAAAACCTTCTCACCTACAGAAATTTGCATGAAATTAGTTCAGCACCCACGAAAAGATTACATTGATGTACATTTGTACCCACAGTTTGCACCTCTTTTCGTTTGCATCCAGTTCGATTGGAACTCATGGAAATTTGCACCCATTTACATTGGCACCCCACGGATATTTGCACTTATGGATACTTCTACCCAAGTGTATTTAACCCGAGGAAATTTGCATTTATGAATTTTTACACCCAAAAACATATGCTCCGATGGACATTTGAATCGACAATCATTTGTAGCGTACCGGCAGTCTCTGAAATAAATATTCAAGTTCAGAATATCTTCAAATATGGTCTGACGTCAAGTTTCCTCTCAATATTCACTTCAATTTATACTATTTTATTTATTATCCAACAATCTAAACACAACCAAATACTCCAAACAAAACGGCAAGCATACAATAAAGCGAATACAATAAAGTACCAGGCGGCACAATGCAAGAAAACAGAATATACACAACAAAAACATTTTGAACAGTACTGATGATAGCTTATTCCCTGACAACAACCAAAATACAACGCTAAAATAATTTCAATGCCTCTGTACTGAAACAATAATATCAGCCTACTGTCTAGCATAAAAACATTAAACAAATCCCCATCCCACAGTCAAAAAACCACAATAAAACTTCCCTGAAAACCCAACAGAGACCAGAGGCACTCCCACAGACACTCCTAACCAGAATCCAACCGAAAAGAACCACACTCAGACAACTGCACCCTGCCAACCACAGCACAAGCTAACAGGCACACCCAGAAAACAGATCGGCAGTGTCACAACGCCCCAAGTGTACCCCAATGCCAAAACACCAAATAAAGCAACAGTATCACATGACAGTACCTAACAGACAAAGCAAGGGTCGTCACATTACTAAACACTTCTTCCAAAGTCAGCTCCAATATATCTTCCAAAGTCAGCTCCAATATACGTTTTCTGGCTTTGCGAATTCTTTCTATTTAGTTTGTTGTCACAGCGCACCAGTCTAGCTTCCGGATGGGTTAAATCAGGGGATCGCAACCTGGGTTTCGCGAACCTCCAGGGGTTCACGAGAAGATTTTCTAGGGGTACTTGGATGAAAGTCAAGTTTTCGTGTGTTGGTTTTTTTTTAATATCCTCTAACAAAGAAAGTAACTACAAGGGGAAAATACTTGTCAATTGGAACTCAGCGTACATTTTCCCTGATCTTGCGTTGTGATTGTGACGCAACAATGTGAAATGCGCGGGTTGGCAGTCGTTGCAGCAAATTGTTAGTCAATATATCACAATTTATTCTGGTGTTTGATTACTGGGGGTTCGCGTTGATTGTTCCGTGACTCGGGGGGTACTTAAAAAGAAAAGGTTGAGAACCCATGGGTTAAACGAATATAGAATACATGTGGATTACTCAATGGCATTAGATGAATCACTGCTCTACTCTGCACTAAAAATAAAAACACTGAAGGAGGAAATTGGGATACTGATAGTTCCTTTGTTCCTCTAAAAGGGTTATTGATAAAATACTGTACATGAAGATGACTGGTACTCATATCGAAAATACAGAAATTTTCAGCCAAGTATTTACACATAACAACTTATCTAAGCTGTGATTACATATAATTACTCATTTAATTTTCTATCAATTAAATCACGGGATATATCATTATGGCGATTGTTTTAACACTCTAAAATGATTTCCCAAAATCTTCGAGACATCTAAATGTCTAGATTTTTTTAGTCTAGCTTCATATTTCAATGACTATCACTCAAAAAAATGTATTGCTAATTAATTTTACTTTAAAAGAGCTGCAAAATTAATTTTTATCCTTATCATCGAAGCTCGTTCCCCACGTGCAATTGGTTCACTTTTACGCCGTGTATTCATATGGGGCTAATTTTTTAGGACTTTTCAAGTTTCAATTATATTCCAATTTTCCCTTTGCTATGGCCGTATGATGACGTGGATACCGTAACCAAGATTAAACACACAATTTGTAATTTATTTTAGTCTACATTGATATATATATATATATATCTTTATGAGAAAAATTAATGAAGTCAAATACTGGCGACTGAAAATTAATGTGGGTGTACGAGGGTGCAAATGGATGTGATCTTGAAAGCATATAGGTGCAAATGCTTTGAGTGTAGTCTACATGTTCGAATGTACGTGGGCGCAAATGTTCTGGGTGCGAGTGTGATGTACCACGCAATAAAACGTTTGTGACTTCATTGCTTCGGGAAAAAATTAACTTTCATTATTTTTTGGTTCGCAATAATAAAAAGTTTGGAGAAACGCATTACGAACAAATAGAAATTCCACGGAATATCCATTCATTCCCATGAATCCGTTCTATTCACAGTTGTCTGACATAAATTTTCCTAGTATCGAACGCATATAACCTCATTTGTGCCTAACAAGCATGCATACGATTATGCGAACATTATGAAGAGCTTTGTTCTAAACCCGAGTGAATCTTGAGGCAATATAGCTATATCTTACCCAAATTATCACGCATCGAGTATGTTGGGCCTGCAAGTTCAAATCCTTCAACAACAATATAAACGAGAATATCGGTCATAGACCGAAGACTTATCGATGGAAAGCTAGGAGAACCCCTCAAAACAGCGCTCTTACTCCATAGTGACATCTTTTGTCCCATCACTAATTAATTAATATGACTCGCTAATTATACGACCTAATTTATTCAAAATCAATAGGCTTCTGGTCCGACATATGATGAATGCACATGCAAAATCTGGAGCAGATTCAATCTTGCTTTCGTATCGCTTTCGAGATATCGCGTGCTTCTAACAGACAGACAGCATGCAGACAGAAAAATTAAAATCAATAAGTAATAAAGTTAGACACAACTCGTGCACGTATAAATGCCTGAATGTTGACAAAAATCCAGATATATCTCATGGTTCTCAACCCTTGGAGAGTTCGGTTTATTTAAGAATATAATTCATAATATACAGTGTGAAACAAATATGTTGTGCTGATGAAAATACATAAACAACAAAAGTATTTTCGATAATAACTATTTTTTCTTTATTAAATATTATACTAAACAAAGAAAGAGGGTTATTTTGCTGAAATCACAATAAAACTCCAAACACATATTATTGACCAGAAAACATATATTGATGAAAAGGCAAATTTAGATCGGAAAGTGTCGAAGAAGGATCTCGCTAGTGCCGATTGCATTATAAATTTTTGCCATACTGTAGAAAGGTTTGCTGAATATGTTTGTGTTATGTCCAGTCAACTTATTGAAATCCTATACAGACGCAACTAAGCAGCTTCATGTATGGGCCGTACAAAATGTACTAAACTAAGCGTCATACGAAAGCAATAAACTTGACGAGAATAAATAACATTCGATTGCTTTAAAGACAAGCTTGACTTCTAAACAACTACACATCGAAATTGCCACAAAAATATTGTTTGTATAAAATGTTTAAAATGCAGTATTACATTCCGTTCTGCATCCATATTTGGCACAGATGCACGAATTTTATGATTAACGTTATATTATAATAAAATTGATTAAGGTTTAAGTTGAAAATCATTAGTCATGCAATCGCGGCGTATATTGTCTTGTTATTTTAAGGGCATCAGGTATTGCCGAAAGGTAGTCTTTTTAGTATCTTAAAACTTTCCACAGAAACATTATTAATCGACCTCTTTCAACAAAGACGTTTTTTCGTCCACATTTAGACTTTTATCGGGGGTTGAATCATTCATCTGAGTCGATGTTTTGACGGGGACAAGTTTTTTATATGTAAAACACAATACAATCAGTGACACAAGCAATAAAAAAAGTACCACGCCACTCAGAATAGGCAAACGCTCAATAGTTACCATTGAGGTTGACAACAGTGGGCCAACGATTCTACCAGCGCCAGCAAACATTAATAATGCTCCCTGATTGAAACTTTGTGTTTCGATGGAAGTTATCTTTGAATAAAGTGAAATTATGGAAATATTCATAAGCGGAAATGATATTATCAAAATAATCCAATCAGTCCAAAATACTGGCAAAAGCCATTGAACGTTGCCAACAGCTTCTTGGAGAAATAATACGATAGAATAGACGTTGAGGATTAGATAGGAAACTAATGCGACTGAGCATCCCATCAGCAAAATTACCCTGTCGGTGACTTTTCGGTTACAAATACCAATTACAGCATATGATATACAAACTGTAATAGCACCAGCGCAAAACATAAGACTATTGCTAACTCCTCCCCAGCCGAAAAAGAGCAAACTCATTGGTGTTGTTGCTGATTCGAAACAAGTGACGGCCGCCCATGCGCTGAAGTTTAGCAAAAGGCAAACAAGAATTTCCTTTCGAAAAAATTCCTCTCGAAAACTTTTTAGTTTCTGAATTTCCGACGTCGTTTTAAGAACAACAGTTTTGTGCGAAGGGTCATCATGCTTCTGTACGGGGTCATTAATGTCTATTTCTTTATCCCCATAGTCTTCAGAAACATCCCTAAATAGGGCTAACACAAACAATGTGTGTAATACCCACATAATAGCCAGAAGAAGTCCAGGAGAAGAGAATTGATCCACAGCAAACGGGCCAAGTTTGAAATTTATTCGACTCAATATCAAATTGAAACCAGGCCCAATAATGACACCTATTTCCCGCATGAATACGACTAACGTTATTACTCCAGTTCTCTGTTTTGTCGTTGTCGTCCTTACAACCATGCCGAGGTACGACGAACTTGCTCCATTTCCGAGTCCGGTTATAAGTCTTGCACCCAATAATAGTCGATAGTCTCTGCCCACGAAGTAAAGAAAGTTTCCCACAATCCCAAATAAACAGCTAACAATGGCGCACAGTTTATTTGCGTTAGTTTTATCAGCTATTCGTCCATATACCGGTGATGATATTAATCCCGTAAAACTGAAAGCTGAGATAGTAATTCCAAAAAAGGCAGTAGGTCCATCCAAGTATATAAGATATTCATTTAATGTCGGTAGAATGACAGCAAATTCAACTCCGAGTAAAAAGAAAAAGAAACCAGCACAAAATAACCTCCCACAACCTTTTAATATACAAATCATGTTACTTTGATTTCTTAGTTTATCCTGCAAAATATACAAATACTGCAGTAATTCACCAGGTAAATCATTCGCATAAACATAAACAAAATTTGTTTTATTATGGAAACTAATAATATTTCCTCAGGATATTCTCCATTTACCTTTTCTATGCGTGGTGCAAAACAGTGTGTCATATACTATTTTACCCTGAACCTTTAATAGTAGGAGGTATAGGATATCCTTAATGGAAGTATCCTAAACCCTGCGTGGGTGGTTCACGTAACCGCTGGTCGGTTACGGCTTCATCCACCATAAAGTCCATGCGTCATAAAACAAATGACTGGCTTATCTATATCAACGGTGGGCATACCGCGTCTTTTCTCGCTAGTATTAATTATCAACCAAGTTTAACTAAGAGAAACATTTTTTGTTCAAACTTATTATTAAGCAGTAGACAAAGTTTTCATCAATGATTAAGACAAATTATGTTTTACTGTAGTGTGAAAATCGTTGTAGCGTGGAATTTTAAATCAGCCAAGTGAAAAATATTATGTCATAATGGTCAAATGTTTGTTGCTGCGTTGGCAGTATTGCAGAAGAAGAATACGCTTTCACTAGTCAATAAAATAAGCCTTTGTGCTCAATCTCTGATAAGCTGTTAAGTCAGAATAAAGCAATGGCACCATGAAACGAATCACAAATTTTTTTTACGAGACTACCCTCGTAAATCAGCAGTGAAACACAGACTAAATGAGTTCAAAATATTACTAAAAAGAGCAAAAATTTATGGTATCATTTGGCAAGGAATCAGATGCAAGAACTTAAGGTAGTTTTGTTATATCATGGAATATTACTCATGCTAAACACCCATACACCGACTGCTATTTTGTAAAATCAAAAATATCGCTGATGTTGTCGCAGTCAATAGCCCAAACGTCGGTTTTGTGCGCATTACACCAAGGCGCATCTCCCAAATTAGTACCAATGTAAGAGTTATAATACAAAATGATTTAATGAGCTGTAGTATTAATAATTTGAAAAATTATGCGATTCTCACATGGTTCTGTCTTGCTGTATGCGGCTCTTATACTAAAAAAGTTCCCACTCCTGCTCTATATGCACTGGTAACCGGACGAGAGGCCGCGCGGTTCGCCACATGATTAAGCCGTATCACCTTCCCTCTTTCCCGGGATAAATATGTAAATCCTGTACTAAGCTAATAAACATGAACTATAACATTGTTATGGCGGTATTTGAATTGGTGATCTCGCCTTACACTAATTACATACTCGTGTTGATTGACAAACGGAAACGAACACTTGTTGTTGTTGTTATGTTTTATGGCATTTATAACTTCCGTGGTCTTTCGCGCCATTGATCAATTCAAATTAAAAATCCAATACTAACATAACATACAATATTTACAAATAAATAATTATAAAAATAAATCGATTACAAGTAACTAACGCTTAATATTTCTGCCCGTAGACAAAACAAGTTCAATAACAGTTTCAGTAATTTTTATGTTACTAAGCACTTTTTACAAAGTCAGCTCCAATTTATGTTTTCTGGCTTCGCGAGAGGCTTTTCTCTATTTAATTAGTTGCCACAGCGCACCGGTCTAGCTTCCGGATGGGTTGAATGAATATAGAATATATGTGGATTACTCAATGTTATTGGATGAATCACTGCTCTTCTCTGCACTAGAAATAAAAGTCTGAAAAGGGAAATTGGGATACTGATAGTTCCTTTGTTCCTCTGAAAAGGTTTATTGATAAATACTGTACATGAGGATGACTTGTACTTATATCGAAAACTGCACTGCCTAGTTGAAAACACAATCTCACTAGTAACCATGTGAACGTCCTTTACTAATACACACTCGCTGTATGTCATGTTACAATAGACAGGTCTCACATATTTCACAGAAGATCGTTCAAGTTTTTTGCAAAAAACCCACCACTAATGCAAAAATGTAAGATTTGAGATAAATACCACCGCCACGTTTTAAAATAGAAAATTAGTAATTATCCATTTGAGATTAGGGTTAGCTTCAGGAATGATTTGAAATTAGAATTTCCAGCAAAATCTGCCTTCGTAACCCTAAGTGGATAATTGATCATTTTCCTATTTTTATCGTTTGTGGGGGCTTTATAAAAAATATTCTATCGTTCATTTACTTGACTGCACCAAACGAACCTTCAATCCTTACAACCCTTTCTTGCCTGTGATTTGTATTCACGAAACACTATTCAAAGCTGTCACTCATACGTCTGCAAACCTATACAGAACACGACGAGGCAGAAATATCCGGGACGTGATGAATGCGTTACAATGTTAATTAATGCATTAATGTGCCATAATGTATTAATGCATTTATTATATATTTGTTTATGTTAAACTCCGGAATAGCCACGACGCACGACCAGGAAACTCAAGAGACATTGATATTAGGAATAGTTGAGTGCATTTTTAGCTCTAACCTCACGATTTCAAGCGAAGTGCTATACAATTATTATGCTAAGTTTTATGTCCATAAGACACAATAAATTTTTTCTTTTTATTTGCACCACTAATTCTCTACTACAGCGGTTCCCAAATGGTGCGCCGCGGCGAGTTGCCAAGTGCGCCGAGAAAATTAACAATTGTATTAAACATTATTGAAATATAATTGAATATTATAAATTTTTTATTGTTTCTTATCTTAAACGCTGTGTATATTGATTTCACTTTACATTTCTATGTCGCTTACTTTCTGGAATGTAGTGCCTGCCTCGTACGTAACAATGGAGATAGACACTACTTGCTGCGATTTCGCACGCTGCAGATTATTTATTTACTCAATCGAGTTTAGCAAACGAGAATGATTTTTTGACATTTCCGAGGAAAATCAGGCCGAAGAGCTCAACTTTTGCCTTTCTTTCCAGGGCCTACATGTTTACAAACTTTAAAAGGCATAAACTACACATTTACGATCACAAAATTGAGTTTTATTTGAAGGTAGCATTTTTTTTCGTTGGTATATGACAGGGGTGGGCAAAATCCTTTAGAAGCATAGCTGCATGCAGCAAGTCAAGAAATATGTGAGAGCCCCATAATTTTTGAAATCAATAATATTAGAATACCGTAAACTGAAAGCAACTTTACACAAACGTATAATAACAATATTACAAAGTATATATATTCTTTAACCGCTTAATGAATTGAAAAAAACTGTTACGCTACAGTTTCTCTTAATTAAATTTGGATAATATATAATTATTGACAAGAGTCGCATAAAAACTCCGGCGAACCGCAGCCGCGGTTTGCCCACCGTTGGTATTCGGCATACTGTTTGATACTCACCACGCGTTTTATTTATGAGAATAAATGTATAGCATGCGGAAATGTTATTAATTTTCATATGAATACGATTTTTTAGGTTTATGCGAATATTTTACCTGGTGAATTACTGCAACATTTGGTATATTTTTACACGTATTAATTAATAAGAATGTTAGAATAAAACAAGTTTTATCGTACAATCGGATGAAAATGTTGTATTTTGAAATAAAATTTGTCAAAAAATGAGAAATTGATTTTAGTTTAAATAGTTTTTTCCTGTCTGTAAGTGAGTTATGAGTTATGTTATGTAACGGTGAAACAAAACTATGGATTTTTTTCCGTAGAATAGTTCGTTTGTTAGACAACTGTTGTTCAAATATTATCAAAAGGTATTTATTTGCTTAAAAGATCAGAATATCAGATCGTATGAAATGTTAGAGAGCAAGTAAAGCGCTCGAACTTCATATAGTATTTACATATTTATCTCGTGGAGATGGAAGCCGATGGGTTAAACATATCGCGAACCACGGCCTCTCGTCCGGTTACCAGATGATGTCGGGTATGATTATTTGGCTAGCTCAGGGTGGTCCGAACCTAGACCCGCGGGCCACATGTGGCCCGCCGCTTCATTATCTGTGGCCCGCGTCACATTCGGAGAGTAATCAAAAAATCGCATTACGTGTTGTTTCGTCATAAAATTAATCAGAAAAATCTTTTGACATATTATCATCACTAATGTCACTGAATTAAATAGTGTTATGGCTAGTCGGGGAAATTAGCAAAGTTGAATGATGTGCTTGGCAGTCTAAATTTTTATCTGGCTTTCTAACTTTTTGGTCGGGAATATATGCTAACAATATAGGCATCATAGAAAACTAAAAATCGAATACGGATTATATTAGCCTAGAATGGCTATGCCTGATAACTATGTGATTGCACAAAAGAAGTGTTTGTTTTGTATTGCACTGTTTACCTATTCTTGGCACTATGGTGGCCCGCGAACAATGCAAAAATAATTGTGTGGCCCGCGGAGCCGACAACCTTGGACCACCCTGGGCTAGTTATTTGTTTTTGGAAGCATGGACTTGATTGTGGAGAAAGCCGTATCAGACCAGTGGTCACCCTACGGCGGCGAGGAGCCCAGCAATCCTAGCCCCGTTCACTGTCTGAATTTATCAAGTTTGTGAGAGTCTGACGAAAACTCAGGAGTATGTTGTGACCAGAAACACCACGTTTCGGTCTCACTCTATTATTGTAGTATATCATCAATATGTTGCAATCCAGATACCTCTTTATATAAAAATATACAGTATGTTTTCTATAAGAAATTTTATCTGTAAGATTCACTAGCCAATGTTTATTTTTTTGGAAGAACAAAATTTGAACGAGTTTAGCTATCAGCGTTGAAGGCCGATTTTCACGCAAGCACCCTTCACCCCTACTTTCTCATAAGTTGTGTTAAGTTGTAAAACGTGTGAGGCCATTCATTATGGTGACATGTTATATCTGGTTCTATTTATAACTAATGAACCATAATCTGGTATATTTATTGTACGTGTTGCAACAAGTATATAGAGTTGAGCTGACAGTCAATTTCAAAGCTATGCGGCTAAAATACTTAACATCGGGTTAATTAGTTATCTTGCATGGGCATTTGAAAATGTCGGCTTTACGTGCTTGCGGATATCGAAACGCTCTGTTGCATTTGCGTGATAAACGTAATGTCGTACCTGACGTAACGTCGCATTTCGTTATTGGTAACGTCGTAACGACGCTGTCAAGAGTAAAGAATATTAAACCTATTTGCATATCAAATTTGAATGACTCGTCGCAAAATCGCTGAGAAAGTGTCCATAGAAAGATATTCAAACTCTCTAGATATATTTTCGATTGTACATTAAGTTTTATGTTGTTTAAAATTTACTTCTACTTAATAATTTCATAAGCACTTTAATTAGTAAATTTTTCTAGGACAATCATAAAATATAAAATCAATGTTCACGACATAAATACTGCCAATGACCAGCTTTCATGCCGTAAAAAACTTATTTAAATACTCATCGCGTTTCTTGAGATATGGAAGCATAAAGTTAGCTGCTTTTTACGTGAGGCGCAATCCGGAAAACCGCCTTCCATGGCCAGAGAAAGTTCATCCTTCTATCTGATTTAAATATAAGAACCACACCAAATAGAGCGTTAAACGGAAGCAATAAACTAAACGATAGGAAATTGCATATCAATTGCTCTGATATTAGGTGGTATCTTGATTAAGAAACACTATACTGCACTACAAGCTCATTTAGCGGACCTTTACATTTTAAGGACAAGATAGGAGGTGTTGAGGGGGGCTTTCTGGGTTTATTGTCAAGCCGAATATTGTTGAAGTCAGTAAAATTGAAATTATTTGAGTTCACTAACAAAGATGGTTAAACTTAGGAATGATGAAATGAACACTAAATTGATGTTTTGAAAATTTCTGTTATTTGTGCTGTTGTGTTGGCAGGGGGTGAGTAGATACACAGGGTGTCCATAAAGTCCTTTTAGAATTTTAATCTTAACCAGATTCGTTGTTTTTTATTCAGTATTGTTAGGGTATTTTCACCTCAATTGATACATCTGTGAGGACCAAAATATAGTATCGATAAATTCCCTTTGAAAATTTGAGAAATTTTATGACTTTTGTTGTATGCATTCATTAATAATCCAACGTCCCTACAAATTGAAATTGACAATACACTCTTTTGTGTGATATTCTAGGCAGTGGCGTATCTACGTAGAATGGCGCCCATGGCAAAGTCTAAAAATGCGCCTCTTGATAGTTGTTTGACAATTTATAATGACTCTTATTGAATTGAGGTACTTGTACGTTATTATTTGAGTAAAAATACGAGTTTCAATTGTTCCCAATCTGAAATTATTTCATTGAAACCTTTCATGATTAATACTTTTTTGCAGTCTTTGCGCCCCTGCTCAAACGGCGCCCATGGCACGAGCCATGGCTGCCACATCCTAGATATGCCACTGATTCTAGGACTAGGCAATAAAAGATAAAATTTGATACCAAAGGTATATCAACAGGAATAAATAATTGTCCTACTCCCAACCGAGTTTTGAAGTTTTATTTTTACTTAAAATGTGTTAGATGGAAACAAGAATATCCTAGTATTGGAAATGGATACCAGCACACGGCGCTTTTTAATTGTCGCGTTCATTAATCATAATAGCAATGTCTAACAAGGCAACCGAATAAAACAAGTCAGAATTATAATATTTCAGTAGATAATTGGTAGCGCAAATAAAAATCTATATTTATAGTGACGAATGGGCATAAAACTTATCCCAACAATTGTATAGCAGTTCATTTGAAATCGTGGCGCAACTGCCAGAAATGCTTAAACTATTTCTAATAGTAATATCTCCTGAGTTTCTCGGTTGTGCGTCGTGGCTATACCGGAGTTCAATATAAACAAATATATAAACACATTAAAGCACATCAATACATTATTAACATTGAAACGCATTCATCACGTTCCGGATATATTGTCGCCTGTTCTGTATAGGTTTGCATGCGTGTGAGTGACAGCTATGAATCGTGCTTCGTAAAAGCAAATCACAGGTAAATGAGGGTTGTAAGGATTGCATGTTATTTCGGTACAGTGTTGCAGACAAGTAAAAGAACGATAGGATCTTTTGTACAAGGCCCCTGCCAAGGATCAAAATAGGAAAATTATTAATTATCTAGTTAGGGATAGGAATGCAGACTTCGCTGAGAATTCAAATTTTCGAATCATTCCTAACTCTAATTCCAACTGGATAATTACTAATTTCCAAGTTTAAAACGTGGCGGTGGTATTTATCTCAAATCTCATATTTTTGCATCAGTGACGGGGGCTTTGTAAGAAAGATCTGAACAATATTCAGTAAAATATGTGAGACCTGTTTATTTAAACATGACATACCGCGACCGTATATTAGTTTAGCAAGAACAAATTTGAACAAGTTTAGCTATCTTAGCTTTGAAGGCAGGTTTTCACGCAAGCCTCCTTACTTTCTCATAAGTTATGTTAAGTTGTAAAACGTGCGAGGCCATTCATTATGGTGACATGTTATATCTGATTCTATTTATAACTAATAAACCATAATCTGGTCTATTTATTGTACGTGTTGCAACAAGTTTATAGAGTTGAGCTGACAGTCAATTTCAATGCCATGCGCCTAAAATTTTTGGTATTTTTGCTGTTGTGTTGGCAGGAGGTGAATAGATACACAGGGTGTCCATGAAGTCTTTTTACAATTTCAATTTTGTTATGAAGTCAGTTTTAATATATCTTAACCAGATTCGTTGTTTTTTATTCAGTATTGTTAGGGTATTTTTACCTCAATTAATACATCTGTAAGGACTAAAACAAAATATAGTATCGATAAATTCCCTTTGAAAATTTGAGAAATTTTATGACTTTTGTATGCATTCATGAATAATCTAACGCCCCTACAAATTAAAATTGACAATACGCTCTTTTGTGTGATATTCTAGGACTAGGCAATAAAAGATGAAATTTGATACCAAAGTTATATCAACAGGAATAAATAATTGTCGCACTCGCCACCGTTTTTTGAAGTTTTATTTCTACTTAAAATGTGTTAGATGGAAACAAGAATATCCTGGTATTGAAAATGAATATCATCAGCACACGATGCTTTTTAATTGTCGCGTTCATTAATCATAATAACAATGTCTAAAAAGGCAACCGAATAAAACAAGTCATAATTATAATATTTTAGTAGATAATTGGTAGCGCAAATAAAAAGCTATATTTATAGTGACGAATGGGCATAAAACTTATCCCAACAATTGTATAGCACTTCATTTGAAATCGTGGCGCAACTGCCAAAAATGCTTAAACTATTTCTAATAGTAATATCTCCTGAGTTTCACGGTCTTGCGTCGTGGCTATACCGGAGTTCAATATAAACAAATATATAAACACATTAAAGCACATCAATACATTATTAACATTGTAACGCATTCATCACGTTCCGGATATATTGTCGCCTGTTCTGTATAGGTTTGCATGCGTGTGAGTGACAGCTATGAATCGTGCTTCGTAAAAGCAAAGCACAGGTAAATGAGGGTTGTAAGGATTGCATGTTATTTCGGTACAGTGGTGCAGACAAGTAAAAGAACGATAGGATCTTTTGTACAAAGCCCGCGCCAATGATCAAAATAGGAAAATCATTAATTATCTAGTTAGGGATAGGAATGCAGACTGCGTTGGGAATTCAAATTTTCGAATCATTCCTAACCCTAATTCCAACTGGATAATTACTGATTTCCTATTCTAAAACGTGGCGGGGGGGGGGGGGGGGGGGGTAATCTCAAATCTAATAATTTTGCATCAGGCTTTGTAAGAAACTTCCGAACAATATTCAGTAAAATATGTGAGATCTGTTTATTTTAACATGACATACCGCGACCGTATATTAGTTTAGGTAGTTTCAGGATTGACTAAGGTAGATGGTGTTTTGAACAGGGCATTGCAGTAGACCAACAAAGAAACTAACAATTTTCCAATACCCTCTTTCGGACCTCTTGAAGTATGCGCACCAAGATGGCGCAAACCTGAACTCAGGTTGTGTACCAGGTTAGGGTTCAGGTTATGCGACATCTTGGGGCGCATACTTCAGGAGTACCCATTTTTCAGTGTTTTTTGTTTCTATTCCAGAGCAGTGCTTCATTCAATAATATTCAGTAATACAACATGTATTTTGAATATATTCAACTCATACAGAATTTCAACTTGTGCGCTAACCAAATGAATGGTGATGGTTTTTGTTAAATTAACACGTATGTCTAATAAGTAATGTTTTTAGATACTCATTCCATACAGGATACCCTATACTCATTGCCGAATATTTAAAACTCAGGAGCACCTAACTATTTTTATTACTTTGCTATTGCTGTACCTCGTCTCATATATGCAAAAATTCGGATCAAATGTCATATATATATATATAAGTGAATACTATTTTTGCACCACGCTTTGAAAAAGTAAATGGAGTATTATATCCTGAGGAAATATTAATATCCATAATAAAACGATTTTGTTTATGCTTACGCGAATGTTTTACCTGGTGAATTACTGCAATATTTTGTATATTTTACAGGATAAACTTAGAAATCAAGATAACATGATCTGTACATTACAAAATTGCGGGAGGTTATTTTGCGTTGGTTTATACTTCTTTTTAGCCGGAGTAGAATTTGCGATCATTCTACCCACATTGAATGAATATATTATATACTTGGATGGACCTACGGGTTTTCTTGGAATTATCATCTCATCATTCAGTCTTGCTGGACTAATATCAGCACCGATATATGGACGAATATCTGATAAATCGAACGCGAATAAACTGTGCGCCATTGTTAGCTGTTTATTTGGGATTGTGGGGAATTTTCTTTACTTCGTAGGTGGAGATTATCGAATATTGTTGGGTGCAAGACTTATATCTGGACTTGGAAATGGAGCCAGCTCGGCGTACCTCGGCATGATCGCAAAGACGACAACGACAAAACAGAGAACCGGAGTAATAACGTTAGTCGTATTCATGCGGGAAATAGGTGTCATTATTGGGCCTGGTTTCAATTTGATATTGAATCAAATAAATTTCAAACTCGGCCCGTTTCCTGTGGATCAATTTACCTCTCCTGGACTTCTTATGGCCATTATGTGGGCAATACATACATTGATTGTTTTAGCCCTATTTAGAGATGTTTCTGAAGACTATGCGAATGAAAAAATAGACATCAATGACCCCGTACAGAGGCATGATGACCCTTTGCAGGAAACTGTTGTTCTTGAAACTGTGACGTCAGCAAATCAACCCCCAAAAAGTTTTCGAGACGAATTTTTTCGAAAAGAAGTTCTTGTTTGCCTTTTGCTAAATTTTAACTCATGGATGTCCCTTACATGTTTCGAATCAGCAACAACACCAATGAGTTTGCTCTTTTTCGACTGGGGAGGAGTTAGCAATAGTGTTATGTTTTGTGCTGGTGCTATTACAGTCTGTATATCATATGCTGTAATAGGTATTGCTAACCGAAAAGTCACCGACAGGGTTATTTTGCTGATTGGTTGTTCAGGCGTAATAGTTTGTTATCTAATTCTTAACGTCTATTCTACCGTCTTATTTCTTCAAGAAGCTGTTGGCCACGTTCAATGGCTTTTGCCCGTATTCTGGACTGATTGGATTATTTTGACAATATCATTTCCGCTTATGAATATTTCCATAATTTCACTTTATTCGAAGATAACTTCCATTGAAACACAAAGTTTTAATCAGGGAGCATTATTAATGTTTGCTGGCGCTGGCAGGATCGTTGGCCCACTGTTGTCAACCTCAATGGTAACTATTGAGCGTCTGCCTATTCTGAGTGGCGTGGTACTTTTTTTATTGCTGGTGTCAATGATTGTATTGTGTTTCACATATAAAAAACTCATCCCTGCAAAAATATCGACTCAAATGAATGTTTCAACACTTGACAAAAGTCTAGATGTGGACGAAGAAACGTCTTTGTTGAAATAGGTCAATTAATTATATTTTTCTTGAAGGTTACGATGCCAAAAAAGACTGCTTTTCGCAATTTCTGATGCTTGAAAGGTGATAAGGCAATATGCGCCACGACTGCATGGTTAATGGTGCTCAATAATTAATCTCTATCAATTTCAACTATATTATAATATGATATTAATCATAACATTGTTTGCATTTGAGTCAAATATAGATGGAAAAGAAATGCAATACTGCATTCTAAACATTTTATATATAAATATATATTTATATATATATATATATATATGTATTGCTGTGGCAATTTCGATAATTAGTTGTATACACAAGTCAAGCTTGCTTTCAAATAAACTGGATGTCATTTCCTCTCGTCAAGTTTATTGCTTCCGTTTGACGCTTAGTTTAGTACTTTTTTGTACGTCCCATCCATAGAGCAGCTAGCTCAGTTGCGTATGTATAGGATTTAAATGTGGTGATTGAACATTACAAATTTGGCAATCCTTTTTATAGTATGGCAAAAATTTATAATGAAATTAGGTCTTGCTAAATCTCTCTTCGGTACCCTCGTAGTGTGTGTAACAGGGTTAGGCCATAATTTGATTCCGATTTTTTTATTTTCCTATTTCAAGACTGTTCGTGTCAGCCAAGTGAATATACCCCCTATCCATAGGTTTTAGTCCTTTTACACAACTTGGTGTAAAGTAGGCGAACAAAATTAATTACCTCCATATTGGTACACACACTTCTGGAACGCCCTTTCTTCGACACTTTCCGATCCACATTTGGTTTTTAATCAATTTGGACTTTTATTGTGATTTCAGCAAAATATCTTTTTTTTTGTTTGGTATATTATTGAAAATAGAAAAAATGGTTATTTTCGAAAATTCCTTTGTTGTTTATGTATTTTGTCCTCCAACACAGCACACTTGTTTCATACTGCTTGTTATGAAATACACTTAAATAAATCTGAACTGCCAAGGACTGAGAATAATGAAATATGTCTTGATTTTTGTCAACATGTCTATAGGTGCACAAGTACCCACCTTTATTTAAATTATTGTTGTAGGATTTGAACTTACATGTCCCTAGCATACTCGATGCGTGACAATTTGCGTGAGCTATAGCTATTGCCCAAGATATCGTTCACTATCGTTTAAAACAAAACTCTTCGTAAACATAATGTTTGCATAATTGTACGCATGCTTATTAGGCACAAAATGAGGTTACATGCTTTCGATACTAGGAAAATTTATGTCAGACAACATCCGCAACGTAAAAAGAATGAAAAATAACTGTAAAACACCATCCCTTATAATAATGCTGGATAAAAATTATTTTCCAAAGCAATAGAGTCACAAACGTCTTATTGCGTTGTACATCCCACTTAGACTTAGCACATTTGCGCCCACTCACATTCGAGCCCGTAGACTGCCCTCAGAACGTTTGCATCTGTATAGCTTCAAGCTCACAACCATATGCACCCTCGGACAATAAAACGCATCCACATTAATTTTCACTTGCGAGTATTTGATTTCCATATATTAAATGTGGACTAAGATGAATTATAAATTGCGTGTTCAATCTTGGTTACGGTAGCCACGTTTTTAAGTGATAATTATATCCCAATGTTTTCTATGATATGTCCTTATGAAAATTAGCCCCAAATAAATACACGGTGTAAGAGCAAACCAAATAAACGTGGTAAACACGCTTCAATAATCAAACGAAGATAAGAGACCATAGAGCGATGCTCAATTATACAGACACGAAGACCAAAACGAGGCAGTATGAGTATCTAATCTTATTCCACAGGGCCCACGGAAATTTTTTGAAATAAATTGAAGGAAAATTAATTAAGTAATACTGGAAATTTCAAATCAACAATTAGTCCATTATTCAAAGAGAAAAGCGATATTTCATAAAAACAAGAGTAAAATTCAAACAATAAAATAACAAAACGACCCATAGGCCCATTTCGTGTCCAACAAGTAGAGAACGGTAAATTTAATAGCAAAATTTGTGTCGTGCAAGTTACTCGGGAAAATTCAGGCTTATTTTGTATTGTTACGACTGTTTTATCGTATTGCTTGAACTGAGTTATAGCAATAATGCCTAGTTTACTTTAAAAACTGGTAGGATTGTCCCCGTCGAGCCATGATAAAAAAAAATAATTGACATTTTGCATGAAACACAAAATTCCTGCAAAAATGATTATCGATCCGAATGCCCATTAGAGCATATGTTTTTGGGTGTAAAAATTTATGGATGTCCTCGGGTTAAATAAACTTGAGTAGAAATATCCATGGGTGCAAATATCTGTGTTATATTTTTTAAAATAAATGAAATTTACAGGTCAATTTCTTGCATTCTAAAAGTAACTCTTTTTAAATAGTTTTTGGAAATTTGAGCAAGATTAAATAAATTTGTCTTTCTTTCAACACCTCCAATAATCAAAATCTAAAATATCTGCTTCTCTTTAAATATAAGATTCAAAAACATACTACAGGCTGAATCTGAAAGACTGTTATAGCTAAATGAAACTAAACCAGTCATGTCAATATAGTGGATGATGACAAAAGTCTGAACAGTTTAACCTAAATCAAAATGTTTACATTTACTCTTTGTGCTCGCAGTTGTAATAATAGTCCCTAAAATATTTCTCCGCTTTTCCCCCTCAAATAGATGACGCTCAAATATAAAAAAAAAAATAGGTTGCGAGGTTGGCGGGCCACAAACCTACTGAGGATGTCTCGCGGCCCGCAGTCGGAGAAAACCCAAAAGTGGAATTATCATCTCATCATTCAGTCTTGCTGGACTAATATCAGCACCGATATATGGACGAATATCTGATAAATCGAACGCGAATAAACTGTGCGCCATTGTTAGCTGTTTATTTGGGATTGTGGGGAATTTTCTTTACTTCGTAGGTGGAGATTATCGAATATTGTTGGGTGCAAGACTTATATCTGGACTTGGAAATGGAGCCAGCTCGGCGTACCTCGGCATGATCGCAAAGACGACAACGACAAAACAGAGAACCGGAGTAATAACGTTAGTCGTATTCATGCGGGAAATAGGTGTCATTATTGGGCCTGGTTTCAATTTGATATTGAATCAAATAAATTTCAAACTCGGCCCGTTTCCTGTGGATCAATTTACCTCTCCTGGACTTCTTATGGCCATTATGTGGGCAATACATACATTGATTGTTTTAGCCCTATTTAGAGATGTTTCTGAAGACTATGCGAATGAAAAAATAGACATCAATGACCCCGTACAGAGGCATGATGACCCTTTGCAGGAAACTGTTGTTCTTGAAACTGTGACGTCAGCAAATCAACCCCCAAAAAGTTTTCGAGACGAATTTTTTCGAAAAGAAGTTCTTGTTTGCCTTTTGCTAAATTTTAACTCATGGATGTCCCTTACATGTTTCGAATCAGCAACAACACCAATGAGTTTGCTCTTTTTCGACTGGGGAGGAGTTAGCAATAGTGTTATGTTTTGTGCTGGTGCTATTACAGTCTGTATATCATATGCTGTAATAGGTATTGCTAACCGAAAAGTCACCGACAGGGTTATTTTGCTGATTGGTTGTTCAGGCGTAATAGTTTGTTATCTAATTCTTAACGTCTATTCTACCGTCTTATTTCTTCAAGAAGCTGTTGGCCACGTTCAATGGCTTTTGCCCGTATTCTGGACTGATTGGATTATTTTGACAATATCATTTCCGCTTATGAATATTTCCATAATTTCACTTTATTCGAAGATAACTTCCATTGAAACACAAAGTTTTAATCAGGGAGCATTATTAATGTTTGCTGGCGCTGGCAGGATCGTTGGCCCACTGTTGTCAACCTCAATGGTAACTATTGAGCGTCTGCCTATTCTGAGTGGCGTGGTACTTTTTTTATTGCTGGTGTCAATGATTGTATTGTGTTTCACATATAAAAAACTCATCCCTGCAAAAATATCGACTCAAATGAATGTTTCAACACTTGACAAAAGTCTAGATGTGGACGAAGAAACGTCTTTGTTGAAATAGGTCAATTAATTATATTTTTCTTGAAGGTTACGATGCCAAAAAAGACTGCTTTTCGCAATTTCTGATGCTTGAAAGGTGATAAGGCAATATGCGCCACGACTGCATGGTTAATGGTGCTCAATAATTAATCTCTATCAATTTCAACTATATTATAATATGATATTAATCATAACATTGTTTGCATTTGAGTCAAATATAGATGGAAAAGAAATGCAATACTGCATTCTAAACATTTTATATATAAATATATATTTATATATATATATATATATGTATTGCTGTGGCAATTTCGATAATTAGTTGTATACACAAGTCAAGCTTGCTTTTGAAACAATTGAATATCATTTCCTTTTCAACTTTATTGCTTCCGTTCCACGCTCAGTTTAGTACATTTTGTTCGTCCCATCCATGGAGCAGCTAGCTCAGTTGCGTATTTGAATGTGGTGGTTGAACATTACAAATTTAGCAATCCTTTTTATTGTATGGCAAAAATTAGGCCATAATTTTATTCCGATTTTTCTATTTTCCTATTTTATTTCTACTACGAGTTCGAGACTGTTTATGTCAGCCAAGTGAACAAAATTAATTACCTCCATATTGGTACACACACTTCTGGGGAGCCCTTTTTTCGACACTTTCCGATCCACATTTGGTTTTCGATCAGTTTTTATTGTGATTTCAGCACAATATCTATTTTTTTGTTTGGTATAAAATTGAGAAAAGAAAGAATGTTTATTTTCGAAAATTCCGTTGTTGTTTATGTATTTTGTCATCAAATACAGCACACTTATACTGCCTGTTATGAAATACACTCAAATAAACCTGAACTGCCAAGGACTGAGAATATTGAAATATGTCTTGATTTTTGTCAACATGTCTATAGGTGCACAAGTACCCACCTTTATTTAAATTATTGTTGTAGGATTTGAACTTACATGTCCCTAGCATACTCGATGCGTGACAATTTGCGTGAGCTATAGCTATTGCCCAAGATATCGTTCACTATCGTTTAAAACAAAACTCTTCGTAAACATAATGTTTGCATAATTGTACGCATGCTTATTAGGCACAAAATGAGGTTACATGCTTTCGATACTAGGAAAATTTATGTCAGACAACATCCGCAACGTAAAAAGAATGAAAAATAACTGTAAAACACCATCCCTTATAATAATGCTGGATAAAAATTATTTTCCAAAGCAATAGAGTCACAAACGTCTTATTGCGTTGTACATCCCACTTAGACTTAGCACATTTGCGCCCACTCACATTCGAGCCCGTAGACTGCCCTCAGAACGTTTGCATCTGTATAGCTTCAAGCTCACAACCATTTGCACCCTCGGACAATAAAACGCATCCACATTAATTTTCACTTGCGAGTATTTGATTTCCATATATTAAATGTGGACTAAGATGAATTATAAATTGCGTGTTCAATCTTGGTTACGGTAGCCACGTTTTTAAGTGATAATTATATCCCAATGTTTTCTATGATATGTCCTTATGAAAATTAGCCCCAAATAAATACACGGTGTAAGAGCAAACCAAATAAACGTGGTAAACACGCTTCAATAATCAAACGAAGATAAGAGACCATAGAGCGATGCTCAATTATACAGACACGAAGACCAAAACGAGGCAGTATGAGTATCTAATCTTATTCCACAGGGCCCACGGAAATTTTTTGAAATAAATTGAAGGAAAATTAATTAAGTAATACTGGAAATTTCAAATCAACAATTAGTCCATTATTCAAAGAGAAAAGCGATATTTCATAAAAACAAGAGTAAAATTCAAACAATAAAATAACAAAACGACCCATAGGCCCATTTCGTGTCCAACAAGTAGAGAACGGTAAATTTAATAGCAAAATTTGTGTCGTGCAAGTTACTCGGGAAAATTCAGGCTTATTTTGTATTGTTACGACTGTTTTATCGTATTGCTTGAACTGAGTTATAGCAATAATGCCTAGTTTACTTTAAAAACTGGTAGGATTGTCCCCGTCGAGCCATGATAAAAAAAAATAATTGACATTTTGCATGAAACACAAAATTCCTGCAAAAATGATTATCGATCCGAATGCCCATTAGAGCATATGTTTTTGGGTGTAAAAATTTATGGATGTCCTCGGGTTAAATAAACTTGAGTAGAAATATCCATGGGTGCAAATATCTGTGTTATATTTTTTAAAATAAATGAAATTTACAGGTCAATTTCTTGCATTCTAAAAGTAACTCTTTTTAAATAGTTTTTGGAAATTTGAGCAAGATTAAATAAATTTGTCTTTCTTTCAACACCTCCAATAATCAAAATCTAAAATATCTGCTTCTCTTTAAATATAAGATTCAAAAACATACTACAGGCTGAATCTGAAAGACTGTTATAGCTAAATGAAACTAAACCAGTCATGTCAATATAGTGGATGATGACAAAAGTCTGAACAGTTTAACCTAAATCAAAATGTTTACATTTACTCTTTGTGCTCGCAGTTGTAATAATAGTCCCTAAAATATTTCTCCGCTTTTCCCCCTCAAATAGATGACGCTCAAATATAAAAAAAAAAATAGGTTGCGAGGTTGGCGGGCCACAAACCTACTGAGGATGTCTCGCGGCCCGCAGTCGGAGAAAACCCAAAAGTGATCAAAACTTCGCGAGTTTAATCACTTTGAATATATTAAAGAATAACAGTTCACCGTCCCAATTAGTTTTTTTGAGGAAGATGTATAAAGCCTTTAGGTATTTCAAAATTGCTTCCAAAAAAAAACCGTGGTATTTTTGGTATATTTTCTCGTGTTTGGTTTTGTAATGTCGATTAAAATCACATTCTTTCGTGACAGATATTACTTGAAAACACACCAGACACTGTGCATTAACGTTGTTGTGAGTAAGGAATTAGGTTTCCTCCAAGTTTTCTTCAGTCACCTTCTTTACACTCATTTTATATATGATAAATTGTTATATTTGACTAATTTTATCACTTACAGCGGGAGAAGGCCAGGTTCTGGCGTCAAAGGACTCCGGACCAAGCTAAAACACTGCATCGCGCAGCGCTAAGTCAGCTCTGCGGTCACTGCTGTCACATGGCCAACGCTTGAGATAGAGGAGTGTTTTTACTAAAATAAAGGGATAAAACGTTATTCTTAATGAGGAGTTACTTGACGCGTGCTTAGTACGAAATTAAGATGAAAATCACGATCATCTCATCGGTTTCGTCATATCTGCACAAGACAATTCGTTCTCCTTGTACCTACCACATGAATTCATTCCCATATTGGCACCGTCTTGACGTTTGTAGTTACAACAATGAAATTCCGTAATTTTAACAAACCTCAATCCCGACATCGTGATTAGGAAAAGGGCTATTCCCAGTTGAAAAAGTTTAAATATAACCTAAAATGTTCGGCCAATAAATACAAATATCTGCCAATGGTTTGGTGCACGCTAAAATTGTTCTGCGGGCCGCGTTGAATGTGTCTGTTGGCAGCATGTGGCCCGCGGTTTGGACCACCCTGATAGTGAACCCGATGTGTATAACGTCGGATGGGGTATAACAAAATATCTTAGTTCCGAATACTTGCCCATCTGGACCCTTCGAATTCTCGAACGTTTCAATTAATCGATTAATTTGTCAAAACATCGCCATTGATTACATTACGTCATTTGCTTGATAGGAAGTTATAGAAAATTAGACACAGTTAATATATTCATTGTAATATGTTGGACCCGTTGATAGTAACACGTAAGTTCATCACGACAGTCCAAATTGTTCAAATATTATTGTCGGAGGTTGTGACTTTGCTAATGCAGCTACTCATCTCGTATTTGTACAATTACAGGATTAGATACTTTGTGGAAATCAAAAGAGTAGCGTGGGTAGGGCATATTGCTTATTCACCACCAATAGAAAAGTGAATGAAGTTGGACCTGTGGAGGAAATATTCTTAATTTGAATAAATATAATTGAGTTTGAATAATAATATTAAAACATTTCAGTCTATGTTCTACTAGGTGAATATTTTCAGCCTTCGGTAATTTGTTAAAGTTTTTAAGCTAAAGTATATGTACAATGATTTGTGCTTTAGCAAATTGTGGCCGACTACTTTGCGCTGGTTTATTCTACTTTCTAACTGGAGTTGAATTCGCTGTCATTCTACCGACATTAAATGAGTATCTTATATATATGGATGGACCTACAGGTTTTCATGGAATTATCATGTCAGCTTTCAGTTTTGGTGGAGTTGTGTCAGCACCCATATTTGGGCGAATAGCTGATAAGACAGGCGCAAATAAATTGTGCGCCATGGCCAGCTGTCCATTTGAGATTGTGGGGAATTTTCTGTACTTTGTAGGTAAAGATTACAGAATATTATTAGGGGCAAGACTTATAGCTGGACTAGGAGTTGGAGCCAGCTCTTCTTATCTTGGCATGATTTCGAAGACGACAACGACAAAGCAAAGAACTGGAGTTATATCAATGATAGTTTTCATGAGAGAAATGCGTGTTATTATTGGCCTGGTTTCAATTTGATTTTAAATCAATTAGATTTCAGGCTTGGCCTCTTCCCTGTCAATAAATTATCTTCTCCTGGACTTCTTCTGGCCCTCATGTGAGCGTTACAAACATTGATCGTGTTAGCCCTGTTTAAAGATGTTCCTGAGGAATTTTCAAGGGAAAGTGTTTGCGAACCGTTACAGAAGAAAAGCAACTGTTTACAGAAAACTGTTGTTTCTAAAACTACGACTCCAGCAAATCAACCCACAAAAAGTTTTCGAGACGAATTTTTTCGAAAAGAAGTTCTTGTTCGCCTTCTGCTAAACTTTAGCGCATGGATGTCTGTGACCTGTTTAGATTCAGCAATAACGCAAATGACTTTACTCTTTTTTGGCTGGGGAGAGATTAAAAATAGTTTATTATTTTGCGGTGGTGCTATTACAGTTTTCATATCATATGCTGTAATTGGCATTGCTAACAGAAAAGTCTCCCACAAGGATTATTTTGCTGATTGGATGGTTTGGTTGGACATTGTGTTATCTAATACTCAATGTTCACTCCACTGTTTTATATTTCCAAAATAATGTTGTCCAGGCTAATTGGCTCTTGCCACTATTTTGGACTAATTGGTTTATTATGACAATATCTTTTCCGCTTACGTTTATTACTATAATTTCACTTTATTCAAAGATAACTTCCATCGAAACACAAAGTTTTAATCAGGGAGCATTATTGATGTTTGCTGGCGTTGGAAGGATCGTTGGCCCTTTTTGTCAACCTCAATGGTAACTATTGAACGTTTGCCCATTCTGAGTGGCTTAGTACTTTTTTGTTTTGCTTGTGTCACTGATTGTATTGTGTTTTACGTATAAAAAACTTATCTTTGTGAAAACATCGGCCCAAATGAATGTTTCAACACTTGACAAAAGTCTAGATGTGGACGAAGAAACGTCTTTGTTGAAATAGGTCGATTAAAATGCTTTTCGCCAATCTCTGATGCTTGAAAAGGGAGAAAGACAATATGTGACGCGGCAGGGTTAATGGTGCCCGATAATGAACCGGTATAATGTTTAATTATATGATATTATTTAATCATAAAATTGTTTGCATCTGGGTCAAATATAGAAGCAAAACGAAATGTAATAGACCTACTGTATTCTAAACATTTGTATATGTATTGCTGTGGCAATTTCAATATTTGCTTGTTCAGAAGTCAAGCTTGCTTTCAAATAAACTGGATGTCATTTCCTCTGGTCAAGTTTATTGCCTCCGTTTGACGCTTAGTTTAGTACTTTTTTGTACGTCCTATCCATGGAGTAGCTAGCTCAGTTGCGTATGTATAGGATTTAAATGTGGTGGTTGAACATAACAAATTTAGCTTTTCTTTTTATAGTATGGCAAAATTTTATAATGAAATTAGCACTTGCTAAATCTCTCTTCGGTACTCTCGTAGTGTGTGTACCAGGGTTAAGCCATAATTTTATTACGATTTGTTTCATTTTCCTAATTTATTTCTATTACGAGGTCGATACCATTTGTGTTAGCCAAGTGAATATACCCCCTGTCCATAGGTTTTAGTCCCTTTACACAACTGGATGTGAAGTAGGCGAACAAAATTAATTACCTCCATATTGGTACACACACTTCTAGGGCGTTTTTTTCTTTGACATTTTCCGATCCACATTTGGTTTTTAATCAATTTGGACTTTTATTGTGATTGCAGCAAAATATCTTTTTTTCTTTGTTTGGTATAATATTGAGAAAAGAAAGAATGGTTATTATTGAAAATTCCGTTGTTGTTTGTGTATTTTGTCATCCAACACAGCACACTGCTTGTTATAAAATATAACTAAATAAATCTGAACTGCCAAGGACTGAGAATAATGAAATATGTCTTGATTTTTGTCAACATGTATATAGGTGCACAGGTACCCACCTTTATTTATATTATTGTTGGTGGATTTGGAATGACATGTCCCTAGCATACTCGAGCAATTTGGCGACATATAGCTATTGCCTCAACATACCGTTTACAACGGGTTTAAAACAAAACTCTCCAATGTGTTCGAATAGTTGTATGCATGATCATTACTCACAAAATGAGTTCAAACGCGTTCGATAGCAGGAAATTTATGCCAGACAGTACCCGCAACAATTGTGAATAGAACGGATTCATTGGAACGAATGAATATCCCATGTAGTTCTTTTTGTTCGTATCACGTTTCAAATTCCTGTTATTTCCAATCAAAACATGAAAAAGGTATGAAAATGTTTTGTAAAATAACACCCCTTTTAATAATGCTGAATATTAAATATTTCCCAAAACAATGAAGTCACAAACGTCTTATTGCGTTGTACATCACACTTAAACTTAGCACATTTGCGCCCACGAACATTCGAACCCGTAGACTGCCCTCGGTATCCAGGCCGGATAGCGAATGCCAAAACAGCGACTGTCATAATGGAGACTTCGTAATAGCGACGTAATCACGTGAGCGACTATCATAATGGCGACCGCATTAAAACAGTGACTGCTATGATAGCGACTTATCTCGTGTCAGGGTTAGGGACCTATCACACGTATGCACGCACAAACAGGCAAACACTGCGTAGTGAAAGATTAAAACCAAAAAGAACTTCAAAACAACATTTTATTTAGAATAAGCCTAACGCTATCATAACAGTCGCTGTTTTAGTGCGGTCGCCATTGTGACAGTCGATCACTTGATTACGTCGCTATTAGGAAGTCGCCATTACTAGAGTCGCTTCTTGGAACCCGAGCCACTGCCCTCAGAACATTTGCATCTGTATAACGTAAAGCTCACATACATTTGCACCCGCAGACAATAGAACGCACCCACATCAATTTTCACTCGCGAGTATTTGATTTCCGTTTGAGTGTTTTTTATAAAGATGTATAATTCAACGTAAACTAAGATAAAAAATTGTGCGTACGATCTTGATTCCAGTAGCCACGTTTTAAGTTATATTATAAGTTATGAGTATATTCCAATGTTTCCTTTGCCATGGCCGTATGAAAACCAGCCCCAAATGAATACACGACGTAAGAGTGAATTGAATGCACGTGAGAAACGCGCTTCGATGATAAGGATACTAATCAAACTGAGATATTAGACAAAGGAACCATGTTTCAAATATATAGACAAGAAGGCCAAATCAAAGAAGTATGGGTATCTAATCTTCTACATTAGACTACCGATACCGTAGTCTTCCCGACTTGGTCTGACCACTAGACAGCAACGACGTGTCACCGTTACACGGTGCGCAATCTTAAATTTTGATGACGCTATCTCACACAAAACAAAAACTATTCTCACAGAGCCCACATAAATTTTCGAGATAAATGAAAGTAATATCCTTCTGGTGACAACAACAATTATTAAACACTGGAAATTTAAAAGCAATAATTGGTCCAGTAATCAAAAAGAAAATCGATTTTTCATAACAACAATAAGGAAAATTCCAACAACAAGTACAACAACAACATAATAACAAAACGATTCATAGGTCAGCTTCGAGTCCAAAAAAAAATAGAAAGCGCCAAATTCGAAAGAAAAAATTGTGTCGAGCAAGTTACTTTACGGCACTCGTGCGTACTTTGTATTGCTACGACTGTTTTAAGGTATTGCTTGAACTGAGTTATGGAAAAAACTTGTGATTGTTGCCGGTGAGCCATAACTAAAAAATAATGGGAATTTTGTATGAAACACAAAATTCCAGCGAAAGTGATTGTCGATTCAAATGTCCATGAGAGCACAAGTCCTTGGGCGTAAAAATTTATGGATGCAAATGTTAAGTGAACGTGGGTAGAAATATAACTGGGTACAAATATCTGTGGGTGCCAAACATGGGTGAAAATTTACATTGATTAAAATCTGACTGGATACAAACGAGAAGAGATGCAATCTTTGGGTATAAATGTACATCGGTTAATCACGTGGGTGCTGAAACAAGGTAGGTGCCAATTTTGATAGGTGAGAAGGTTTTTAGTCACATATGTACGAAAAAATAATGAAGCAAATTGAATCCAGGACAACAGAACACGTGCGTATTTTTGAACCTGACAGAATTTTAACATTAACTTTTGTGCCCACAGATTTTAGCGCCAGCATATTGAATACATCCACGGGGACTTTGAATATTAGCACGATCGGACACCTACACCCACGATATTTGCAGCTACATATATTTGAACCGCCATTTGCATCTCCGATCATTTGCTCTCACTTTGCATCCATTTCTGTACATTGTAGACAAAAACTATCGAATATTATTGGGTTGGAGACTTATATCCAAACTGGAATCGAAACCAGCACTTGTTACCAAGACATAATTTCAAAACAAAAACGAGAAAGCAGAGAAACGGTTTATCACCAATAGTAATACATTTCATGCTCGTTAAACCATTAAAATTCCTGATACCCGAGTTTGATATAACATCGAGTTTGATATAAACATATAAATGGACAGATATGCACGAATGCAAGAACATTAAATAAACTTCATTCATCACGAGTCGGATATTTTCTTGCATGATATGTCTGAGTTTGCACTTCTCTGATGTCTATGTTTACATAAAGACTCAATCGATTTCTGCAAATAAAAAGACAAGGAAGAGGTGTTTCGTCTATGCACAAGTGCGTGGAGAACAGGGTGGAAGGAGTAGCAAAATTTTTCTGGTACATATTCTTCTGCAATATGATGGAAGCAAGTAATTGTCAGTAGAAATGGCATAGCTTACAACGACGGTGTAGAAAGTTTGTATATTAGCCTATGTCTCTAGGACCTGGGATATGGGTTACAAACGCACAGGATTCAGGCGTCGCATGTGTTGGGAATTGCGCCGAAAGCCGCATGCAATCTTCAATATAATTTTTACTCATAGCATATTTTGTTGCGTATAGGTTGCGAGATATACTGATTTTATGCATGTCTATTAGGTACAGAACGAGGTTATATATATGGCATATATGCGTTCGATACTAAGAAAGTTTATACCACGCGATATCCGCAACGTAATCGCGGAATGGACATTAATGTACAAATATTGGCTTAAATATTTATTTTAGTTGTGAATAGAACGGATTCATGGAGATGAATAGATATTCCGTGGAATTTCTCTTTGTTCGTATCGCGTTTCAAACTTCTTATTAGTGCGAACCAAAATTAATTGAAGTTACAAAAAATTATTTATGTTTCCAGGTACATATTCTTCTGCAAAATGATGAAGTAAATGTCAATAGAGATGGCATAGCTCACCGCGCCAGTGTAAAAAATATATTAGTCTTGGTCTAGGACCTAGGGCATGGGTTACAAACTCGTAGGATTGCATTGCATGTTGGTAATTGAGCCCAGAGCCAGATGAAATTTTCAATACAATTTTATAATTTATACTCATAGGATAGCATTTTTTGACTATTTTGAAATATTAGCATCTCTAATGATCAAAATCTAAAATATCTGCTTCTCTTTATATATAAGATTCACAAACATACCACAGGCTAAATCTGAAAGATTAACAAAGTTTTACCCAAAAGGCGGTTTGATGTGATAAATACCATGATCAAGCATGCAAAAAAACAACTACGCTGTTACATTTATATCAGATTAAAACAGCCATGCCAATATAGTGGCTGATGACAAAAATCTGAACATTTTACCGTTAAATCAAGACGTTTACAATTAATTTTTGTTCTCGCAGGAGTTGTCATAATCGACACTATAATATTTTGCCCCTGTCTTCCCTCAAATAGATGACGCTCAAATAAAAGAATGTGTTTTACTGAAATAAAAAAAAGTATTACTCGGTGGTGTATCTGAGTTAAAATTATATCTGGTTTCTAGTGAACCCGATGTATATAAAGTCGGATAGGGTATAACAAAATATCTTAGTTCAGCATACTAGCCAACAAATTTTTTATTTGCCAAAGTTGTCACATATTTGAATTGATTAAATTTTTCAGTGATAATTGAAACCCATCTGGACGTTTCGAATTCTTAAACGTATTAAATAATCGTTCAGTGTGTCAAAACATCGCCATTAATTACATTACGTCATTTGCTTGGTAGGAAATTATAGGAAATTAGACACAGTTCATATATACATTGGAATATGTTAGACCAGTTAATAGTAACATGGTTTATCACGACAGTCCAAATTGTTCAAATATTATTGTCGGAGGTTGTGACATTGCTATTGCGGCAATTCGTCACGTATATGTACAATTACAGGATTAGATACTTTGTGGAAATCAAAAGAGTAGTGTAGGTAGGGCATATTGCTTTTTCATCACCAATAGAAAAGTGAATGAAGTTGAACCTGTTGAGGAAATATTTTCAATTGAATATTAACATATTTTAGTTTATGTTTTACTAGGTAAATTTTTTCGGCTTCCGATATTTTGTTACAGTTCAAGCTAAAGTAGATGTACAATGATTTGTGCTTTACCAAATTGTGGACGGTTACTGTGTGCTGGTTTTTTCTACTTTTTAACTGGGGTTGAATATGCTGTCATTCTACCGACATTAAATGAATATCTTATATATATGGATGGACCTACAGGTTTTCTTGGAATTATCATGTCAGCTTTCAGTCTCGCTGGAGTTGTGTCAGCACCCATATTTGGACGAATAGCTGATAAGACAGGCGCAAATAAATTGTGCGCCGTGGTTAGTTGTTCATTTGGAATCGTGGGAAATTTTCTGTACTTTGTAGGCAGAGATTACAGAATATTATTGGGGGCGAGACTTATAGCAGGACTTGGAGTGGGAGCCAGCTCTTGTTATCTCGGCATGATTTCAAAGACAACAACAACAAAGCAGAGAACCGGAGTTATATCAATAATGGCATTCATGAGGGAAATAGGTGTCATTATCGGGCCTGGTTTCAATTTGATTTTAGATAAATTAGATTTCAGGCTTGGCCCGTTTCCTGTAAATAAATTATCTTCTCCTGGACTTCTTCTGGCCATTGTGTGGATGATACAAACATTGATCGTGCTAGCCTTATTTAAAGACGTTACTGAGAAATATTCAAATGAAAGCGTTTGTGAGCCAGTACCGAAACATAGTAACTATATACATAAAACTGTATCCAAAAATTCGACGTCAACAAATCAGCCCCCAAAAAGTTTTCGGGACGAATTTTTTCGAAAAGAAGTTCTTGTTTGCCTTTTGCTAAACTTTAACGCATGGATGTCGGTGACCTGTTTAGACTCAGCTATAACGCAAATGACTTTACTCTTTTTCGACTGGGGAGGGATAAAAAATAGTTTATTATTTTGCGCTGGTGCTATTTCAGTTTTCATATCTTATGCTGTAATTGGTATTGCTAACAGAAAAGTGAACGACAGAGTTATTTTGCTGATTGGATGGTTTGGTGGAACATTGTGTTATCTAATACTCAATGTTTACTCCACTGTTTTATATTTCCAAAATAATGTTGGCCAGGCTAATTGGCTCTTGCCACTATTTTGGACTGATTGGTTCATTTTGACAATATCATTTCCGCTTACGTATATTACTATAATTTCACTTTATTCAAAGATTACTTCTATCGAAACACAAAGTTTTAATCAGGGAGCATTATTAATGTTTGCTGGCGCTGGCAGGATTGTTGGCCCGTTGTTGTCAACCTCAATGGTAACTATTGAACGTTTGCCTATTCTGAGTGGCGTGGTTCTGTTTTTAATGCTCTTGTCACTGATTGTATTGTGTTTTACATACAAAACACTCCTCCCGGTAAAAACATCCACTCAAAAGAATGATTCAACGTCCGACAAAAAAACAGTCAAGGGTGAGAAAACGTCGTTATTGAACATGAACGACCAATAAAGTTTTCGATGAAAGTTACCACAAGAGAAAAACTACTGAAAAAACCAAAAAGATTGTTTTTCTACAATCCTCAAGCCTTGAAGGGGGACAATGTAGAAGTTTTAATCTATCATGATTAAAGTGTCTGTTAAGCAATGCTAAGAAAGAGCTTTTATCGAAGTCATTTCAAGCATTTTAAATCAACTTCCCAACACCCGATTTATACGGCGCAAGGTTGCCGGGGAATGATGCTCAATAATAAACTAAATCTCCACATAAATGTTTGCACATTATATTCTGATTTCACTCGCGAAGTTGTTTGCATCTGTTACAAACCTACATGCAGAGAGGAATGTGATACTTTAAATAGCTATGTATTGTTGTCGCTATTTTAATATTAGCTTGGTTTTAAAGAGATTGGATGTCATTTCCTCTGTCGATTGCTTCCGGTTAATGCTTCAATCAGTATATTTTGTACGGCCCATCCACGAATATGGAAAATAATTTAGTGTCAATTGAACTTTACGAATTTTAGCAACTTACTGGTGTCTAGCGAAGATTTACGAACATTAAAATCTGAAAAAATCCTTTGACACTTTTCGATCTACAATTGGGTTGCAATATTCAATATATGTCTTTTTGTTATTAGCAAGCGCTTGAACTTTTATTGTTATTTTAACTAAATAATCATTTTTTCTGTGTTTTTCAAAATTGTCGAAATAATATAAAAAAAGAAAAAGGGATTATTTTCATAAATTATTTTATTGTTTGTGAATGTATCATATTACTAATCATGAAATGGACATTGTAATAAATTAAGTCACTGAGGGCTGAGAATACTGAAAAATATTTTGATTCGTTCTAGTTATAACGAGCTTAAAGTAATGGGTTAGGGGTTTCAATCCCATGCCGCTAATATTCACGGCGGGTAAAGATTTGTGTATGCTACAGCGACTCACTTACATAACTTTCAATCTAAAAAAGTAATCAAGTTCGTGTTAGAATGTGGTTGTTCAGCTTTGTTTTGAAAAAGTCGTTTTAAGTCAATTGAAACCGTTTTATTATATTATACATTATTGTGAAACATGGTTTGATAAAATTAATACCATGTTTGAACGTTTGTTATTTGTTTGAGTGGTTGACTCCTGACTTAAAATAAAACGGCTCTGGACTGAAAATAAAATGGTTTTTGGCTTAAAATAAAACGGCACTGAGTCGAAAAATAAATTCTTCTTGGCTTAAAATAAAACGGCTCTTGGTTTTGAAATGAACTTTTCCACACATTACCTTAAGTGCAAAATGAGTTTATCTGTGCCCGATTCTAGAAAATTCATGCTCGACTATATCCGGAACGTGAGTGGTGCATTGAAGTAGTATTACAGTATCGAATTTATATCAAACTTCTGCATCGAAACGTTTCATGGAAATGAACATCCGCGTTCGTCTTGAGTAACATATATTACAACTACTCAATCTATGGGACCGAAAAACAAATAAAAAAGGGAAAAAATAATGTGAAATGACATTTGTTAGAATGTTGGTAGAGTAAAAAAAATTCCCTGTTAAGCAAGATCATCACAAAGGCCTTATTATTATATTATTTTATATTACGCGAGTGGAACAGTTCAGTATTTATATATGCTCTGATCTATCGCCGCGTTCGAGCATATTTTACGTTGGATTGCTATGCTATTTCCCTATCACACTTCATGCCAGTATGTTCCTAAGTTTTTCATTTTAGTGGGGGTGTTCGCCAATTTAGGAGGGGGTTGATATTTTTCTGTTAGTGATAAAACTATTTGTAACTCATGAAAATGTGGTATGTATTTGACTAATCATCTGCATATAACCCAGTTTCTTAATATTCAAATACAATTTATTTAGGTTAGGAATTAAAGCGCGGTGTCAAACCTCAAAGGGGGGTGTTTGAAACTTTGAGGAAAGTGGTAACCCCCTGTAGGAGAGAGTGTAGGAAAATAGCTGCTCCATACACTGAATACTGTCGAATAAAACGCTGTATTTCATTTTCAATACAAAAGACCTGATTTGTTGGATTTTTCTTGGCTCCCGTTAAACAGGCAAATCCTGTAATAGACGCTCATAAATAGCAAGTTATTTGAACTTCAACACATGAAATTCAATCATGCTCTACTTGGTTCACACGAGCGAAATGCTATATAACAGTGGTTCTCAACCTTTTTAGGTCAGTGTCGATTGAACATTGCGAATTTTAGCAATTTACTGGTGTCTAGCAATGATTTACGAACATTAAAATCCGAGGAAATCCATTGACACTTTCCGATCTACAATTGGTTTGCAATATTCAATATGTTTTCTTGTTATTAGCAAGCGCTTGAACTTTTATTGTCATTTTAACTCAATAATCATTTTTTCTGTGATTTTCAAAATTGTCGAAATAAAATAAAAAATGAAAAAGGGATTATTTTCATAAATTATTTCACTTGGTGGATGGATGGGTATGTATCATGGTCGTTGCTTTAAACACTTGGTGGATGGATGGATGGGTATGTATTATGGTCGTTGCTTCAAACACTTGGTGGATAGATGGACGGATGGGTATGTATCATGGTCGTTGCTTTAACACCAAATGCTTTTTTTGCGTTCTAGATACCGGTTATTGCTCAACTAATATCGTAGTTTAAGCACCCTTATATTCGTGTGATTTCCATCATACTGATATCTCAATTATACGTACCGGTTACAGCCTCTTGTAGCGCTCCTCTCTCCTAACCCGCGAATATTCTTTCGCTTCTAATTCGGCCCGGCCAATCAACTTTGGGAAACATTGTTCCATAGGATAATGGGCGTGCCCACCTAAACTTCCATACAGGAATAGTCAATTGAAGCAAAGCACGGCTTTAAAGCTGGTAGTTACTGATTTATAATCAAGGTTTCCTCTAAAATGCGCAACCGCGCGATTGCGAAGTGCAATCAAACCATTTGCGCAGTGAAATCTCATTTTCGCGCAATTGTCCTGTAGCATTACGTTTTCGAAGCTTAGTTTGCCATATTTTCTAACGCGAGATGGAAAGCCCGTTTCATCAATATTTTCGTTACCACTGTCCACTGTGATGTCACACACGTATCTGTTACGTTCAATTAACTGGATTTCTCCTGAATCATCTGGAAAGAACTATTTTAAGCCAGGCTTTCAATACCAGCCCGGGCCTAGGCCCACGAGCCAGCAATAAACGTGGGCAAGGTGTATAAACATTGAAAAATCATGAAAACGAGGAAAAAAATTGAGTCTAATGGGTACGTACTTGGTTGCATCCTGATAACATATTGATGCTGTAATAATTCACAATTTTTTTAAATCATTTAGAACTCTGCTCAGCCTCAAAATATCCATGCTCACTAAAACAAAGAATTGCGCAGTGTAAAATGTTTTTAGATGGAACACTGTTTATAATAATGTATTTTATATTACGATAATTCAATCATTGAAAAGAATTTATCTGTTACTCAGAACAATGACACCGGGAGAAACAAAATTATAAACGATATAGAATTCCAATGATCTAACCGTCAGGTCGTGTGTTTATATTTATTTTTCTTTGTAGGTGTCGCCATCTTGTGTGGAGGAAAAAAAACACTTTAGCACCGGGACAGCCGGGGAATCCCTTCATCTGGCGAGTTCGATTAGAGATTGGCCATGTAGCATTTATACCCTTCATGTATAGAGGGAGCTATTAGTGGTTCAGCTGCTAAAGCCGTATTAACCTATAATACCAGTGTTCTAAAAACTTAATTTCCGACGTTGGAATTTTAATTAGATATTGGAGCTTGGGTGTCATTGCTTGATAACGGATCTTGGTTTCCCGTGGCTTCCCTTCTCCAGTAAAAACGTGTGTTCAATTTTAGTTTTTGTCAATTTCATATGTAATTTTTTACTGAATAAAAAAAAAACTTGACTTTGACTATTATTCTGGATTGAAAGCGACATACGAATAATATGAGGAATCATTACCAAGAAAGTTATGGAATATGACAAACACACAAAACACACTTTGTTTTCGCGTATCAAAAGGATGTAAAATCGGTAAGAAATTCCTCAAACTTCAAAGAGTGTTCAAAACTAAGGAGTTAACAACATTTGACATATTAAAATAAACATAGCAAACATTTGACTGCCTAACATCGGGCAATCGCGGGCTATTTTAACCCTGTATATCACATATCACATATTGAAAAATTACATCTGGCATATTAATTAAGATAAAGGGAGCATCTCAAAAATCAGTTTTTCTTTAGAACATATACAAGTCGAAAAAAAACAAGCTCCCCCTCTGATTTATCAATATGATATTTATATTATACGAGAAAAAAAAACCTTAGGTTTTAGTCCTTTTGACACAACTTGATGTAAAGTAGGCGAACAAAATTAGTTACCTCCATGTTGGTGCACACACATTTGGAGCGCCCAAAAATATGCTATAAAGGGAATTAAATTTTATAAACGATGCAAAAAAAGAATAAAAACATTCAACATCTGATCTTTATTGTTTTAACAGTAATTAATTTACCTGTGATGAATTACTTGTGAAAGGTAAAAGTCGAACAAAAAGTAAACTTGCTGACAATCTGCAGAAAAAGATAAATTCGATGACAGTTTGAAGCAATTGACAGTTGACCAATTTTTGTTAAAAATAAACTGGAATGTTACCAAAACTCCATTATATGGTTTTGCAGTCCTATCTACATTCTCATTTCTTACGATAAATATAAAAAGTCGAATTCTTTGTGCTTGTGATTGGTCGATATAGTTGAAAATTAAAACCAGTCAAGTCACTGCTTCTCTTCAAAATATGGACCTCTGTAGGGTATTATGCAAAATTACCAATCATTCGGCCCGACCGAGTAAAATGACATAAGGCCATGCTTCTACTTTAATAATGGGCAATAGACAGCCTAATTATAAACATAAATAAGAATAACATAATCTCTTTCCTTGTGACAACTGAAACACATGGATCCGCAGTAGCAAGTATATTTTTGAGCTTAGAAAGATCATAGTCTAACAAGATATGGCTTAGTAGCAAAACCCTAATACACACCCTAATTATGAAAATACATACAAATAACACAAAACAGTAAATTTGCGATATAAATGCATAACTAATTCATGAATGAACAATGTGAATGAAATGTTACAGAGCTAAAAAGTTTGACACAAATAGTTTTATAGAATCTCCTTCACTGGTGTCCAGTGATAATTGTTTATCGGTTATATTTACATCATGCACCAACACACACTAAATAAAAATCTCTTATAGGAATGGAGTGAAAGGACCACTGCCTCAGTTTGGAAAACCCCTATTGTATGAGGTTCTTTCGTATTTACATTGGAAAATTTTTGAAGAGAGGGGGGTGCATAACTGAAGCAAAAACTGTCTCGGCGGTGTGGCGAATCATGCTAAGCGTTGTATACATTCGCCACTGCATCTAAGATTACCCTACGTCGGTTCGTAGGTCCAAAACCCATACGGAGATGGTTATGTGCAAAAGGCAGAGAGATTATGCGCAACAGGCTTACAACTTGATTATAGTTAGACTTTTGTCATTGGTTGCGATTGTTATTTCGCAATCATTCAGGGTCCAAGTACTGTTTAGAATCGTCTTTGTTCGTAGTGCAAGTCACTGCCTCTGGTTGGTTTGAACCTGCAATAGAGATAAATGCGATACAAATTATGTTTATTTCTAGTCTAGTATATTAGGATTCAGGATAGGATAAACATATTTATCCCGGGGGAGAGGAATTCTGGTCTAATCATATGGCGAACCACGGCCTCTCGGTTACCATTGCCGGTTACAAGTTACCACTCCAAGTCGGGTATGGGACTAGTTAAAACACTAGAAATCTTGCCAAAACGTATAAAAAAAAATGAAAAACCGTGAAAAAACACTAGAAACCTTGCCAAAACGTGTAAAGCAGTCAGAAAGTACAAAAAAACTCGCCAAAACGTGCAATAACAGTGAAAAATTGTCAAAAAGCACTAGAAACCTTGCCAAAACATATAAAAACGGTGAAAAACCACCAAAAAGCACGGATGTGTTAGTTGATTGAGGGGTTCAGAAATTCTTTTGCAATGACACAATGTTGTGGGAAATTTATAAAAATTCAAAAATATTAGTAACTAACACTCACATGTAACAAATTCTATTCCAGAAGAGTGTAGTAATTCTCCTTGTCCATCAGCGTAGGTAAAATAAACAGTAGCCTGGTATCTTTCACCATATTCAAGCTTTCCATTCTCGATTTCCCATTCCTTGGAATCTATAGACAGGCATGAGGAGCGACAAACTGGGCCTACCCCATTACTGATTATCACTTGGATATTCTTGAGAGCTTTATTATCTTTCGGAAGATCCCAGGTTAATTTTGCATCGGATACAAATTCGCCTGTCTGGATCTCCGATTGGAGAACTTTTAAACTTTGGCCTGTTAAATAATGGTTTATATTAGGTTTTTAATGTTACGCCATGAAATTGCTGTGAAGTAAAGTAATCAAATCGGAATAAGAAAAAAAAATTCTGCAGTTATTACCATATTTCAGAGCAATATTCAATAGGGAGGGCATGTCAATAAAGACTGGAGTTTAAGAATCAAAAATATCCGCACAATCTCAAAACACTTTCAGTTCATTTAGGATAGGATTCACATATTTATCCCATTGGAGAGGAAAGTTGATTATACGGCTTAATCCCATGATACCAAGGTCCCTCGACTGGTTACCAGGTCGGGTATGGTATTAGTTAGACAGTTATTTGTTTTCAGAAGCACGGACTTGATAGCGGAGGAAGCTATAACCGATCAGCAATTACGTGAACCACCCACCAAAAAATGGCCGGTAATATAAGGTAAGTAAAAGTAATTACTTACATTTGAAATCATCTTCATTATATGTCTTGTTTCCTGTTAAAAAATTTATTTTTTTTATTAAGCACGAAACAGTTATCCAATTGCTTATCATTTAATATTAAAAACTGGCGCTCCTGGAGTATAAGCATCAATATGGAGGTAACTAGTTTCGATTGTCTACTTTACATCAAGTTGTGTAGAGGAACTGAAACCTATGGGCAGGGGGTATATTCACTTGGCTAACACAGACAATTCCGGGACTGGTAATATAACCAAAATATTCTCATTTCAATCGGAAATCTTAAGAAAAATTAGAATAAAATTATGGCCTAACCCTAATTCGTATATGCACTGGTATATACTATGGGAGTACCCCTTAACTGGCCTTTAAAAATTGTGACAAGTTACTTAAAAGACACAAAAAATCGGAGAAACGGCAGAAGTGGCAAACACAGCATAAATTTTAATTTCCAATTTCAATAAAATATTTCTGTTCACAAAACTAGACACTTTGAATCATTTTATTATTTTAAAAAGCCTCATGATTTCAGTGATTTCAAAGCAGCATGATTTCAATGGCAACTCACCCATTTCCATGAGATTTGTGAAAGAGTCAGCGAATGCGTTGTCCCCAGCTACAGCAAGGCCTGTTTGTGGTCCAGACAAATAACTTTTCACTCTATCATACAATTTGGAGAAGATGTTTTTGTCTGAATTTGAAGGCGCATCTGTAAAAGCAAAAACAACCATGCTTGAATATCTGTTTGAGCAAACAAAGTGTCTGAGCGAATGCAAAATTTACATTTGTTATGTCACCGTTTACTCTTTGCTGATTGTTCATTGTTACGGAAATAACCAAGGAAATAGATGCTAGGGGAAACATCCATGGGAATTGGACTCAAAAACCAGTCAAATGTTACGAATGAATCTACATGGGTGATGGAGAAATATGTAACCAGTTGTTACGTGCGACATACTAATTCTCAAATATTGAACTAAGAAAAAATGAAGATTGATTACCAACAAATAATTTCTCCTTGTTGGAAGGATTTTCTTGATCCTTATAATATGCAGTAACTTTGAACTTGTACTCTCTACCAAGATAGATATCCCTCTGCACATCAACATTAAACTTGCATTCTTGCACAAGACCTTTTACTTCTTTCCGGTCAAGCAATTTTTCAGAGTCCTTATCAAAGATTTCAACATGGTGGTGGTCACAGTTGCCCGTTGACGTTGACCATTTTAAAGTGAAAGAACCGGAATCACTCGTGATTCTCAAATCTTTGGGTTTTGCTGGTCCTAGTTGATGAAAAACAAAAAACAACCTGTAATCTTAACCCTTATGTGGAAATGTTAAAAATAAATCAGCATCCCATACCAAGATAGCTAAATTCAAATTTTAAAAACCTTAGCGAAGCCAAACATCGCTATTTGCAATAATAAATTTGGCTACATAAGGTTTGTGAATAGTATGCAATTGTTATCAGAACAGAATTTTATTAACTCTAGAGCTGGCAATATTAAAAAATGGCGCTCCTGGAGTATGAGCATCAATATGGAGGTAACTAGTTTCGTTTGTCTACTTTACATCAAGTTGTGTAGAGGAACTGAAACCTATGGGCAGGGGGTATATTCACTTGGCTAACACAGACAATTCCGGGACTGGTAATATAACCAAAATATTCTCATTCCAATCGAAAATCTTAGGAAAAATTAGAATTAAATTATGGCCTAACCCTAATTCGTATATGCACTGGTATATACTATGGGAGTACCCCTTAACTGGCCTTTAAAATTTGTGACAAGTTACAACGGCCCGTGGGCCAAATCTAGCCTGTTGTGTGATTCAATCTGGCCCACCTAATGCTACCAAGCAAACAACAAGTTTGATGTTTTAGCTAAAACATAGCCCACGGAATTTGTTGAGATTGCGATTAAATTTAATTTTGGCGCGAGGCCTATTATTTTCCACTTTTTCTGTTGTAACACTGTAAATAATGTTCATAAAATGTATCTCTTGTCATCTCACTTACATGACCCGTCAGATTAAATGGGCAAACTTTTGGACCGTGGTCCGAAAACCTTGCCCATCCCTGATCTAGGGCCATACTAGTGGTGAAATGAATTTTTTAACAAATACCGAAATATTAGTAATTAACACTCACGTGTATAGAATTCCTCTTGTCCTAAAATGTGGGGAAACTCGCCCCCTTTTTCGTCAACATCGGTACAATATATTGCTGCGTGGTATTTTTTACCACACACGAGCTTCCCGTTATATATTTCCCATTCATTTGAACCTTTGGGTAAGTATGGAGAGCGACAAACTTGTCCTGAACTGTTACTGATTACCACATGAATTTTCTTCACATCCTTTTTAGCTTTTGGAAGATCCCAATCTAATTTTGCACGCGAAATAAATTTGTCTGATGGGAACTCAGATTGCACAACTCTCAATCTTTGACCTGTTAAATAATAGTCAACGTTTATATCATAAAATAACTGCGAAGTGAATTAATCAAAAGCAAAAGAAAAACAGAATTCTGTAATTTTATGTTGGGGTTCAACCATTGACTCCAAAAATAATATAAAAATCCTTTATTTAAAATATTTCATACTGATTTAGTCTTTGATTTCCGGGATAAGCATTTTGGCATTTTCTTATGTATATCCCTGAGTGACATGGAAGGATATAAACTGTCATAACTATATGATAAATCATAGCTTCTCATTCAGGTGGATTTCAAAAAACAATTATTATCCAACAATGTTGAAGATGTAATAAAATCGTAAAATATCAAGAGCCTAAAACAGGGGTGGGCAAAAACATTTTGGACCAAGTAAGAAGTTTTTTGGGTAAGAAAATTCCCCTAACTTGTACTGGCGGGCCATGTAAGTGTGATTTTATGAACAGTATTTACCGTGTAACAGAAAAAATATCAAAATTTGATTTTAGTTTGGTTTAGTTCATTGGGTAACATTTTTGGCCCCTGGTTCAAAAACTTTTCCCACCCCTAAGCTAAACTAAGTTGGGGTCATATCAGTATTTCGAACTTGTTTGTTCAGCTTTTCTCCAAGCTAACAAATTTTTAGAGAAATGAATAAACACAAGTAAGGATCTACTTCTAATACTACTCACATTTAAAATCATTTTCACTGTGCATATGATATGTTTTGTCCCCTGTAAAATATTGGATTTTATTATCAATCATGTAAAAATTCCTTAATTGTCTACCAACTGATGGGATATGTAGTAATCAGAAGTATGAGAAGTATTAGTAGATATCAGAAAATAATACACCTTTTCTCAAAGAGAAAACTCCCTACCATATAATAGGTAAATATCTATAAGTTTATCTATGACAATGTTTTAGGTCCCTTTTGTATCGTAATCTACTTTAGCAAGTTAGATTAATCTTACAAAACAAAATAAATGAGGAACACCCAGCCTCTGCATACATTTTTATTCACATTTTCAACAATATATTTCTGTTCACGAAATTATACGCTCTGGTTTGCTTCAATTTTAAAAAGCCTCTGTACTTTTGTATCATGATTTCAATGGCAACTCACCCGTTTTCATGTGGATTGTGCTGTCATTAAAGGTAGCAGATGTGTTGTCACCAGATACGACTGAGACGGTTCGTGGTCCAGATACATAGCTTTTTGCTCTATCAAGGAACTTTGAAAAGACTTTTTTTTCTGAATTTGAAGATGCATATGTAATATATATATACTAGAATACAGCATCAGCAGAGATTTTAGCGAAGCATTTCTCAAACTGTTTGTTGAGAGATTCTCAGGTGTGCTACGGGTATTTTTGGAATTTAAAAAAAAATGCTATTTGTATTACACATAGGCATGCATGAAACAGGCAAGCTTGTGGGACTTGAGTGCGCACCATTCATTGCATTTTCTGTGTCGTTGTAATAGGGGTGATTTTAATTGTATTGGATTGTTACGTTATTATATATTTGTAAACAAGATGTCCACATTTCTTGCACAATGAAATGAATATTTTAATCTGAATCTCACTTGTTGTTACTGGTATCCCAAATGTAATTGATGTCTTTTTGTTTTTGTCAAACACAGATTGAGCACCAATCACATATTTTGTTGCGGGTTGACAATCTTCGATCACAGCATGCCGGCTCCTGATGGTCATTTTTTTGTCGTCATTAATGGTCAAAATAAAGGGCCCACCATGTCTTGAAATAACTGTGACATCCAAGCTTGTTTCTGGATTTTCTTCATTTTCTTTGACAATGACATCAGAAGGAGCTGAAAATAAAAATTTAATCAAACTTTCAAGTAATTTTCAAATGAGCTTGACTTGTTCCAGGTTAGCACATTGGTCTAACTCAGTGTTTTATGAAGATTATCACATCATTTTATCACAGTTATTTTTTTTTTTCAGCAATGAATCACAAAAAAAAATTTCATTCAGTCGTTTTCATATTATTCGAGTATTTAATATAGGAAAACATTAATCTGCCATTGGTGTGTTATTCGTTTCCTGATGAAGACAAATACTGCGTTATTGATTTACTTTTAAGGCAGATGATGGTATGGAGCACAAATTATTAATTACAGCAACATGCGTAAATTTGGGAATTCTCGTTATATGTGAACAAAGATGGCGGACACGGGTGTAGCATGTGTACCCGGTTAGGGTTAGGCCATAATTTCAGATACAAATACTACGGGAGTCACTTGAGTAGTCCACGAACTCGAGTGCACGAGTAGTAATATAACTAAAATAAAAAAAATTGGATAAAACTATGGCCTAACCCCAATCTGGTACACATACTACGTTCTGGTGTCCACTATCTTGGTTCACATACTTTGGGACCGCCGAAATATGTGCTCATGGCTTCAGCCAATAATGGCTATAATTTCCACCACTTTGACAAGTGTTCCTAAATCTTAACAACCAAAATTTACCCGTTGCGAAAGTTGCGTGTGCATATTGCTTGCTGAGATGGCCTCCATTGCTCGCCCACACTTTGAATTTATAAGAAGTTCCATCATAAAGAATATCAGAGTTCCAGAAATTCTGCTTCGTTATTTCTGTGACCTTGAACTTCTCAAAATCGGTGAGTTCAATTTTAGCTGATGACATTCCATTTGAGTTTGTCCAGCTGAAGGAAATTCTACCATTCGTATCCTCGATGGTCAGATCTTGAGGTGGTAGAAGAGCTGAAATGTTAAAATATATTAAGGAACTATTAGCATGTTTCTACGCGCTATGTATACTTCCAGCTCAACTATCGTTTTTAGCTTCATAACGATAATTTTATAACTGATTTCAGCTTAATTTTACACTCTCACTCGCATTTGTACTTGGGGTGTGTCTATTAGCTACAAAAGACCGATTTTAGACAATTAAAATTGTGATATTTAATATTGAAAATGTTCTAGTATTTGTCTATTTCACAAAATTTTTTTGATTTTGCTATCATTATTCAACAAGATTGTCCCTCAATTTGAAATTTTCTTATTCTTGTGCATGACATTCGTACAGTTCACTATATTTTTTCAATTATTTGTTAAATGGCTAAGTTATAATTTCCTAGAAACTCAATATTCTTCATTATTTCAAAAACTACTAGCACACAATATATAGATATCCAGGCAAATCTCAACTCACGAGATAGCTCAGTGTTGGAACAAGTCTTTTCTCCTTCACCAGTTTTATTGCATGGAATTACTTCGCATGAATACGGAGTTCCGAATTCCACTTGAACTGGGAAAGAATAGCATTGCCCAGACGTTTCCTGTTAATATAATACTTTATTAGATGGATTTTAACTTATAAAATTCAACAAAATGTTATGATAAAAGTAATAATTCAATTATTCAGAATAAGATAGAATTTGAATATTTATCCTGGGAGGTAGGAGGAAAGCCTATAAGATGGCTTAATTACATGGTAAACTACGACCTCTCCTCCGGTTACCAGTCCATGTCGCTATTGGAGCATGAACACACCCGGAGCATGACTCGAACCTGCGAACCCACGGATTATAATCAGAGTCGTGGTGGCCAATGCTCACCACAAATTTTTAAGCCAATCTTGTATTATATAGTAGATGGATACACTATAACTTACCTTTTCAAGTACCTTCGTTATTTCACCTTCTGGATTGCCTTTATACAAAGTTATTTTATAGTTATCTTCATTGATCGCTTCTTTCCATTTAGCAGTTATTTGGTCTTTTCCAATTTCCAAATTGATGTTTGCAATTTTGTCCGGCACTAATGAACAAAATATGCAGAAAATTTCATGAATTTACAGCAGAAAACCTAATGATAAGTTATTAAAATAATGTATATAAATGTAATGCAAGAGGGCTATTTTTGAGAATCGTTCTCCAGATATTGAAAACAGATAATTGCTTTGTTACTTTAAGAGCCATATTTGGACTGAAAACCAAATTAAAAGTTATGACTTTCAATATGATTAAACTGGCATATAGGCTCACTCTTTTTCACTATATTATGAAAAATTCCATTTTTCCAGAAACCTCAAATATGTAAGATTCCACACCACTGAGCTGTTTTCTAGCTGTCTCACCCTGAATAATATTCACTAGGTAATAACTATCATTGATAGTTAGTGCTTAAGTCTTATTATATTGACATCATATTGTAAGATAGGAGCTCATGGATGCATGTAGTCCATCATTCCAACTAAGCACATAATATCAGTAATAACTAATAACTAAGCATACAATTGAATACAACAGGACCATCTTCATTTGTTCGCACAAAGACTTGTTAAGAGACACAATGCGAAAAATTGTATTACATTATCAACTACATTTGTATTTTTTTTTCACAAAACATGAAACAATCATTGAAATAAAAATTTTATTCCATTGAAGATAAGTCACCTGTAGTATACGTAAATGGCTTTGACCATTCACTAAACCCCCCACAATTTCGTGTTCTCATTTGCACTTCATATTTACAACCAGATCTGCTACATCGATATGTAAGAAAGCATTTTCCATCTTCATTGCTTTCTCTTTCATATCTCAGTATTTGTGGTTCATCATTGAAGTCCAAGCATGAAATTTTTACTTCTTCTCCATAGCAATTTGGTTGGGACTTCCAGGAGAGATGGAAAACTGAACTTGGGTGTTCTCCATCAGGTGTCAGATGGCTTTGTATTATGAGAGGAGCTTTGGGTGCTGAAAAAATGATGTAAACAATAAAGTTTTATTGCTAAATGGTTGATGCTTTGTGCCAACTGTTGGAAATGTCAATATTTACTGTATTTTTCTGACCATAAGGAGCATTGTCAAAAATTGCGTAGATTCAGGTTTTGTACATACATACGAAGCACCAGGCTATAAGATACGACAGGCAAATTTACACAAATAACTTATTTTGAAAATGTCAGTAATTACTGAACTTTAGATTTGGGTTTTGTTCATACACAAGGCTCACCAGGCTATGAGATGCAACCGGCATCTCGTCCAGTTACCAGACCTTGTTGAGTATGGAATTAATTGACCAGTTATTTTCATTTTTCTAAGATGCATGGACTTAATGGTGGAGGAAGCCATAGCCATAAGCTACCACCGGTTACGTGAACCAACCTACGACGACGAGGATTCCAGCAACGCACTTGCACATAATTGATCCCCACATGGTATTAGAACCTGCGAACCTATACAGGGTAATCAGAGGTGCGTGGCGAGCGTATTCCTAACGCTCAGCACGATGCGCAACACCCGCGCGAGCCAATAGATAGTTGTGGAAGCAGTAACTGGTGACAAAGTGAATGCTGCAATGATTGGAAGTTTGAAAATGTGCTCACAATATGGTACTCCCGAAGTATGCGAACCAAGATGTCGGACACCGGAATGTAGTATGTGTACCAGGTTAGGGTTACGCAATAATTTTTATTCCAATTTTTCCTATTTTAGTTCCATTACAAGTTTGGTGACTAGCCAAGTGACTCCCATAGCATTTGTACCTGAAAATATGGCATAACCCTAACCTGGTACACATGATACCAGGTATGTTTCGGTGTATGCCATCTTGGTTCGCATACTACAGAACTACCCACAACATTCCCATAGCATTCACCCTATAAACAAAAATACAATTTTTACCTGTTAGAATTTCTTCTGTTTGTGTTTCTTTTCCTTTCTCCCTCCCATACATTGGTGTCACTATTGCATAGTAACTACAATTATTCTTCATATCTGTGAATAAACCATCGTCTGTGTGAACCCGTGGTTGGTCGTCTGCACTGGAATCCCGTAGCTCAATGAGGTGAGATGTGGCATTCAATGCTTCATTGTACTTAACGACCACAGAATCCAACTTGTCTTTGTCCAGTTCTAACCAAGCTTTGCTAACTTGTCCAACACCTGAAATAAATATTTTCATATTTATTCTGGTGGAGAGGAAAGCTGATTCAATCATATCGTGTAGCATGGACTAGTAACTGCCTTTCATGTACGCTTACCGTTCCATATCTAATATGGAAATACTTAACCAGTTATTCGTCTATGCCGAAGAGCCAAGCAATCCTGTTGCACAATATCATCTCCACAGGATCTGCACCTGCGAATCCACTAGGGGCAAACAGAGATGTAATGGCAAGAATATTCGTAATTCTTAGCACAATGTGCCAACCGCCAGGCCAACATATCTGGGCTGATACAGAAATACAAACCTGTTGTAATAGTTTCCGGGGTTGTGTAAGGACCATAGCCATCTTCATCAGCTTTAATAGCAACTGTGTACTCAGTGTTTGGCAAAAGATTCCGGATAACATACTCTGTGCAATCTTTTCCCAAACACTTGATAAAGGAGTCTGTTCCTTGTCGATATCGGAGTTTATACCCTTTTGCTTCTGGTGGAGGTTTCCAAGTGCAAAAAATTGTAGTAGCAGGATTTTCTGATCTTCGCTGGACATAGAAATTAACAGCACCTGATAAGATTTTGAAATTTAATATTTTTCAAAGTAATGTGCTAAAGAAATCACGAAAATGCAATTGGAATCCAGTGGTATAAGAATATTTAAATTAAAAAAATATGATAATTGAAACAATTTTGAATTATTTTATAAAAATGGCTACTTCTTGCTAAGATTATCTCACCTGATTTTTTCTTTAATAAATTGGATACAATCCACAGACTTGTTTTCCCATTCGAGTCTATTGCTGCAACGTGGAATGTGCAAGATGTTCCCGGTTTCAAACCATCAATTTTGCATTTTGTGTTTGTAGTTTTGTAACCTCTAGAATAAAGAAATATAGATATTAAAACATTATTCTATTTGAAGAAAATGGTAATATTGCCATATTTGACACAAAAATAAAGTCATAGTGCGATCAGAGTAAATTACTTTATAATCAAATGCTAGCTATGTACAACTGACATTCATATGTCAGAGCAAATTTGGATTAAAGAATAGCGGACCGACAAAAAGTGCACTATGATATGTAACACATACACATAGATAGATTTGAATAGGATAGAATTTTCATATTTATCTTGGGGGAGAGGAAAAGCAACTTAATCATACGGCGAAGCACGTGCGCTTGTTCGGTTACTACCTTATGTCATCATGTATAATATTAAATATTTGTTTCAGTTGCATGAACAAATCTGTTGAGTCCACCAATTCTCTTGAACATAATTACCCCCCTTTAGACTCGAATCTGCGAACCCACGCAGAGTAATCAGAGGTGCGGTGACAAGCGTATTCATCATGCTTAGCATGATGTCCCACGCCATATAGCTGATTTCGATATATATTTTATCTCAGAAAACCAAAATCTCAATACTGTTTTTCATAACAGTTCTCATTGAAACTTACTTGAAAACTTTATTCTTCTGTAACACTACTACAATGTATATTATTTTAATTGAACCCCATGAACTGCCCCTTGGTTTCTTCCATGTCAATTCAACATCATTTGTGTTTTCAATAAGTTTTGCTTTCACTTCTTGGGGGCCATTTTCATCACCTGGAAGATTTATTAGTCAAAGGGTTTTAAATTTTATAAAACTCTTCAAGTTATTTTATTTACATGGGTTGTTTAGAAACTGTAACCAGTGGTGGTGCATAAAGCACCATGTAATGGTAATTTAAACATCCCTGTCACACATGAATGACATAAATCTATGCAGCAAAATAATGATTCCAAATGCCTGTTGCAATGCATCAAGCATGAGATATTTTGCTATTAGTAAGATAAAAGGTATTTAACCTAGCTGTGTTGGGCATAGCCAGAGAGAAAAAAATGAGATTGATTACCAGCAAATAATTTCTTCTTGCTGGATGGATTTTCTTGATCTTTATAATATGCAGTGACTTTGAATTTGTACTCTCTACCAAGATAGATATCCCTTAGCACATCAACATCAAATTTGCATGCTTGCATGAGACTTTTAACTTCTTTCCGGTCGAGCAAAACTTCAGAGTCCTTATCAAAGATTTCAACACAGTGTTTGTCACAATTTTTTGTTGATGTTGACCATTTCAAAGTGAAAAAATAATAATTGCATGTAATTCTGAAATCCTTCGGCTTTGCTGGTCCTGGTAAATGTAAACACAAAAATAGTGAATAGTAGGAAAAAGAATATGGGAAAAGTTTGCCCAGTCAAGCTGAAGCGTGGTGCGTACAGGTACATTGTGCTCGAACTAGACTTTAGAAATTGGAAAGAAGCAGATGAAATGAGATTTATAATGAAATTGAAATAGGAGAAAAAAGTTTTTTTTATATATAATTCCAGATTTGATCTATTCAACGCGTGCCATTGCCTTCTGCTAAAATCGCCGATTGTTTTCATCAACGTGGCGTGTTATTTCGGCCGTGGACGCCATATTCTCTCTAAATCACAAATTTGTGCCACGGTAACAATGATAATTATTTTATTTTTGTACTCGCACGGAATTGTGAAAACTGAAAAGCGTGCAATTGCCTTCTGCTAAAATCGTTCATCGGCGGCGATGTTCTAAAGAGAAATGGAGGAGAAATCCGCGCATTCTGAATGTTTTTGATTGAAAAGCGGCAACATAAAATATTGAAAATAAAACCGTAAACAATATATGTTTTCCTGAATCCCGCGACAGTCTAAAAACGCTTTTCTGGGCAATGAAAATCGCAAAATTTCGTGTGCCTTTTGGCACACATTATGTTTGGTCGCCGTTTAGAAACATTCCGTCACTAAAATCAAAACACGGTTAATGTGGGCGGGATTTGCCTTTTCATACATTACTTTAAAATTGTCGTCGAAAATTTTCGTGGTATTGATAAACAAGGTTGAAAACGTTATTTTTTCCCGTTTTGTGATGATAAATAAGATATTTAATCTGAAGTATATCGATAGATTTTTATTGTACTGAAATAAATTTTACTCCATGAGAATTTACAGCAGATTTACGGTTTTTTGAAAGGTTTCATCTTTAAAAATGACCGGAGTGGCAGCATTGCGATTGAACGGAGTCAGTGTTACAAGTACTCAAATCAAATTGAATTCGCAAAATAGAAAAAATACGGATCAAAACTATATATAATCAGGCAATTTACCACACATTTTAAAGTCCGCGGAATTCCGTGGTGTTTTAGAGTGGCTCTTGTTTTGTCAACGCTACCGCAGGGTAAATTGAAGACAATTAAATTAATAAAGGACATTTTAAATATGCCCTTATCGGTCATGCATTGATTACTCTATTGATGCGGTGAATTTGTATTTTTGATTTTCTGGTATACTTTATATCTATTTTCATGTGCTGTGTAGCTCTGTTATACCTACTTCAAATTGTAATTAGTCTTGTTTCAATCGCAATCCGGTGAAAGCATTCACATCATTGTATATATATATATGTGTGTTATTGGACACGTAGTGGACATAACGATCGTTTCAATATTCTGTTGTTGTTGTTGTTCTTGTTCTTTGACACGTTTTCAAAAAGTCGCTTTTCTCTTCGAATACTGGACCAATTGCTTTGAAATTCTCAGTGGTTAAAGATAAAAATTTTCTCCAGAAGGCTATTACTTTTTTTTTTCGCTATGACGTCATCAAAATTATGTGACTCTACGTGTCCATATATTTGAGCATATCTCTCTTGTTTGCTTTGTCAGATGGTAACTGACATACTTGGATTGTATTTTTTAATGAATAGCTGTTCACTTTCTGACAATTGCATGGTCATGCTTCTTTTCTGGGAGTGGGATCATTCTTATTACACGTGTATGGCTTTTTTTTTCTGCATGAGTGGTGATATATCCTGATGAGGGTTGTAGACAGTATGCTATAGTTCCCGCAAGATACCAAGTATTGTAACTGGGCGAGCAATCGAGCTATATTGGATTCTCCCCTTTAATAAATTTTTAATTTTGTGTTGGTAATTTTAATTTGATGTGGTTTCCTACCTCTTAATGTAAACATGCACTTTATGTTTAGGTAAGCTAATGCATGCTGTGAAGTTGACTTGTTGACCAAAGTGTAGATAGTGTGATATGATCAAAGTTGAATGTTTTTGCATGGTGTGACAATTGTGTCCCTAACAGAAATTGCTTTTGGATCCTCCAAACACCAATATAAAGTGATAAGAATTTAATGATCAATACCTCCTGAAATCAATTTAACAATTTCATTTATCTCCTAATAATTAATAGGTCAACATATATCCATATGTGCAATCTTTTAAACACCTACTCGCAAATTGTTTCTTCATTTTTCAGGCTACGTCACAATCATCGAATGACGTGAAATATGTTAACAAGTTTCCAAAGTTCGACTCTGATGGATCTTCCGTATTAATCCCAAAGGATCCCATGAAAAACATCCTCAATTCTTTAATCCTTGAACCAACCCTTTATAACCAATAAATTACAATACCTACCTCAGTATCAATCACCTAATCTAATTATTGCATACTTAAACTGTAACCAGTAATATTTTATAATTGATGTCCTAATTGATCTGGACTACAATTTGGCAATATTTTGGAATGTCTTTGGTGAATGAAAAGGTTTACCTCTTCATGCACTCAACTTTCGGTGGGCAATTTGGCACTTGACTCCAATCATAATCAGCTTGGCAAAATCATTTTTTTTCCTTATATTAAATACTGTTCACTCTTGTTTGGGAATTTTTATAAACTTATTTAAATGGTTTGGCAAACAATTCTTATTATTTATTGCATTTCTTATCTTTTATTCTAATTTCTTTTTTACGTGTTTATTTTTATTTTTTGGTTACCATATAATTTTTCTAAAGCTTCTCTCTTTTTTCGAATTTCATTAATGCTCTAGTGAGTGAACACGTACCACTTCTTTTTGGCAATACCTTCCATCTTATATTCTGTACGTTCTAAACCTTATCCAAGGTTTTGTTTACTCTCCTGATTTCATTTTTATTTGTTTTTATCAACAGTTTTATCGCCTTTTTGCTGAATATGGAGTCGAAATGAACTTATCTCTCTTATCTTATCTAAATACATCAGGCAGCTTATCTCATACTTTTTATGTCCACAGATCGCCGTGGTATTTTACTGCAGTTATGTTTTATTTTGACGTGAGAAGTCGCAACCGCGAGTTACGTTGGGACACAATTAAATTAATATATAAGGACCTTTTTAGAATCTCGTAGTTGTCATGAATTGAATATTTAACGCGAGAAAAGCTGAAAATGTGACCTTATTTACGAGCGCGTGATCTTGGTGATTATTACAGACGCTCCCCCCCCTTTTGAAAATCCTGGCTGCGCGCCTGCTTGGATAGGAAATTTTTTCACCAACAATAATAAGACAACCAAATTCGGAGTTTGAACACTTGCACAACGACGAAACTCATTCTGTTTTCATCAATAATTTCAAGTTCAGGTAGCTTGAAAGCAGAATGAAATTTTGCTTCATGCTGTCGTGAAGTGTGATTCATAGTTATATATATTTAACTTTGAACCTCAGTTCATATTACTCACGTGTATAGAATTCAATTTCTCCAGCAAGGCAGAGAAACTCCCTCATTTCATCAACATAAGTACAATAGATAGTGGCATGGTATCTTTTACCACATTCGAGCTTCTCGTCATCAATTTTCCATTCTTTGGAAGATTTATGCAGGTATGAAGAATGACAAACTTCACCCGAACTGTTACCAATTTTCACTTGAATCTTCTTGAGATCCTTTCTGGCTTTGGGAAGACCCCAGGTGAGTTTTGCACCTGATATGAACATGCCTGCTGGGGACTCGGATTGAACAACTTTTAAACTTTGACCTGATAAACAATAGTCTATGTCACATTTTAAAGTTGTGTCATGAAATTGCTGTAATATAGAAAATATAACACAAATTTATAAAAACTAAATGTTGCGGTTCCATAGTTTGGATCTACCGAAAACTGATATGGAGAACATTGAAGGTGACCTAGCTGCCCATGTGGTTATATTGTTAGGTGATAGATGATGTACACCGGTAAATCAAGTACAATAAATCAATTTGACACAATAGGTTTGAACACTTCAACATTATCAGTATGCACGAGAAAATTGCTGGACACGTCGTCGCCAAAGGCTGGTTTATCTGACTAAACAGTGGTCAATTTATGACAACCTTCACTATCAAAACCATGCACCTGAAACAAATAAGGTTTTACATAGGATTCACATATTTATCCCAGGAAAATAGAAAGCCGATAAGAGGGCCTGATCATATGGCGGACTACGGCCTCTCGTCCGGTTACCAGTCCATGTCAGGTATGGGATTAGTTTGCCAGTTGTTTGTTTTCGGAAGCATGGACTTGTTGGTGCTGGAAGCCGTAACCAACCAGCGGATATGTAAATCACCCCACGATGGCGAGGAGTTCAACAATCCTCTTGTACATAACTATCCTCGCATGGGAGACGAATCTACGAACCCACATAGAATAATCAGAGGAACGGTTGTGAGCGTATTCTTAATGCTTAGTATGATGAGCCACATTGCCTCGCCAATAACTAGCTAACTAATATCGTAACCAAAATGGACTGCTAACCGGACGAGAGGCCATGGTATGCCATATAACCAATCCATTTTGTATGTTTTTTTCATCCCCAAGATAAATATAAAAATTTTATCCTACCTGATGATATTAAAATAGTTGTTTATATTCTTTTCTAGCTGATAAATTTTTAGCTAAATGGTAAAAGTAAAAAAAAGCATTCAAAATTCTACTTACATTTGAAATCATCTTTAATGTGTGTATAATATGTTTTGTCCCCTGTAAAATTGAGTTTCAATATCAATCAAAGGCAAACTTTATTTTTTGAGATGAAAGGTGAGAAATTAATTTTTGCTGCTTTGTTCATTTCGCTGAAATCTCAGATGGCAAATTATATAAACTGGAGCAAGGGGAAAGAATGGGATAGAATAGGAATAGCTCTTTTTTCGTATGATTTGTGACAGTGAAGTTAAATAAATCGAATATGAAAAAAAAGCAGCAGAATTCTAAAACTAGGCCATAACGAAAAATAACTAACTAATCCCATACCCTACATGGAATGGAAACCGAATGAGTGTCCGTGGTTCCATATGATTAAGACGTCTTATCGGCTTTCCTCTCCCCAGGGATAAATAGGTAAATCCTATCCTATAACATGAATCCTGATAAAATCATACCAATCATATTTTTTCATTCTTTTGTCTATGATCCAATGCATTCAAAATTTTATTTTTTGAACATGATTGCAATAATAACTCACCCATATCCATGTTGACCTCACTTCCCTATAAGGTAATATATGTGTTGTCACCAGCTGCAAGCAATGCATTAAGCTGTCCACCGAGGACGTTTTTCCCCCAATCAACAAATTTATCAAAGTAATCTTGGTCGGATTTATGAAGCTTATCTGCAAAATATAATACAGTAGTAATAGAGCATAAGGATATTGAGAGTAATGATATGCAGATGTTTTATTCCAAGTTTAATACAATTCTTTTCCCATATGTTTGTTTTTGACAATTAAGAAGTGATTCAAGTTACAAACTGCAAATAGATGATAGACTCCAAAGTACTGGAGGCATATGGAAGAATCTAGCAATGTTGCAATTTAATATTAATACTTGAGATTAATTATTGAGATTTACAAAAACTATTTCAAATTCAACGTCTGCCAGAAAATTTAGTATATATTTAAAAAAACATTCAGGGATAATTCATGTAAAATCCATCACAATTATGTATAGGGTTTGGATCTGGCATAGTGCACACTTTTTCAAGTTTCAAGGCAAAAAAGCGGAACTTGAGTAAATGTGCTCTATTACTACATGAAATACAAGTGGTTAAAGTAATGTGCCTACACAAGAGTTCAAAGCAATCTGTAACATAACTATTGGAAATTGAAAACTGCTCGGTCACTTTTTTCTCATTTTGATGCACACAGTTTTCAGACATGGTAGTGAACATTGTGAATTTGATGTTTGTCAGATTTTGTAAAGTTGAAAAATTTGTTCAATAGTTTGGGTCAAGTTGCAATAGTTATAAATAAACTGATAAATTAAGGCCGATTGAGCAACTACAATAGCGGAATTAATTTTTGAGTTATGGCTACATAAATTAAATTTTTCTGTAAACCCTCTTGTCCATGGCATATAAAATTTCCACTGGTTTGTTAAAATCTAAATCATTGTTTAATCAGAAATATTTTAAAGCTGACATAACTATTGGAATTTAAAAACTGCTCAGTCGCCTTTTTCACATTTTCATACACACAGTTTTCAGGCATGGTTGTGAACAGTGTGAATTTGATCTTTGTCAGATCTAGTATTTCCGAAATGCAGGTAAAATTATAAATGTCTTTTTGTCTTTTTCAATGTTCGGGTCTACTTGTAGTTAAAAAAAATCTGCTAAAATTCGCTATAAGTTTTTTTTTAAGTATTATATGTTATTGTTTCAACAGGTGTAGAAAGGTTGATAACTAATGTCTATAACACATGATGCAGGGTGGTTCACGTAACCGCTGGTCGATTACTGCCTTCTCCAACAGCAAGTCCATGCATCTAAAACAGGGGTTCCCAATCCGCGACCCACGGACCAAATCTGGCCCGCGTAACGATTTAAAATGGCCCGCCAAGCTTGAGTGAAATAGTGTTCAACAGATTTTGTTTCTACTGTTTAGCGATCTAGATACCGCCAATTGTTATCGGGCAGTAATTTAGTTATCAGCTGTATTGGAAAGCTTATAGTTATAGATGTCAAATAACAAACATTAACTAGACTTTGAAAATAGACGTTTCTTGGATAAATGGCAGCTATCGTATTTCTGTATTGAAAAGAATCAAACCTCAGCGATTTGTCCATTTTACCAATAAACTATTCCAGTTCTGAAGAAATGCGACATACAGCGCACTATTACGAGTTAAACAAACATGTTGAAAAAAAATGGAAAATGGAATCCTACTGAACCCAGCTAATACGTCGCGCACTTTCGGGCCCTACACTCTTCCAGCCCGCGAACATCCTTACTATTTTAAATTTGACCCGCGACCAATAAAATTTGGGAACACCTGATCTAAAACAATTAACTGGCTAACTAATCCGATAACCGCCATGGACTGATAACCGGACGAGATGCCTTGGTTCGTCATATGATTGAGTCATCATAGGCTCATAGCAGCTTTCTTCTCCCCCAGGACAAATATGTAAATCATATCCTATCCAGGGTTACTAAATTTTCTCAAATCCCTGCTAAGCGTACGATTCGTACCAGTTTGGAGCAACTCATTTTTGCCGTCATCCATTTTATTGTTTTATTTCAATGGAAGCTATAGTAGTTAACCAGTTGTTCCAGATGCTTGAACTTCAATAAAAGAGGAAGGAGTCTTGCATTTAGTCATCCCCACTAGACTTATACCCAAAAATTGTAATTAAATGTCGTACAATGACAATCATTCAACAAAATTGTAGAATATGGTATCACTTACTTTCAAATTGTTGAGGTCTTGCTGCTACAGATTTCATGTCAACATTATTGTCAACATCAGTGCTCAAAGAACAATCATGCCAATAGTCAAAATCTAGTAATAAAAGATAAAATTTAGAAATTTTTTGAAATAAATAGAATATTTGTTTGAATTAAACAGGATACTAAATAGATTTGGGGTGTAAAATAATGAAATATTTTATTGGGAATCAAAATATGAACAAAAATTTCTAAAAACTGAAATGCAGATTACAAATCTTCACAAATCACATGCCCCCACGGCCCAGTATGCTCCACAGCTTTTCATTTTAAGGGGGTGATTTAAATTTAGGGGGTGGTGGAATAGTGATAATAGCAATAGTGGAATAGTGATTAATAGTGATACAAATCTATAAGATGTGGTATGTATGTATTTATCTGATCATCTTCACTAGCATATGAGCCATTTTTTGAATATTCAAATACATTTTTATTTATGTTAAGAATTGAAGTAACACCTAAAAAGTAGGAAGCTTCACCCCCTATAGGAGGAGGGGTGTAGGAAAATTGCACCACTCATGGTGTATTAAATTGGGTAGATAATGACAATAGACTATCCTTTAAAATTGTGGTTTATCTGAACATTATAGCTTTCTACCATTAGCAAGATATCCGTGAATGTTTATACAGGGCCCTGTTCAGAGCAAAATGCATGAGGAAGCGTTGTATGAGAACTATCTCTGTATTGTATTACGGTCCATAATTTACTCAGACTGTCCTAAGGTGTAATCCCATGGTGTAATAAATTGGGTAGACAATGACGATGGATGATTCTTTAAAGTTATGGTTTTTTCAAACATTATAGCTCTTCACCTATAGCAAGATATCCGTGGATGCTTATACATGACCTTGTTCAGAGCAAAATACATAAGAAAGCGTTGTATGAGAACTATCTTTGTATTGTGGTGCATAATTTACTCAGACTGTCCTATGGTGACTTTATTGAACAAACTACAAAAATTCAAAAAAGAGATGAGGCTTTCTGATGACGAGAAATGTCTCACTCTCGATATTCACTGAGAAAAGTATTTTCTTGTTATATGATAGGATTGCATTATACTTTAAAAATACCATAAAATGACCCTTTTGTCAAAATTTATGTCTATTTAACCAGCTCCAAACAAATTGTAAAAATCAGAGGTCCAATCAAACTGTAGGGTAGCATGAGCCAAAAATGTCCCAAAATTCTGACAAAAGGGAAAATTGACAATATTGTTCCACTGCTCAGTCGATATAAAATTTCACTTAAACTAACCTGATGTTGTCCTTGTGTCTCCTAACGTCATATTAACATCATGCGATTTGTAGGTTAACTTGCGCTGACCTAATGAAATAGAAATAAAAGAATTTGGTTTAGAGGTGGGATAACTGGCACTTCATGCTAAGCATTAGAAACACTTTTGAAATCGCACAGTTCCTTACCAAATACAGCTTTGCAGGTCACTACAAAATCTTATGATTAAAATCCAATTTTAAGAGAGTCTACGATTAGCAAAAAACAATGCTGGAGTATGGTTTACCACATATATCTATGTTGTATACAAAATAAATAAAAATTCCCCATCTCGCCATGTTAGTGGCGAGGTGAATGTAGTTATAAAGGATGTCTCAAAAGTAAGTATGCACTTTTAATTTTGATTTGCTTTTAAGGTACTCATCTTAAAGCGTTCATTTTGTCAAAAATTTAGTATAGATAAGTAGTAAAATTTAGGTATTGTTTGCATTTTTCATCAACCTTAAGAATGATAAGGAGATTAAGCCAAGAAATGAGTTGCAAAATTGCTGTTTGGCAAAAAGCATATAAATCAGTAAAGCAAACTCTGCGCCTCTTTACCAGAAAATGTGAAATTAATTTGTCTCCTACAACAGGGAAGTGCAATCTGCGGCATGCGGGCCAAATGCGGCCCACAAGCAAAAATTGTGCGGCCCGCGAAGAAGTGCTGAATTTGAATATTCACTGTGCAGTCCAGGAAATTTTTAATTTACCGGTAGTTAAATCTGGAAAATGAGAATAATTCCAATCCATTGCGTTGCGAGGGATATGCATGGGTCCAATCATTTCATTATCTATTCCCATAACACCTAGCATGTTCAAAGATGGTGTTGTAAGAGATAAATGTAGGAAACCTTTGTTTACACTTGAATTGTTAATCATAGTTTGCACTGGACAAAAGAGATGAGAACAATAGAGAGTCTGGCATAAAAAGCGGGCCAATTTCATAGGGGGCTATTGTATAAAATTTATTGTCGACATGTCTCAAAATTCATGATGTCATGATAATTATAAATTTTTATTGAATTCACAGACTTTTTCATATGATTATGAAAATAAGGTTGCTGGACTGCAGCAGGTTGATTTCATTAACTAATCTGAAAAGGTTTTGACCTTCTTTATAATTTGTGTGTGCAAGTATGAAATCATTGGCATTTATTCTAAATTGAAAGTTTAAATGTTTAATTAGTAAGGGTAAGGTGGTAATTTGAAGCATGGCGCTCACAGATAAATTGAGATTTATAACAAAATTGAACTAAAGCAAAAAATTATCTTACAGATAACATTCTCATGCCATAATGTTCTACAATTTAATGGGTGGTGGGTAACACATCGTACTAAGTAACATCATGCACATGGTAGGTTATATTCCGCCAACCTAATAGAATGGGAATATAAAAAATCGATACAGAGGATTGACAGATGGTGCATTATGCTGATCAATAAAACACTAACGACATTGCACAGCCAATTGCAACTTTGATAAACAAAAATATGGTGCTCCAGAAATGTATGTACCAATATGGAGGTACTACGGTAATTTTGTTCGCTTCTTTTACATCAAGTTGTGTAAATGGACTGAAACCTATGGGCAGGGGGAATATTCACTTGGCTATAACAGAGGCTAGAACAAAAATAGAGGAAATTCTGGCCTAACCCTAACCTGGTACACATACTATGGGAGTATTAGAAATATAAACACTTTATTCAGACAGTGCATTTATTACGATAGGCAAAAGGAACATTTTGCTTTGCACTGATAATATTTGCAGAAAAGCTGCGAAGTTGCTTACATATCTTCTAGTTGGTTATGACTTTTTGATGCCATAAATCTGATTAATGTTAAAATTCCTTACATCTTGAGTTGAGTCATTGAGCATTCAAACCTCAGCATTTATGCTGATCAATAAAACACTAACGACATTGCACAGCCGATTGCTACTTTGATAAACAAAAATATGGTGCTCCAGAAATGTGTGTACCAATATGGAGGTACTACGGTAATTTTGTTCGCCTCTTTACATCAAGTTGTGTAAATGGACTGAAACCTATGGGCAGGGGGAATATTCACTTGGCTATAATAGAGGCTAGAACTAAAATAGGGGAAAATTCTGGCCTAACCCTAACCTGGTACACATACTATGGAAGTATTAGAAATATAAACACTTTATTGAGACAGTGTACGATAGGCATAAAGAACATTTTACATTGCACTGATAATATTTGCAGAAAAGCTGCGAAGTTGCTTACATACCTTCTAGTTGGTTATGACTTTTTGATGTCATAAACCTGATTAATGTTGAAATTTCTTACGTCTTGAGTTGAGTATTGAGCATTCAAACCTCAAGTTGAGATCGAGTCACAAAAAAAGTTTGAATTCAAATTTATAACGAATTTATAATGAATTCGAAATTATACAACTATTTTTCTTGAAAGGCAAATAACAATAAAATAGTGCAATAAATTTTAAGTTATGACAATGAAGATTAGGGCTGTAAGTCAAGAATATTTTATTTGAATAAAATTTTAAATGGGAATGTTTCATGCCAAAATTGCGATGATTGAGAAGTGTTTTAGCATTTTAGATCTCAAAATCTTTCATTCAATTTTGAGATTTTCAGCTTCATATGATATTTCATCATATCAAATGCGATTTTTGTCAGGTTTTCTAACAGTGAAAAAGGGCTCACCAAAGAGCTACTGATACATTGAAAGCTACTATTTTGTGAAGACTAATTAAATATTCAGTCCAACCTTGGTTTTCGTCCTCTTTTCCAGAACTTTCTGGTGCCTCAGGCGAGGTTGATGAAGCCGACATTTTTTCACATTTTAAAAATACGGTGGTAAGCTTGCATAAAATAACTACTTGATATATTAAACTCAGCAATATTCTAGTAAAACAAGAAACATAGTTATATTACATTCAATAGTTTGAGAACAACATGTTGAACTTCGCTATGTTGAAATTTTTATGGCATAGTGGTCGGAATATTAGAAATAATATGTTAGAGATCTATGATTCAAAATCTATGCCCAACGCCTTATCTACGGTGTGATGAGTGGGACGGATTTCGTTGATTTCAAACACAGGGTGACATCTTCTTGGTACTGTAGTGGTGTCTAGTCCACAGCTTTGTTCAGAGCAAAAGTGAAAATGTCGGATGAATTACATAAACAAAACATCACTTTATGTATGCTCATCTGACTAGGTCTCTTCATGAATCATGTCACAGATACACGGCCCATCTGTGGCACATTTATAGAGAAATGGAAACAATTTTCGGACTGCAATGTTAGGTCGCCGAAAAGACACATTATCCACACCTATGGCACCCATTTTCGAATGTAGCAACTATCCCCATACAGTCATTTTAAAGTATTGGAGAATCTATACCGCCATATAATGGACATGGAAAATCTGTATAATGAGAAATAATGTGAACACAACTCGTCAATTCAATCTCTTGGTCCTGAAATATCTTGACTATGTCTCTGTGCAATTGGCAGTACAGCAGTATATGCGGTACCGCAATAACATTATATGTCTGATATCTGAATATGTTGCTTTAGTGAATCGCAATGTCCATGCATAACTACAATTTTCAATACGTAGTAATAAAAAAACGCCCCGAAAACGCACTGCTCGCTAAATAAATCCTGTTAACCTACTGGCAATATTGCTCTTACTGTGGCGAAGTAAAGTAACCTCAAATACTGAGTTACAGAACGAGCGAGAGTCACGATAAATTTATGTAACTACAAAAGGAAATGGTACTGCGGTAGCACCGATTATACAAAACCAGGGTATTTTCCTAAATCCATCCCGAGGTTATTCGACGCGCGCAAACATTTCACAGTGGTTATTCAATAAGTGCGGGCCACACATGCTCGCGCGTTTATACTTTAGAGGCGTACCTAGAATCCATAATTGGACTTTTGTGTAGTTCTTAGATCTAACAACAAAACCTAAAAAAAGACATGAAGCACTATCTAAAATAGCAATGCATTTATCGCTTAGCTTTAGCTAATTTAGTTCCTTGTTCACATACTCACTAAAAACAATGGTTTTTGTCAAGAAAAGGAATGAGTTGCGCAATTAACGACATTGTAGTGCCGGTGTGTCAAAAATTCCGTGTCCCACCTGCCCCACACTTGTATGAATATAATTTTATATGAATACGCAAACATTCTGCCAAAGTATTCCAGCATGAACAAAATATTTTTATGCAACCCATGAACACGAAAAACGCAAATTGAGAAATACCAAGGTATTCTTGCGTAACAATGAATGGGGAGAAATTAAAACAAACGAAAAGCTAAATAGAAATTAGCCATGTCCGTTAAAATAGGGCACTATGCCAGGGGTGTTCAACATGCGGCTCCCAGGCCAAATGCGGTCCACAAGGAATAAACTGTGCGGCCCGCGGAGAAGTGCCAATTTTGAATGGTGTGCGTCCTGCGAAACGAGTTTTTAATTTAGTTCAATCTGTTACGTGAGAGTAATTCTAATTTCCTTGTGTCGCAAAGCCTATACTCGAGTTCAATTTATTGTACATATATATGTATATGACATTACATTGCCCTAGCAGCTAGTTTGTGTGAAAAGAACTATGTCAGTGCCATATGAATAACCAAAATTTAGGTGCCTGCAACTACTAGAAAGCCTATGTTAAATGAAAGCGCGGCCCGCGGTTTCACCCAGTTATTTGTATTTGGCCCTACTGTATGAGAGGTTGCACACCCCTGGCGTAAACACTTAATGACAATTTTTATTCAATAAAAGAGTTTTTCGATAATATGGACACCCTCCTAAAATATTGTTGAAAAGATTTTCAAATATACTTTTTTATGGACAAACTACGGCGCTCCAGAAGTGATTGTACTAATATGAAAGTAACTAATTTTGCTCGCCTACTTTAGATCAAGTTGTGTAAAGGAACTGAAATCTATGAGCAGAGTGTATATTCATTTGGCTAACAGAGACAGTCCCCAAACTCGTAATAGAACTGAAATAGAAAATTCGTAATAAAATTATGGCCTAATCCTAATCTGGCGCACACACTACAGCAGTACCCGAACCGCCATTTATACTAAAATATAGCTTCAGAGTGGTGAGTTGCTTTTGTGACGGAACGTATGATTCAACTATTGCATATTGAAGCATCCAGATTCTACTTACCTGTTGGTCGGTTCCCTCAGAGTGCAATAAATTGAATAAACAATGACGAACCGCAAAAATTCCTGTCTCCAGATTCCTCTCGCGTGCAAAATTGGTCATTAATAAGAAAAACCGTCTTTTTAAGTCAAAAAGCTGACGTGGTGTGTCAACTTTAACAATATTTACATCGCTAAAAATACTTTTCTTGTCCGGACGAAATACGGACGAAGTAATGTATCGTAACAGTAAGGACAATGAAACATTTCCGGTTTCAATTCAAAACTGCTTGGAAAAAGCCGCTTTTGTGACCAAAACGTCTGCAACTTCAAGTATTCCAGGCCGTTCACCTTCGGTTGTATTCATTCAACAAAGTATCTTCGCATGCATCGGCATGTCTTTTTATTCGACATTTCATATTGAACAGACGGCCAACATAAGAGTCAAATCAAACGAGACATTATGATTGTTGCGAAACTGATTGGCTAGGAGCTCAATCAGTTATACTACATTTCGTTGTGCAAGCCTAACATAATAGTAGGTCAACTGGCCCACGAATAAAAAAAAAGATTCTAAAAAGAATTCAATTGCAGCGATGCACGGTTTAAATCTTTTTTGTTGCGGAGAAATATAATGTCTTTCAACCATCGAATTCTAAAAGTGAAAGCATAAAAATAAATTTTTTCCAAAATACGATTATACGACGAAAATCATTTCGTGTTTAGATTTGCTTCGTCTGTCAAAACCCATTAAAGAAATTGAGCACGTTTTTTTTGTTGGTATTTTCAGTCATGTGTGTATTGTGTGTTCAATATTTATCCTATGCAGGCCTTAGGATACTTTATTTCGTATTTTTTTTAAATTCGTATTTGAAATATCTTACGACAGGGTGGTCCAAGGTTGCGAGGTTGACGGGCGGCAAAAATTTTATGAAGAGGTTTCGCGAGCCACAGTCGGAGAAAACCTTAAAGTGATCACAACATCGCGAGTATAGTCACTTGGAATATATTTAAGAATGAGAGTTTACAGTTCTAATGAGTATTTCAAGGAAATTATATAAATCCTTAAGGTATTTCGTGACAGATATAACTTGAAAACACACCAGACACTGTGGTTTAACGTTGTTGTGAGTTAGGAAATGCGTTTGCTCTCAGTTTACTTCGGTCATCTTTTTTTCTATACTCACTGTATGATGAATTTATAGTGCTACCGTGAAAAAGGAATCCGTGAATCTGCTCCAAGTTTCGCATGTTCATTCATCATATCTCGGACCAGCAGCCTATTGATTTTGGATGAATTATGTCGTATAAATAGTGAGTTATTAATTAATTACTATTTTTTTTTAGGTCGATCAATAAGTCTTCGGTCTCCGACCGATATTCTCGTTTTAAAAGTTATTGAATAAATGAGAGTTACTTTTAAAGCGAAAAGCCTACGGCACCCGGTATTCCCAGCCGGTCACCCATGCAAGTACTAACCGAGCCCGACGTTGCTTAACTTCCGAGATCGAACGAGATCGGGTGTATTCAACGTGGTATGGTCGTAGGTGAATATAGGCATTTCTATTCGGTCTTTTATATTGAAGGGCTGTTTGAAACGAGAGTTAAATCAAGCGAGACATCTATGATTGTTGCGCAACATTGGCGAGATGGGAACTCATTAGTTATATATTAGATCTCGTTTTGTAAATTTAGTCTCGGCGTATTAATTCTGCAATTCCATTTGCCCACTAATAAAAAATTATCAAAAAAATTTGCATTATTATGAACAAGGAAAACTGAAGCAAGCACGAAAAATCCATATAGCTCAAGAATATCCATAATACTTATTGCATGATAATTTTGTTTGGTTGATTCGCCATATTGTGGAGTTTTGAACCGCAGGATATTGATTTTACCAGAGAAGTATCATCTCCAAACAGTGTTGAATAAAATGCTGATGCCAAAGCTAGGTCGTTTATATAGCATAAAAATGACAGCAGGCCAATAGTGGAACCCTGGGGCACACCAGATCTGCCTTTAATTATTCGAATCATGCTTAGATCCTTTTTAAAGACTAGTATCACTTTGGCTATTTTCAGTATATCTGGGTACACAAGATCTGTGAAACTCTGATTGAAAGAGTGGATAGAATTGGCGAGAGAACAAGCATTTTTAAACATTTTAACTGATATATCATCACTACCTACAGCTTTGTTAGCATCTATTTATTTGTTTTTCAATTTCCAGTGTTGTGGTAATATGAAAACACACCATACAATTTTATTTATCTTGCAAACAAAATCAAGCATTATATTATATGGTTATTATATAGTTCCTAACTAATACTCTGCGTTTTGGCTCATAATTCAATGCTTGTTTTTGTTCGTAAGATGAATAAGGATGGACACATATTGAATAAATGGCAGGTGTAAAAAGCAAATGCAATGCCGAAAAGTTGTATTTGATAATAGAACGAAAAAATAGTAGTTCTGCTATACTACCGTATAATTAGAAAGTTAAATGTGGAGGGGGACTCAGCACACTTTCAATAACCATTACAAATTTTATGCCCATAGCTTAGGAAAATAATAAGGGCCTTACAAATCAAGGGAATGTGGAAGAATTTGTTCTTAAGAAATATTTTCATCTAACAAACTGTGAAAAGCATTTTATATATGTTTGAACGACAGATATCAGTTAGATAAACATAAACACCCCTTGCATATAGCGCCTTTTCGAAGCAAAACAGAAAAAAAAATTAAGGGACTATAGCCAGATGTATTATATTTGTTGAATGCCATTTTGTAACACATTAAAAAGCGTTTACTTCAAAAGTTATCGAATAAATAAAATTACTTTGAAAGCGAAAAGCCTACGGCACCCGGTATTCCCAGCCGGTCACCCATGCAAGTACTAACCGAGCCCGACGTTGCAACTTCCGAGATCGGGTGTATTCAACGTGGTATGGTCGTAGGCGAAGATAGGCCTCTTATTCGTCATTTATATTGAAGGGCTGTTCGAAACGAGAGTTGAATCAAGCGAGACATGCATGATTGTTGCGCAACATTGGCGAGCTGGGAACTCATTAGTTATATATTATATCTGGTTTTATAAATTTGGTATCGGCGTATTAATGCTGCAATTCCATTGGCCCACTAATAAAAAATTTGCATTATTATGAACAAGGAAAACTGAGGCTAGCACGAAAAATCCATATAGCTCAAGAATATCCATAAGAATACTTATTGCATGATAATTTTGTTCGGTTGATTCGCCCATTGTGGAGTTCTGAACCGCAGGATATTGATTTTACCAGAGAAGTATCAACTCCAAACAGTGCTGAATAAAATGCAGATGCCAAAGGCAGATCGTTTATGTAACATAAAAATGACAGCAGGCCAATAGTGGAACCCTGGGGCACATCAGATCTGCCTTTAATTATTCGAATCATGCTTAGATCCTTTTTATAGACTGGTATCACCTTGGCTATTTTCTGTATATCTGGGTACACAAGATCTGTGAAACTCTGATTAAAAGAGTGGATAGAGTTGGCGGAACAACAAGCATTTTTAAACATTTTAATGATATATCATCACTACCTACAGCTTTGTTAGCATCTATCTATTTGTTTTTCAATTTCCAGTGTTGTGGTAATATGAAAACACACCATACAATTTTATTTATCTTGCAAACAAAATCAAGCATTATATTATATGGTTATTATATAGTTCCTAACTAATACTCTGCGTTTTGGCTCATAATTCAATGCTTGTTTTTGTTCGTAAGATGAATAAGGATGGACACATATTGAATAAATGGCAGGTGTAAAAAGCAAATGCAATGCCGAAAAGTTGTATTTGATAATAGAACGAAAAAAATAGTAGTTCTGCTATACTACCGTATAATTAGAAAGTTATATGTGGAGGGGGACTCAGCACACTTTCAATAACCATTACAAATTTTATGCCCATAGCTTAGGAAAATAATAAGGGCCTTACAAATCAAGGGAATGTGGAAGAATTTGTTCTTAAGAAATATTTTCATCTAACAAACTGTGAAAAGCTTTTTATATATGTTTGAACGACAGATATCAGTTAGATGAACATAAACACCCCTTGCATATAGCGCCTTTTCGAAGCAAAACAGAAAAAAAAATTAAGGGACTATAGCCAGATGTATTATATTTGTTGAATGCCATTTTGTAACACATTAAAAAGCGTTTACTTCAAAAGTTATCGAATAAATAAAATTACTTTGAACGCGAAAAGCCTACGGCACCCGGTATTCCCAGCCGGTCACCCATGCGAGTACTAACCGAGCCCGACGTTGCTTAACTTCCGAGATCGAACGAGATCGGGTGTATTCAACGTGGTATGGTCGTAGGCGAAGATAGGCCTTTCTATTCGTCATTTATATTGAAGGGCTGTTCGAAACGAGAGTTGAATCAAGCGAGACATGCATGATTGTTGCGCAACATTGGCGAGCTGGGAACTCATTAGTTATATATTATATCTGGTTTTATAAATTTGGTATCGGCGTATTAATGCTGCAATTCCATTGGCCCACTAATAAAAAATTTGCATTATTATGAACAAGGAAAACTGAAGCTAGCACGAAAAATCCATATAGCTCAAGAATATCCATAAGAATACTTATTGCATGATAATTTTGTTCGGTTGATTCGCCCATTGTGGAGTTCTGAACCGCAGGATATTGATTTTACCAGAGAAGTATCAACTCCAAACAGGGCTGAATAAAATGCAGATGCCAAAGGTAGATCGTTTATGTAACATAAAAATGACAGCAGGCCAATAGTGGAACCCTGGGGCACATCAGATCTGCCTTTAATTATTCGAATCATGCTTAGATCCTTTTTATAGACTGGTATCACCTTGGCTATTTTCTGTATATCTGGGTACACAAGATCTGTGAAACTCTGATTAAAAGAGTGGATAGAGTTGGCGGAACAACAAGCATTTTTAAACATTTTAACTGATATATCATCACTACCTACAGCTTTGTTAGCATCTATCTATTTGTTTTTTCAATTTCCAGTGTTTGTGGTAATATGAAAAACACACCATACAATTTTATTTATCTTGCAAACAAAATCAAGCATTATATTATATGGTTATTATATAGTTCCTAACTAATACTCTGCGTTTGGCTCATAATTCAATGCTTGTTTTTGTTCGTAAGATGAATAAGGATGGACACATATTGAATAAATGGCAGGTGTAAAAAGCAAATGCAATGCCGAAAAGTTGTATTGATAATAGAACGAAAAAATAGTAGTTCTGCTATACTACCGTATAAGTAGAAGTTATATGTGGAGGGGGACTCAGCACACTTCAATAACCATTACAAATTTTATGCCCATAGCGTTAGGAAAATAATAAGGGCCTTACAAATCAAGGGAATGTGGAAGAATTTGTTCTTAAGAAATATTTTCATCTAACAAACTGTGAAAAGCTTTTATATATTTTGAACGACAGATATCAGTTAGGATGAACAAAAACACCCCTTGCAATATAGCGCCTTTTCGAAGCAAAACAGAAAAAAAATTAAGGGACTATAGCCAGATGTATTATATTTGTTGAAATGCCATTTTGTAACACATTAAAAAGCGTTTACTTCAAAAGTTATCGAATAAATAAAATTACTTTGAAAGCGAAAAGCCTACGGCACCCGGTATTCCCAGCCGGTCACCCATGCAAGTACTAACCGAGCCCGACGTTGCTTAACTTCCGAGATCGAACGAGATCGGGTGTATTCAACGTGGTATGGTCGTAGGCGAAGATAGGCCTTTCTATTCGTCATTTATATTGAAGGGCTGTTCGAAACGAGAGTTGAATCAAGCGAGACATGCATGATTGTTGCGCAACATTGGCGAGCTGGGAACTCATTAGTTATATATTATATCTGGTTTTATAAATTTGGTATCGGCGTATTAATGCTGCAATTCCATTGGCCCACTAATGAAAAATTTGCATTATTATGAACAAGGAAAACTGAAGCTAGCACGAAAAATCCATATAGCTCAAGAATATCCATAAGAATACTTATTGCATGATAATTTTGTTCGGTTGATTCGCCCATTGTGGAGTTCTGAACCGCAGGATATTGATTTTACCAGAGAAGTATCAACTCCAAACAGTGCTGAATAAAATGCAGATGCCAAAGGCAGATCGTTTATGTAACATAAAAATGACAGCAGGCCAATAGTGGAACCCTGGGGCACATCAGATCTGCCTTTAATTATTCGAATCATGCTTAGATCCTTTTTATAGACTGGTATCACCTTGGCTATTTTCTGTATATCTGGGTACACAAGATCTGTGAAACTCTGATTAAAATAGTGGATAGAGTTGGCGGAACAACAAGCATTTTTAAAAATTTTAACTGATATATCATCACTACCTACAGCTTTGTTAGCATCTATCAATTTGTTTTTCAATTTCCAGTGTTGTGGTAATATGAAAACAACCATACAATTTTATTTATCTTGCAAACAAAATCAAGCATTATATTATATGGTTATTATATAGTTCCTAACTAATACTCTGCGTTTTGGCTCATAATTCAATGCTTGTTTTTGTTCGTAAGATGAATAAGGATGGACACATATTGAATAAATGGCAGGTGTAGAAAGCAAATGCAATGCCGAAAAGTTGTATTTGATTATAGAACGAAAAAATAGTAGTTCTGCTATACTACCGTATAATTAGAAAGTTATATGTGGAGGGGGACTCAGCACACTTTCAATAACCATTACAAATTTTATGCCCATAGCTTAGGAAAATAATAAGGGCCTTACAAATCAAGGGAATGTGGAAGAATTTGTTCTTAAGAAATATATTCATCTAACAAACTGTGAAAAGCATTTTATATATGTTTGAACGACAGATATCAGTTAGATAAACATAAACACCCCTTGCATATAGCGCTTCTTCGAAGCAAAACAGAAAAAGAAATTAAGGGACTATAGCCAGATGTATTATATTTGTTGAATGCCATTTTGTAACACATTAAAAAGCGTTTACTTCAAAAGTTATCGCATAAATAAAATTACTTTGAAAGCGAAAAGCCTACGGCACCCGGTATTCCCAGCCGGTCACCCATGCAAGTACTAACCGAGCCCGACGTTGCTTAACTTCCGAGATCGAACGAGATCGGGTGTATTCAACGTGGTATGGTCGTAGGCGAAGATAGGCATTTCTATTCGGTCTTTTATATTGAAGGGCTGTTCGAAACGAGAGTTAAATAAAGCGAGACATCTATGATTGTTGCGCAACATTGGCGAGATGGGAACTCATTAGTTATATATTAGATCTCGTTTTGTAAATTTAGTGTCGGCGTATTAATTCTGCAATTCCATTTGCCCACTAATAAAAAATTATCAAAAAAATTTGCATTATTATGAACAAGGAAAACTGAAGCAAGCACGAAAAATCCATATAGCTCAAGAATATATCCATAATACTTATTGCATGATAATTTTGTTTGGTTGATTCGCCATATTGTGGAGTTTTGAACCGCAGGATATTGATTTTACCAGAGAAGTATCATCTCCAAACAGTGTTGAATAAAATGCAGATGCCAAAGGTAGGTCGTTTATGCAGCATAAAAATGACAGCAGGCCAATAGTGGAAGCCTGGGGCACACCAGATCTGCCTTTAAATATTCGAATCATGCTTAGATCCTTTTTGAAGGACTGGTATCACCTTGGCTATTTTCAGTATATCTGGGTACACAAGATCTGTGAAACTCTGATTGAAAGAGTGGATAGAGTTGGTGAAAGAACAAGCATTTTTAAACATTTTAACTGAAATATCATCACTACCTACAGCTTTGTTAGCATCTATCTATTAGTTTTTCAATTTCCAGTGTTGTGGTAATATGAAGACACACCATATAAATTTATTTTATTATCTTGCAAACAGAATCATGCATTATATTATATGGTTATTATATAGTTTCTAACTAATACCCTGAGTTTTGGCTCATAATACAATGCTTGTTTTTGTTGGTAAGATGAATAAGGATGGACACATATTGAATAAATAACAGGTGTAAAAAGCAAATGCAATTCTGAAAAGTTGTATTTGATAATAGAACGAAAATAGTAGTTTTGCTGTACTACCGTATAATAAGAAAGTTATATAAGAAGGGGGACACAGCACAGTTTCAATAACCATTTCAAATTTTGTGCCCAAAGATTAGGAAAATAATAAGGGCCTTACAAATTCAAAGAATGTGGAAGAATTTATTCTAATTAGTAGAATGTACTTAAGAAATATATTCATCTAACAAATTGTGAAAAGCATTATATATATGTTAAAACGATAGATATCAGTTAGATAAACACCCCTTGCGTATAGCGCTTTTTCGAAGCAAAACAGTAAAAAATTAAGGGAATAAAGCCAGATGTATTCTGTTCGTAGAATGCCACTTTGTAACCCAATAATAAGCGTTCACATCAAAAGTTATTGAACAAATAAAATTACTTCGAAGGCGAAAAGCCTACAGCACTCGGTATTCCCAGCCGGTCGCCCATGCAAGTGCTAACCGAGCCCGACGCTGCCCAACCTCCGAGATCGGGTGTATTCAACGTGGTATGGTCGTAGGCGAAGGAAACCCCTCTATTCGGGTATTTATATTTAAGAGTCGTTGGAAACCGAGAGTCGAATCAAGCGAAACATCTATGATTGTTGCGTAACACTGGCGAAATGAGAGCTCATTCGATATACAGGGTGGCCCAAAAGTAGGTGGTGGCCCCAAAATAGGTATACAGTTATTAAACTATTTTATATGCTTTGAAGCTACTTGCAGTTCACCTTATTTTACTTTTTAAGTACTACAAAAATTGCCTATTTTTTTAGATAATAAATCTAGTGTGAATTTTACATTAGTTTTCTAGCTGCTTGGAAGGTAATAAAAAATAAATAAAATAACTGTATACCTACTTTTGGGCCACCCTGTATAATATATTCCGCTTTGTATGTTTAGTTTCTTCGTATTAATGTTAAAATAGTCAAAAAAAAGTCGCATTATCATGATTAACACAAAAAACTAAAGCCAACAAGAAAAAGTGAGCTTAATTATTCTACTTCTAGTAATTTATAAACAAGCACCAAGTTCCCATTACAACACTACTTTATTGTACGAGTCGGGCACTTCAAAATTAAGACACCAGTAGCAAACTAAGCAGCAAGCCTCGGAGAGACAAGTTTAAAAGGAAACGGTTGAACAGCGTCACCTAGAGGTATTATAACATATTTATTATATATATCAAAATAATATACAACAAACACCTGAGCTAACTAACAATGTCTATATAAAATAATATTATAAACTTATACAATACTATATAATCACACCCGGTTCATTAAGACTGCGTCAATCCTATACAAGTCTGTAGCGAAACACGTTTCATAAATGTATGGTTACTGCGAAATATAATACATTTCCAGTTCAACAAGCAAATACATGGCCAAACCATGGCGAGGAGAGGCCAAACTCTCGCCCAGCGTTTCAAACCTTATCAAAGAAATATATTTATTTAACTGTTCAAAGCATTACATATATGTTAAAACGCTTGATGCCAGCAAAATAAACATCGTCTGCTTCTATGACCTATGAAGCCGGGCAAATTCTATAACCATTCCAAATTTTACACCCCCGATCAGGAAAATACTTTTTGCGGCCCGCAAAAATGAGGGGGGGGGGGTGGCCAAATGTATTCTATTCGTTGAATTTTATTTTGTAACATATATACAAACATTCAGTTTGAAATCTATTGCAAAAAATAAAGTTAGTTAAAGAGCGAAAAGCCTACGGCACCCGGTATTACCAGCCGGTCACCCATGCAAATACTAACCGAGCCCGACGTTACCTAACTTCCGAGATCGGGTGTATTCAACGTGGTATGGTCGTAGGCGAAGACGGACCTTTCTATTCGGTTATTTATATTTAAGGGTCGTTCGAAACGAGAGTCAAATCAAGCGAGACCTCCATGATTGTTGCGCAACATTTGCGAGCTGAAATCTCATTCTTTTACACCGCGTTTCCCCGAAAATGAGACGAAGTCTTATTTCAATTTTCTTACGAAAAATAATATTCGGGTATATTTTGATGGAATGTCTCGGACTTGACGCCATAAACCTTTAGAGCAGTGGTTCTTAACCTTTGCAAGCCTGCCGAACCCCTAAACTGTTCTGAAAGCCTCTATCGAACCCCATCATGTTGAACAGATGAAACTATAGTACAATCAGAACTTTATTATCTAGGCGCAAGGTTATAGAAAGGGTCACTGTGGTGTAACCTAAGGTAGTGGTTCCCAACTTTTTGGGCGACATGAATTTTGTAAAATCAAGCGACCTAATTATATGCTCGAATAGTAAACAGCACGCAGTGTTTTATGGCCACAATTTTTACATGGCGAATATTTTTCCTGAAATTAACTCTCAAAGAGTAGGCTGCACTTGTTTTTTATCAGCGAGTTTTTGAAAACATAGCGTAACTTTAGTTAGGTGAGGCAGTGGTGATTAAATGTACTAAGGCATTAAGCGACTAAATATGCTTTTTGGCGATTAATGAGGCAGTGGCGATTAAGTAAGCGTAGTGGCACTTAGCGATTAAATATTCTATTTTGCGATTAAGTAAGGCAGTGGCGATTAAATGTAGTAAGGCATTAAGCGACTAAATATGCTTTTTGGTAATTAAATAATTTGTGTCATTTACCGAGTAAATATGCTTTTTAGCAATCAAGTAAGACGACGGATTTAGCGAATAATTAAGGTTGTGGCGATTACGTAAGTTAAGGCTTTTAGCAAAAAAATATACTTTTTGTGATTAAGCAAATTAGATACTGCCAAGATTTTACAATGTAATACTTACACCACGTAAAATTAATTGCCACTGCGCAGCAAATATAAAAATAAAATTTACTACAATAAATACTGTTTTGGGTCGCGACCCATAGGTTAAGAAACTCTAACCTAGGATACCTATAGCTACCCGAGTGGAAATAGGCATTGTTTTGTCACAATGGTGTTGGCGGAAGCAGAAGCTTTTTGTTGTCAGGTTGAGCGGGTGATTTCTTTGATTTTGTATATCTTAGGTAAGGTCAATATATGGCGAGAAACTGATTATGTAAAAACTGCAAATGCTTTGGAAATCCGAAAGATGATATGTCGTATAAAAACGTTGGTAGCTCAATTAGTCAATGCATTCGCTTCTCAATATTCTTACTGGATTGAAATGCGGGTAAAAGCGTTTGTTTATCGTTATACAGTAATATATATCATGTGACTCAACGCCATATTGTTATTAATGCCATATAGAAGTTGTCCAGAACGAATGTTCATAATTATAAGCAAAGCTATGCAATAAAATATTCTTTTCAAAAGTTTATCACTTTTATATTTATGTACATTTACTTTATATCTTCGACTTGATTTTAAACTTGAGTTACATTTTTATTTGTAGACTATAAATAGGGTTCAGTCACGCAAAAATTTAGCTTAAAACCCCACATTAAAACAACCTAAGATATTTTGTGTCCCTAAGTATGCAGAAAGCATCAATATGCGCTATGATAAAAAGTACACCAAAGTGTACGACATTTTGTGATAATATTTGTTTTCGGTGAAACTGGGATCTACGGTGTAACAGTCATTTACAGTAAAACTTACATCTGCGCCAAGTTACATACAGTATTATGAGATGTTTAAACGTGTTTCTATATCTGAGATAAACTATAGATAATTTTACAGGTGACCGTACATTTGAACCCACGTACATTTGAACCCATGTGTATATCCACGGGTTCAATCTATATGCGGGTGCTAAACCCATGGGTTAGGGTTAGTATGGGTTTAACTATCCGTGAAACAAAAAAAATTCCATAGGTGCAATAGCATACAGGTGCAATTGTCATGGGTTCAAATGTACGTGGTTTCAAATGTAATGGAACCAATTTTACATAATTAGTTGGCTGGTTAAACCTCACCTTAAACCTGGTACAGCCTCATCGAACCGCAGTGGTTTGATCAAACCCAGATTAAGAAACACTGCTTTAGAGACTGTACAGCGAAAACGGGATTGTCAGTATTCTTAATATTACTGACAACGCTATTTCTAATACATCTATTTTTAATCGATATCATCATTTTAATCGGATCATCGATACCTTTAACAATGGATCAAAATGGCCATCGTCTTAGCATAGTTAAGATGCCTTATCGGCCGGCAAACGCATAAAGATTAACGGAGAATGGGTGACCTTACTTTGTAAAAACGTAATTTTTCGGCGCACGATACACGGGATATTTGAAAGTAATAAAAAGTTATAACTCAATGCTCAATAATTATATTTATAACAATGGAAGATCTTGAAGAAATGTACGTTTTAAAAATCGGCTAATTGTCGCAGGAGGGACTCATTCGGGTTCGGAATGATTTGAAGATTTGAATTCCAGGCGCAATTAGTATTCCCAGACTCACCCTTAAACCGTAACTTGATTATTTCTATTTTTAACGGAGGCAGAGGTGCTTTTTATGGCGGGGCTTTGTACGAAAGATCCCGAATACTTATCTGAAGCATGCACTATTTACTACAATTTTACATATCAATGTCATAAAGGAGGGTTCGATAAGACATAAGTTGAATTCTGTTCAAGGGCGCAGTCAAAATTACCAAAAAGAGTCCATTTATAATGTCTTGCTTTATTAATTTAAATTTGTGTGTAATAAAACCTGCGGTTGCGTCGACGAAATTAGAATATTGCTACGATATGACACGAAAATCCACGACCATAAAAAAGGGTTTCAAACTGCCCAATTATGTTGAGCTTTGATTCAAATTGTTGCGTTGTTACAAATTTAATCTGTTCTTGCAACACTGACTTCGCTCTATCGCTATGCTACCTACTATCTTAGATTATTTTCGAGATATCAACGTTACAGAAAGGAGCAATGAGCATGAAATCCCTGAGCAAAATATTCATTAAATAACTCCAGGCTAGGTCTCTATGAATGCAATTGTTTGTTTCTGTTAACGAAACTTAACAGGTATATAGTACGACTAAAATGCTGTGCGGCTCGCTTACTCAGCGGTGACTTATAAAATGGCCCGCGATAGCAAATAGGTTCGTCACCCCTGATTTAAAACATGTAGGAGAAATTACTTGCTATCGACCATCTTAGGTAAAAAAAAATTCAGGCTATCGACTAGGGCACTAGGCGCTAGTCAATAGGTCTTATTTTAAGGAGAGTGATTATATTCAATAATTTTCAAAATTAGGGATGCGTCTTATTTCGGGGAAATACGATATTAGATTCCGTTGTGTAAATTTGGTCTTGGCGTATTAATGCGGTAAATCGATTGACTCACGAATAAGAATAAAAATTTAAAACAAAAATCATCTATCGTCGCTAGGATTCTCCTACAAGTTCAAGTAAGTTATCTTAATCCGGCAGTGTGGCGCATCGTGCTAAGCGTTAAAAATACGCCCGCCACCACACCCCTGATAATGCTGCGTGGGTTTGCAGGTTCGAATCCCATATGGGGTTCATTATGTGCGAGAGGTTTGCTGGAATCCTCATCGTCGTACGGTGGTCCACGTTAACCGCTGGTCGGTGTCGATTTTCTCCACCACCAAGTCCATGCGTCTGAAAACAAAAAAGGCGGATAACTAATCCCATACCCGTCGCGGCGTTCGCCCTATGATTAGGCCGTATTATCGGCTTTCCTCTCCTCCGGGATAAATACGTAAACCCTATCATACTCATAGAACAACAAAGCGTGCTCAATGCTTGTATCAATAAATGTTTCTACTATCACAGCCAGTGTTTGCCCCTATAGTATATGTGAGTTTTTTCTCAGATTATTTAGCACCACACGAACAGAAAGTTTTTGAACCGCTGAATTAAAGAATATACCGAAACGCAATAGTTGTCTGTTACAAATGAGGATCACTTTCGTAGTATTTACACATCCTCACAGTACAGTGCTAGGTGAATAAGATTTGACTGGAACATCTCGATTTACTCAAGAACAAGTATAAAAATTTAAAACAAAAATCATCTATCGTCGCTAGAATTCTTCATTTTTGCGTTAACGTTCTCCTACAAGTTATAGTTGATTGTCTTTATCCTACTCATAGAACAATTATCCTACGCATAGAACAAAAAGGCGTAGATTAAGATTAGGGAGGATGCGGCTAAACTAAACAAGAACTCCACTTAATCCAAAAGAGAATGTTCTCCATTGTCTAGAACTAATCAACATTTTGTTTTTTCTACTATCACAGCCCGTGCTTCGTTCTAATAGTATCTGTAGCTACTAATTATTATAGTACACGGCTCGACTCGGCGACTCCCGTCACGCGGACCATAAAGTTATTGCGCATGCCCACTCCATTTATAGTTGTACTCTACGTAAGCGAATATTCAATTTATACCTTAATACTGCTCAGTCCTATTCAATATTTGTTTGCTTTTATTTAATCTTGGTATCGCAATTGACGTTTTTAGTAGGATAGACAGAGCTCATATATATATATATATATTACTTACCGGTACTTTTCGATAATTAATGAGAGTCATACAGTCATGAAACTTTGCCTGGAGACGGTGGAAAGATTATTAGAATAGAAAAACGACTCACCAAATTAACGCGAAGCACCGCTTCAGATTTTCTACAAAACTCTTTCACAGATGAAGACTGGTTAACGTCTTCACAAACTCATGGCTATGGCTAAACACAGGCTACTGCACCTAATATAACAACTAACATTCGCTCTGTAAGTACATCCATATTATTCTCCCTCCAAAACAACGTGACCGTCAACTTGTTCTGTTCAAACCATATCCACAAACAAGCAAATAATCCCAAACCATGGCGAAAAAACGGCAAAATTTCGCGTAGAATCCGCCAGACTTATAAATGCCGGAACAGTCCGCGACCCGCGTGGATGGTGATAAAGTTATTCATTGTTGCGTCACTGTCCTTGATTTTCTTCGTAGCTGAGGCGGTATTGTTACGTAGGGATGATACATCGAATGAAAACAACCTTCGACCCCAGAAAAATTAGTCGTATTATCGGTATTATTAAGGTTGATTTCTCATGCCTGTTTTTCCGAGATATCGTATTCAAGCATATTTACGCCATCATTTTGATTCAAAATATTTAACCATTTGGCATTACTTGAACGACTCTTCTCGACTCTTATATGTACCGAATTTTCTCAATTGCTAGTAACAAGAGAGCTATGCTCAAATATATGGACACGTAGAGTCACATAATTTTGATGACGTCATAGCGAAAAAAAAAGTAATAGCCTTCTGGAGAAAATTTTTATCTTTAACCACTAAAAATTTCAAAGCAATTGGTCCAGTATTTGAAGAGAAAAGCGACTTTTTAAAAACGTGTCAAGCGGTACTGAGTTAGCAGTCAGGCAGCATCTTACCTGTACACTGTAGGCCATATACGGTAATTGATCACAGAACAGTTGTTCCCTTGCAAATTTTATGTTGTTTACACTTTAGGACAGATAATTGATCACAGAACAATTCTTCCCTTTCAAATTTTATGTTGTTTCCAGTAGACTCTCATCAAAATAAACAAATATAGTAGGCTACAAGTGCTACAACGCTTGCATTACTGCACTGGTAGGACCGTGAAAGAATAAGTTACGGTAATTTCATTGTGGTAAGACACCGGTACCGGCACCAGTACCAGTATCGTACTTACGTACTGAGCTACCAGTACCGGTTAGCAGTCAGCCAGCATCTTACCTGTACACTGTAGGCCATATACGATACCGTAATTGATCACAGAACAGTTGTTCCCTTGCAAATTTTATGTTGTTTACACTTTAGGACAGATATTTGATCACAGAACAATTCTCCCTTTCAAATTTTATGTTGTTTCCAGTAGACTCTCATCAAAATAAACAAATATAGTAGGCTACAGCCTACAAGTGCTACAACGCTTGCATTACTGCACTGGTAGGACCGTGAAAGAATAAGTTACGGTAATTTCATTGTGGTAAGACACCGGTACCGGCACCAGTACCAGTATCGTACTTACGTACTGAGCTACCAGTACCGGTACCGAACCTGTAGGTCTGATATTCCGTTCCGCATACGATAGGCTATAAAACTTGCATTGCAGCATTAGTAACACTGCGGAAGGAATAAGTCAATTTCACTGCGTTACGGTACCTGTATGGCAACTTACCAGTACCGACCTACAGTAGCTGTAGTACTGAGCAAGACAATCGATCGCGAAACCGCTTGAAATAAGTGTAAAACAGTGTTCCCATGAGTAAAAATAAATACCGCGAAATTTTGTATGAAATATCATATCTCATAGGATTCATATAAAATTTAAGAATAAACAAAAGTAATAGCCTTCTAGCGAAAAAATTAATCTTTAACCACTGAAAAATTTCAAAGCAATTGGTCCAGTATTCGAAGAGAAAAGCGACTTTTTAAAAACGTGTCAAAGAACAAGAACAACAACATAATATTGAAACGATCGTTATGTCCACTACGTGTCCAATAAACGAAATGAATTAAGGCAGCGGTTCCCAAAAGTTGGGCCGCGGCGAGTTGTTAAGTGCGCCCCGAAATGTAAAAATATTTTACATATTGCATTTGATATAAATGCTTTATTGTTTCTCATTTTAAATGTCGTGTATAAGAATCAATGGATAAATTTTACCTTTTTATGTCGATCACATTCTGTTACGTAGTGTACGCCTCTATCATTATGTAACAAAAGAGATAGACACTACTTGCTGCAATTTCGTTAGCTGCAGTTTATTTATCTGCTGAACCGAATTTAGCGAACATGAGTGATTGCAGATATGAGGAAATAGAGTCGAACCTTTGCCTTTCTTTCGACTACAAACTTTAAAACACACATTAACGATCACAAAATTGAGCTTTATTAGAAGTAGCATTTTTTTCGCGTAAGCGCGCCGCGAATTTTTTCCCAGATAATTTGGCGCCGCACGAACAAAAGAGTTCGCTGAATATACAGAGATGTGAGAGTTTTCCTGCACAAACGGTGATTACTTTCGTAGTCTTTCTAAATCTACGCTCTCACTACTTTGTGTAGGGCGAGTAATACCGGGCTGGGACATGTGTGGCCGTGACATCATACTATATTCACAGCTGCTTAACAGGTGATTTCGTATGAAGCTTTGTCGACTGCAAAAATACCTCACAGCAAACAAGATAGACGGCAGATATAAACAATATTGAGAACGGATTTAACGGTTGTTCAAGCTAAAAGAGAAAGCCGATTAAACGAATCAATCATATTACTAACCACGGTCTCTCGTCCGGTTACCTATCAACGTGGCTAACCACAGTCTCTCTTCCGATTACCAATGCTTGTGGAATATGGGAATAGCTGAGCTATTATTAATAATATCAGATGCACGTGCTCTAGTGCTGTGGGAAACCTGCAACACAAACACCCAGAGACAGACGTAATAAACGTTTTTACTATTTAATTTCAAGCGAGTACACGTGGATAATCGCGGAACATTATGATGAAACAATTATTACATTGCACGTATGCGATTCTTACATAATAATCAGAAATGACGACTTAAACAAAGCCGTTGACGAAGCGCCGATTATCATCAATGGCGCGATTTTGTTAAAATAAGTGAATTTTAAATTACAGATAAAATAGCAGGCAGAAAATACATAAACAAAATCAAGATATAATAAGTCTTGCAGAATAACAATCATAATAGGATATAATATAACGATCGACATCGATGATATGGCCGACAATCATAAGAATTTTAACTATGTATATAGTCAAAGGTGAAGTAACTAATGACATTACAGAGCTATTTAAGTAGCAGATTTTCTGTACTGCGTCATACCTAGAGCACCCAGGGCCAATTCACATGTATCCCGAACTGTAAAACTGTATTCTCTTGGACACAGATTGTAATAATAGACAAACAAATTACTTTTGTTGTGCGTTTTCACACCCCGAGTCCGAATTGAACTTCACTGGGTGAGACTATGTGGCTATACTTGAATAAGTTGGTGAACTCTTAAGACGAGGCGATTCACAAAATATTTAAAAAAAAAAAAGAATACCCACGATAATAATAAGAAATCAGAAGTGATTGTTGAATCAAAATGGCTCAAAAATAAGGCCAGTAATTCCAAAGCAATCTCTTGATACTGGATAAATATTTGCTAAGAAATTGTCTATATTTATCAAATCGGACAAAATTTTTGGTCCAGATTTTTCTCAATATTATTATTGCCATAATTTAATTAGGAAGTCCTGATATAAGAATATTATTAGCAAAAAATTATTCAATTTTATATAATTGTCCTCATATTTTAAATACATGAATATATAATAATATTGCAAGCTGATTTTATTTAAAAATCTAAAATGTGAAATTTGGTTGCAAAAATGAATAACATAATAACAATTTAACCTTCAATATTCATGTATAGGTCACAGTTTAGAAATTAATTATTCGCCGAGACAATTCTTAGGCCAGAGCATTGGCTAGCTTACATGGCGATGAGAAAATATCCCATTCCATTCAGTAGTGAGAATATTGAAATATGCAGGAGATATAGGGTAAATTGGGCTCATCTGATATATATATTGTTATAAATTTCAATTCTACAGATCATTTTTATCGCTGGATTATTTATTAGAATAAAACAGGAATCCCATGTTTATCCCGGAAAAGAGGAAAGTTGATAAGACTTAATCACATGGAAAGCTACAGCCTTTTGTCATGTTACCAGTCCATGTCGGGTATTGGAATAGACGACTAGATTCAAATAGTCAAATTATACCCTCATACATGGGTCACTAACAAACCAATGAAGAAATAGCCTGTCTAGTTGGTTGTGCCAATTGTATTTTGTTGAGAATACAGGTTACATAAGCATGTCTGATACAAAGTATGAAAAATTTGAATTTAACAATTTATTTTATACTTCAATAATTAGATTTAAATAGGTTATAATAGTAGATTTTCATATGTGGGCAATATAACGAAGAGATAGCCAGTCTAGTAGCGAGGAAATTGAACTATGTTGGGAATACAAGATAAAGAAAGCTCATTCCATAAATAAGATGGATTTGAATTTTAAAATCATTTTATACTTTAATCAAGTTTAATCCAAATACCTTATTAATTCACTTAGGTATACACTTGGCCCTGCAGCCATCACAATCCAATGGATAAGAATAATCTGTTTGATTATTATTATTATTTATCAAGATTGCTTCCCAAAACAGCATTATGAGGCATAATAATATATGATCTCTCATGGCATAAATTAGGTATTTGATTTAATGATAGAGTAATTGGTGCTACGGGCGAACACTGTCTTGTTGACTATCCCCTGATTCGGAATGGTTTCCAGATCTCTTCAATTTTCGTCCACTGGAGGGGGTTTCTGAGGCATCATACTTTGTGTTGGACCTGCAGTGAGGTATCCTGCTGTTGTGGGCCCTCCTGAAAGGGAGATTACACAATTGAAAGCATGGGTACACTACACTAATCAAGACTGACCCTTTATACAGGAAATAATGCAAGCGGCATATATTGTTAGAAATTGCATTTGATTTATCAAATGTACGATTTAAAGTGGGATAATTCCCCAATAGTGATATTGGGATGGTGATTGCTATTATATCTTTAACAGGTTTGTAACAAATTTGAAAATGTTTGAAACTCATCCAGTATTGCAATTAAACATCTTGAATATTGAAATCGAAATACCTCAGGCCACATTGAAAAGAATCATAGTATCGTTCCAATGTTGTGCAATAGCAGATAAGAAAAGGCTGTTGCGTCAAAATATCTTGCCCCAGTACAGCAACAAGCTCACAGAATACTTTCTCTGTCTTCATTAGAAATCAAAATATCTAATATAAATTAAACTTACCAGTGAGATAACCAGATATATTAGTATTAGAAATAAACAAATCGTGTCTCTGGTCTTTATAAGCTGCCCAAGTGCTGGACTTCTCTAAAATACCTTGAATCTGAAAACAAGATTCAGGATGAGTATAAAATTTATATCTCATTTAATCTTAGTGGCCGCAATGGACTAGCGCAACGTTTCCCAACCGGAAAGGAATTTGTCCCCAAGAAAGATTTTTGTTTGACTTTGTATTTTCTATAGTATTATAACCATGCTTTCTAAAACAAATAACTCGCTTTCGAATCCAATACCGAACATGAACGATTTACCGGGCGAGAGGCCGTGGTTCACCATTAGCCTCTTCCCTCCCCCGGGGTAAATATGTAAATCCTATTCCTAATTTTCTTTAGTTCTTTATTATTACTGTAACGCTTATTTATGCGACTTGAACAGCACAAAAGCGGGAGTGTTACTTGCGCATAATACCAGCTAATGATCCATTGAAGATTGAATAAATGAAGTAGTTCCACACATGGTGAGGAAGGAATAAAGAGTTCCAAAATATTCAAAGGAAGGAATACAACAACAAATTGGCATAATGATTGATGCATTAAACTTGAACTATGTTAATAACAAAGAACGAAACTCGATGGTTAAACGCCATAGGGTCCAAAGCCCAACCTAGGGTGAAGTAAATCTGGTAGGCAATGCTGAACTATAGAGATTTCATTTCTTCCAAAAAAGTATCACTTTACATAAAATTAAATATTAGTGGCCGCTTGTGCAGATTCTTGTTCAGAGTGTAATATGTATAGGAAAGTCACACAGGTTTGCTGAAAACCGACGCAGACAACAATTATTATAGGAGGATATATACAGGGTGTCCAAAATATTCTGCCCAATTTCATAGTAATAACATTTGAGAATGTATGTCTTTGTTTATTTCTAGTTCTTATTGTGCTTGTAGTTCTCATTTATCACACAATAAAATTTATTTGAACTTACAATTGTTATCACTATAAAGTGTGGCAAAATTTTTACTTATTGTCACTATAAAATCAGGCGAAATTTTTTAAACACCGTGTATGTAGTGAGTATGCACTAATGTCTTCACCATATGATGCCCCGATGAATTTTTCTGTATAGAAACTCAAAGTGCCGACAAAATACATCATTCTGGAAACATCGGTTGTGCTCGATATCCTCAACATATCACTCATAATATATAGCAATAACAATACAAACTAACTTCTTCTCCATGTTCGAAGCTTCCCATCATCGCTTTTAATGACTTAACAATCTGGGCCTTAGTTTGAGCAGCGTTCGGCACTCCTTGCATGCCTTCTCCCTCAAGTAGTCGAAGTAGGAATGGAATCAAATCTGCATTGAGGACCTGGACAGAAACTGTTCATTAAAAACAAGAATAAAATATCCCTTTTCACCCAAATAGAGGGGTATATTAAACTTTTTTAGAAAAATCAAAATATAACCAGTGGTATAGCCAGAAATATAGCCAGAACGCACCAGAATGGCGTTCCAGTTGTTGGACATTTTACAACATTTGCGTTCCTGTTGTTGAAATAAAATTGTGGTACAAAAAAATCTAGTTTCTATGGTATACTTAGTTATTAATTTATGTTTTGTTACATCATATTGAGTCTTTTTACATCACATCACACAAATAATTATTAAGTAACGTGTAATAGATGTTTCCCTGACCTTTGACCCCATTCTATAGTCTATACCTATCTGTATTGAATTGCTATGAATACTATTATAATTTTACACAAACATATTTCATATAATTTCTTTGCAGTTCTGTAAACGTCCGCGTCATGTTGTGAATATATTACATTTTTGCGAATTAGGTGCGTTCCGGTTGTTACGATTTTTCCAGCTCATCACTGGATATAACTATAGAGATATCTTATATAATGCATTATTTGCTGGTTGATATATCTTGTTCTGTCACAAGAAGTTAGACTATGATCTAATAAAAGCTCGCAAAAATACTTGCTATTTCATGGAAAGACATTACGTTAAATTCTTATTTATCACTTTGATGCTATCTTGTTAAAGCTTTATTCGATATGCCACATATGAACTTTGAGTAAGAAGGGAAGAGATGGCCTGCAGTTCAATGTACTTTATTAAGAATTAGTTATTGAATTTGCAATGATCAATGTGATACATAGAAATTTCACTAGAGTATTTTGCTATTTCGAAAACACCCATGATTTGAGCCTGCGTTATTATGTTCAGGTGTTCGCAATAGCCCACAAAAAAGGGTAAAACTAGTGACACGACTAAATTATATGCCAAACCACAGCATCTCATTTGGTAATTAGCTTTGCACAATGGCCAACAATACCCATCAAGCTAACATTTGACCTTTCAGCCCTCATCCATATCTATTCAAGTACTTTATCTACCTGTTGTATGAGTTGAGGGCTCTGGTCCACTGTGAACATTTTATGCATGGCATCACATGCTATTCCGATCTGATCTGGTCTGGTTTTCATACCACGCATGAGTGGTCGTATGCATTCAGTCAAGGCATAAGCATGGACACAACTCTAAAATGGATTTATAGAAAATAAAAGTTAATTTTAAGCACTGTAGAAAATTTCAAATACGAAAGACTGACTTCACAAAAATCAGTAAATATCGAGACCTTCAACTAGAGTTAAAGACAGAATTATACAACAATGAGTGAATAGAAGTAAAAACCAATTTGTTCACAAAAAAATGACAATTCAATAAAAAAAAAATTGTGAATTATTGAGAAGGCAACGGAGAAGTAAGACAAGTAACAATAATACTAAAAAGAAAATAAGAGACATTTAATAATATACAATAATCTCATTATAGATATAGTAATACGTGAATTTTACTCTTCTATCAAATTTGAACTCGTCAAGGTTATATTGAAAACAGTTACAGCATACTTTTTTCATAAAAAAAACAAACGACAGCAATAATGATATTAAAGTCTTTTAATTATTATTGAGATAAACAAAAAAAAACTAATTTTATGTAGGAAGGCATAAAAACAACCAAGTGCTAAGGTTTGAAATACTGCACACCTCATTATCTGACAGTATATGAATCACTGCAATGCAGGCTTTCGGTACGGCATCATTTTTACTGGCCATGTATTTGAACACAGTTGGTAGATGCCCAAGTGTTGGAACTTGTTCTGCAAGTGCTGGTTGAGAAGTGAACAGACAGCAAATGGCTTGTGTGACTGTTTCAAGAGCTTCACCCTGAAATAAGAATTATGTTCACATTATGAAGACCAGACGTGGGCAAATTAAGGAGCCGGACCACCGAAGTGTTACGGGGAAAATATATCCTATTGTTTAGACTAATTGCTACACACTAACATATATGTCCCTCTGTTAGCATGCAAGACGACTTTTCATCCAGCCCACATGTGCAAGCTTCTTGAGCCATTTAGTAAACTAGAATTTATTGTACATCGGCTGTTACGTCAGATATTTGCCAATAAACTGTTTTTGTTCATAGATTCATATTGAGTTTTGAGCCTCTCTGGCCCAGTAAGCAAGTCTATTATCTGTAACTGGCCCATTCAGAGCTAGTTCTAATAATTGTGTTTCGAATCAAAAGCTCAAATAAGTACAGCGGATATAGAATTTGTGTGAAATTGCTGCACTTTTGACGGCCTCAAAAATTTGTTGCCGGACGCCCAGTTTGGGAAGCCCTGGAATCAGGCATAAGAAGAGATATGTTACCTGATATCCCGGGTTTGAAACCAGCTTTGTAAATTTCTCCATGATTTCTACTGTGAACTCTCTCGGTTTTCTTAACACCCATCCTGGTTGAGCGATGAACAAACGAAGATACACTCCTGCCACCTAGAAACGAACAGAACAATAGAACGTACTAAAATTTCAATAACAAAAATTTCCTCTTTCAATCCAACGCTAATTGCTAAAATAACATGAAATCGAGTACCAGACATTGTCTTAGTTCAGTGATAATTCCCCATGATAAAAACTACACGATACTAACCAAAGAATATAAGAATTGCAAAAAAAAATCCAAATTTCTTACTTATGCTCAAATACCTATGACCCACCCAATCACAGTCTCATTTTTTCACAAAATATGTGTGAGCCAATATGATTTACAACCTCTAGCAACGATGCTAGATCAGAGTGGTCCAAGGTTTGCGAGATTGAAGGGACGCAAAATATTTTTGAGTAAGCCTTGCAGGCCGCAGTTGGGAAAACCCAAAAGTGATCAAAATGCTGCGAGTTTACTCACTTCAATAATAATCAATCATGACATCGGAATTAGGAAAAGGGTTTAAATCTTGAGATCCCAGCCCGAGTTGGAATAGCTAAAAAATGTTATGCCAATGAATACAAATATCTGTATGCTATAACTGTTCTGTGGGCCGCACAGAATGTGACTGCGATCCGCGTGCTAAGGTTCGGACCATCCTATGCTAGATAGTTTGTTTAGTATAAACCCAATCTGACACCTATGCTAGATAGTTTGTTTAGTATAAACCCAATCTGACAATCATCTTAATTGTTTCACTTACCACGACCTCTCCTACTGCTTCATTAACAAATGCAGAAACATAATCATCAGGGAGTTTCCATGTTAGGTCAGGATTTAGTGTCTGCTTCTTGTAGTGTCTAAAATATAAAGTAAATTCATCATTAAGGTTACAGACAAAATATCAGGATAATCTCCATTCTGCAGTTTAATTCACATAGAATTGGCATTCGGCACAATATATAACATCATATTCATGAACCACAATTAAAAAAAACTGTGGATCGATTTGTTGAATTCATAAAGAAACTTTTTTATTAATTATTGGACCAATTGAAATTTTGAGGGGTAAAAGATTGCTGTTGTCACTAGAAGGCTTTTATTTTTTTTCGGCACTATGACATTTGTTTTTATTTAGAAGTTAAGTGTGGCGATGTCACTTCCATTTATTTCAAAAATTTCAGTAGGCTTTATGGGATTCGTTCTTTACTTTGAGAATTTTGTGTGATGACTTCATCAAAATCAAAAATTTTGCACTGAGTGTCTGAGTGGCAGTTCGGCAACCACATTTTGACAATCTGGACTCTGGAGATCAGTGAAGGTAAGAGTATTTTGAAAGGAAAAAGTACTGGTATCGGTTCTCTGAAAGGTTTGCAACTGCTTTATTTCGAGCTTCGTACCTGGATATTTGCGCATAGTTTTTTTATCTTTAGATGTTTTCACTTGTTCCCAACAAAAGTCAAAAAAAACTTACTCTAAAGCCATATTCTTGACAGTAGAGCAGACTTTTTCTCTGGCTTCATCATTCCAGATGAGTTCAGGGTTTTCATGCGTTCCTTCAAACATATGAACGGCGGCCTCGGGTGAGTCTCTCATCGCATCCATGAATATGGAGGGTAAGAATTTGCTCAGAAGAATTCGGATCTAGAAATATTGAGAAAAAATTTTTACATATGGGAAGAGAATGTTTTGGCCATTAAACTAAAAAAGGGCGGCGGGCAGTTATGATGAAAATTTCTAAGCTAATACTTGTTCGTCTCAAATATAAAAATGGTCAAACCTAATCTAAGTTGTAACGATTATTACTGGACTATTGCATATTTGTAGCAGTGTTATTTTCATATAGAATTTAGTAATGTACGCATGCACTTGCATTAAACCAATGGGCAGCGAGTGTTTGGGTTTGAAACACAACAAATACTAATATAATTTAAGCTGATTCATAGTAACCTCACCCCATTAAACTGTATTTTAGATATTCATATACAAGTTCAAAACTGTGAAAATTTTTCTAGTCCAGTTGAGACAGCTTGATTGTGCGTTTTATTTTTATTTATATATGCTGGAAACCAACCAGTGCCTTTAATGATTGATATAAATGTAACTTGGAATTAATATTACAAAGACATTATGAAACAATCTTTGGCTATGTATGAATTATAGATACATAAACCTAAACAAAAAAATATAGAAAAAAAAATAAAAATACCTTAGGTCCTGTCAACTTATCAGAAGACAGCTTTGCAAACAGATCAGCTGTTTGTTCACGGACAGAAGGAGTTGTGGAATTGCAGAATAAATCAAGCAAGTAGATTAATCCACCTATAAAACAAGATGATAACTTTTAGTATATTTTTCTCAATCTTCAGCAAATTGATGAACCAAGTAGATTCTGCTAACCCAATGTATGAGCTAGAACTGGGTGTTTTTCGAATCTCTAATATAGAATAGATTGTATTTTTATGTGTTAAAGTTAATAAATAAATTCTTCGAAACAAAAGTGACAAGTGGCATCAAGCAAATTAAGATCCACTTCTTCAAGTGGGGGTTGGACATTGATAATTTTTCAAATCCTCTAGCTGGGAGTCAAACTTTACCAATTTAAATGACAACATCACATTTTTTATATTAGCAAAAAGCCAAAGTACGATACAACACTCCCCAGACCAACTCGCACTAACCCGAAGTCACCTAAAAGTTTGAAAAATTGTAACATTTCGCAACATTACCTTGTTCTAAAACTTCTTTAACAATCTTAGTATTGGATGCAAGAGCATGTAAAGTTACAAGTATGAGTCCCCTGCCAGCTGGCAATGATTCCAGTGTTAGCAACAGTAAAGAAGTAATTTTTGAATCCGCGATGTTTTGAACGCATTCTCTGTTGCCGGTAACTCCACTTAGCACCTGGATGAATGCAATGAATATAATTAAATAGGAAAAGTTAATATACAGGTGTCCATAAAGTCCCTTTACAATTTCAATTTTGTTATGAAGTCAGTTGTCAATATATCTCAACCGGGTTTGTTGTTTAAGCGATTTTACCTCATTTTATACATCTGTGTGGACCAAAACAATACATTGAATCGATAAATACCATTTGCAATTTAAAATTTTTCAGGACTTTTGGACACGCTATAAATGAAGAGGTTTCAAATACCTGTAAAAATTAATTTCAATTCGACCTCTTGCCTAGTATCTTGCATTCTGCCAAATACAGGCACCTCTTAACAATACATTTACATGCAGAGTTCTTATTGTGTTAGTGATTGGGAAAATACTATAATAAAACTGTGAATTTGAAAAACTGGCATCATGGTAACAAAAAATCATTTTTTTACGCCAGATAGCTCGACACATAACAATTTATCATTGCGACAATGAAACTACTCGTACAGACAAAATAAATTTAATTTGTAGATAGCTTATGTAACATTTATTGCCAATTCGATATCCCTCTTGGGTAATGTAACTAATAAATTCACCTCTAAAGCTACCAGCTGCATCTTGGAAGCATTATCCACTCTCAGAAGTGAAAATATCAACTTGAAATGACCAATGCAAACTGCTTCTGTGCCTGTGAGAAACAAAAATGTTTCAGGAACAGCTAAGCCTGATATTTTAAAATGTACATTAAGATATGCTTTTCATATTCATCCCTGAGCCCGTGTCTTCTAGTCTGGTTACCAATACATGCCGGTTATAGGAATAGTTAACCATTTATTTGTTTAAGATGGATGGACTTGAAGGAGAAAGCTGGTACTTCCCATCAGTAATGTGGACCAAATAATATTGGAGAGGAAAATCGATAAGCTGGCTCAATCATAGGACTCTTGTCAGGTCGTAGTCCATGTCTAGTATGGGAATAGTTAACCGGTTATTTGTTTTGGATGAATGGACTTGGAGATGGAGAAAGCATAACTGACAAATTCTACAATGATGAGGCGAGAAGTTCCCTGGCGTACATAATTAATTAGCCCTCATCGTATTTGAAAATGCGAGCCTCTACAAAATAATAAGAAGCATGACAAGCGAGCTCATAAATCTTATAACCACAAATGAACTGCCGTCAATCATATTCTCCGGGATGCGCTGTACATAGTATTCAACAACAAATCCTTGTTTAGAGCAAAAATGTGCTGCCTGAATAGTTCCTGCTGTCATGCTCCAAGGAAAAGAAATACTTCATAAAAATTCAAATTTCAAGACAATTTTCTTAATGCAAGGTCACAGGTAATGACTCAAAAGTAAAGGAGATTCATCTTCGAATTAAGTTAAGAATGACCACTAAAGTGCTAAAAGCTACCAAATCTACATAAAATTATGGCAGTGAAATGTGCGTTAGTAAAAATCGATTTACCAGAGACTCAAAAGAGTTCAAATGAACATGAAAACATCTTCGAAGCAGTGAATTCAGCATTTATAGACTACAATATAAAGATACCAACCAGGGCAGTTCTTGATCACATTCGATAAAGCTTGAAGAGCAGCTTCACAATTCGCAAGTCGATCGTTAGAGACAGATTTTGCAGGCACAAGTGGCTTCGTAGCGTTCTTATCCATGCTGATCAAATCTGATTGGCCTGTCGGTTTCAGTTTCGTAGGCTTGAGTGGAATAGGTGGATGGCCTTGTTCCTTGCGTAGTCTCTGTTCACCATTTGGGATTTGTTGTTGGTTTAGTGCCATTAAACTTAGGACATACTATTTTTGGGAATTGATCACATCAAATTATTATCATTTATTGTTTTACAGGTGATATGTTGAAATCATTTATTAAAATTCATGAATTGTGTTGAGTGATTTTACAAGTTTATTAATTTAGTTTTCATGTAATTTATTCGTTTCATTAATAATTAGTAGCAAAATTGCATCAATACATAACAATTTATTATTTTCAAAAATGGTGAGTATCAAATATTTATCAAAATACATGAATTCCGTTGGAAGTAATTTTACAGAAATGCATTATTTGCAATATTCAATATAATTAGTAATACCAAATTTTGTGAAAATCAAAATTGGTAGTTCCATTACAATTAGTTTGTCCAATATATTTATATAAGCCATTAAAAAACAAAAGAATCGCAGAATTGACAATCAAAAATCAACAAAGAAAATTTAATTAAAATTATTCCAATATTAAATTAGTGTGATTATTAATAAATGATAAAGTGAGTGTTATAACAAAAAGCAAACGAAAAGTGATAAAAATATGAAGCAAAATTATATGAAAGAAGAATTTAGAAAAAAGAAATCAATTAATTGTAAATTCCACAGAAATTAAAGGTTGTTACAGTCAAATAATGAGAAAAAATTTCCTTGGACAAGTTCAACAAAATGAGGAAAGGAAAAAGAAATATTTGAGTTTAGGAAAAAGATGTGATTGCAAAATAATGAGGAACGAAAAAGTGTTAGAGTTATATCCGAAAGGGGATAAAAACATGTCGACATAAATTAGCCACAAAAGAACATCCACGAGAGTGTGGTTGCAAAAGAACATGGAATAATGATAAAAGGTTAGAGTTTTATCCAAAAGGAGAATAGCGAGATAAAAATATGTCGCCACAAAGAAAAATTTTATGAGAATGTTGTGTAAAGAGAAAAAAGGAAATGATGATGGAATAACAATGTTACATGCAAAAATGGTCACCAGGGAAGTGAGAGAGCCAGTAGAGTGCCGTTGGGGAAAATAGAGTAAGAGATATAGAAAGTGTAGTTGCATAAAAAAAGTTGGCAATATTTTTTTCATAAGACAGTGTTACATGCAGAGGGTATAAAAAAAATAATGGATAAAGGCAATTCAATGCCACCAATAGGTTAGAGAACAAGAAAATTGATCGAAACAACGTAATCGCAGAAAAACAAGAAAAAAATGAGTTACAAGGAAAGGAGCAGAATAGTCAAAGTTTCATTCAAAATTGGCCAACAGCAAGGTACAATAGAAAGGTGCAAATAAAGTACAATAGAATGGATATGATGTGCAATTTAAAACAAAATAGAAGAGAGGAGAAACATGCAAAAAGTTCAGGTTTTGTCACCATGCATCCATGTGTCGAAGTTCAGAGTTCATAGGTCATCCATTGCAGTGAATTGACAGCAGCAAATATGAGAATAAATTTATTTTAATTAGAAAGACTCAATTGCTATTATTTTAAAATCAGAGTATTTTGATCATTTTAATATAAGATATTATAAGCATAGATTCTATGTGTATTGACAATACAAGCAAATTTAATATAGCAATTTACATATTTATCTTAGTGTAGAGGTGACGTTGCCGGCCCATATTGAGTATGGAAATAGTTAAACAGTTAATATTTAAGATGCATGAACAGCTGGCAGGAATGGACAAAACTGATTAGTTTAAAATGCCTTAGTTATGAAAACTCAACAGCAAATAGAGATGGACAGAGGGCCATCGGGTAGTAATATTCAATGTAGAAACATATGAATGTTCTAAATTGCCATTTTGTAAGATAATTTGTCCATATCAACCACTTAAATGCCAAGAGATTGCAATCATTAGATTCAAGATGATGATATTTCCGGCTAGGGTTCCAAATAGCGACTGTCAATAGAGCGACCACACGACAGCGATTAATTTAAAACAGCGACTGTCAATAGAGCGACTACACAACAGCGATTCATTTAAAACAGCGATCAGTCGATCACTTGATTACGTCGCCATTATGACAGTCACTGTTTTGACAGTCGCTATCCGGCATGGATACCAATATTTCCGCTGATTAATTGTCTTGATCAGTCTAATTAACCTCATATTCATATGTCATTCACAAGAATCTAGTCAAAATCATTCAATTGCAACATACAAAATGCGGCAAAACGCTACAATATTTAACTTTACCATCAAAACACACTACCACTCAAAATATTACAATTTCAAGGACAGAAAAACGGAAAACTGAATTGCAATGATTGTTACTGTTATCACTAAATAATTGGGTCTCTAGAGCTCGGGAAAAAGTTGAAGCACTCATAAATGACGTAAAAAAATCTTTGTTTACCGTTCTCAGTAATTACCAAAACCTTTTGAGCCATAATAAACATAAATTGTATTCATCTGGCTTTATGACAGACCTTAGCTACCTCAGACAAACGCACAGACTACTGATATTGTTTTGCTATAACCTATAAGGCTTTTATTCTCACTTCACACATACACAAACAAACACACAAGTATATAATGTTATACATTGAACATTAGAAACTGACCTCGGCCTGTGATCCCAGGTAATCCAGAAGTTTCTTTGCAAAAGTATGAGGTTCCTGAATTGGAAGCAGTAATTAGTAATGGAAAAGAAGGTTGGTTGAGTGGACAGTTTTAAAAATGTGGTCGTTCTTAGAGCAGTAAATTACTGGACCAATCGTTTCAGAAGAGAGATATATATATATATATGAGTGGTACCTGAAAGAATTACTTCCTAAACAATTTGCGGATCAACTGAAGAATCTCCACCCCAACTAAGACCATCTAACCCTAACCCTACCAAATAATTAATCCAGGTCAAATGAAAGATCAACTGGTAATATCGACTTAGGTGGGTTTGGGGAGGGAAATATTGTTCAGTTGGGAAACGGGATCAACTGAAGAATCTCCACCCAAACTAAGACCAACTGAAGAATCTCCGTGTATTTATTTATAGCTGATCAATTTTGAGAAAGCTTTGGTTCACGCACAAAGTATTACCGGTATTGTGGAATGGAGGCTATAATAATTACAATGGAAATGGAAAGTTTCAAGTCATCTGGACATACCTACCAGATTCCAGGTTCGGTCAATAATCAGTCAAGAGTAAGGCAATGATCTACATAATGTACAGCGGGGCTGTTCAACTATTTTTAATAGAAGTCTACATATGAAACTTCAAAATTTGCAGGGGCCAGTCTTTTCAGAAAATATAATTCACAGCAGGCCTAAATAGTACCTCGAATAGGCATATTCATGTTTAATTAGGTAACCACAAATATAAGAATCCTTGAAGCCCGATGATGATTAAGCGTTAACCGAGTTAATTTATCATGGAATCACAGCTCTTCGCATATATAGTTTGGTGCAAATATGAGAAAATGATGAAACTAACTCAAACTATAAATAAAAGTATATCCAAATTCAATGGCGTCAATGCAAAACTAAAACAGGAGCGGTCCAAATCGAATCCTGATCTGAATCTGAACCGCGGACTGTCAGTTTGAGTAGTCCTAATGTACACTACATCCTCGACTAGATTTTCTGCTTAGCGAATTTTCTATTCATGGAGGACATGAGATTAGAAAAATAAAATATTCAACACACCATTAAAGGAAACGTAGGTTGTTCATTGTAAATCCTCACAAATATGTCACCGATGATCAACTCCTTACCGTGGACGGTGAACACAAAATCTGACCCAAATGTTGGATCACACTCTCCCTGTGAAAATGAAACCAGGGTTAGCATTTTTATAAAAATTGGTAATTTAAAACAAGACAAGATCGTAATTCATATTAAAAAAAAAAACTCCACAAAAATTAAGCCGATAACAGATTTCTCGATTAAATCGGACGCATAGAGGATTGTTGTTTTTTTAACAAGGTTTTATATTTGTTTCATGACTTTGATGATAGAGGAAGCAGTAACCATCTAGCAATCCTCCCAGTCCTAACACAAAATTATCTTCCAGAAAATTGAAACCGGCGAACTCGCGTAGGGTTTCAGAGGTGCACTGCATTCCATAGAAATAAAATAAAACTTACTGTTCTTATAACCATTCTTTGTTGTTCCTTCAAAAACTCAGTCAGTTCAATTCTTGTAGAATTATCCCATATCAAGTATGGGTTCTCTGTATTGCTGTTAAGGATTTTCAGTACCTATGGAAACAAAAGGTTGAAGTTTAAACCGGGGTAAAAGGTCATACATATTTAAAAGATGATAAAATACCATGTAAGATGGCCTATGGGTTAATTGTTATAGGTTAAGATAGGCTAGATCAGGGGTGGGCAACATACGGCCCGGGCCAGACGAGATTTTGACCCGCTGACAGTACATCAGTACAATATGATATTACAATATTACACTTTTAGTACATTATGATAAATTCATTATGTGTTTTTTGGTCTATTTTTTTTTGTAGTTTAAACTTTACTTTAAACGCAATTTAAAATTTTCTTTTTTTGCATTAGCGACGAAATATGTGATTAAGATATTGAATACTATTCATGTTATAATCCGACCTGCCAAGAACCTCATTTTCCCACATCTGGCCTGTCGACTAGAGAAGTTGCCCACCCCTGGGCTAGATAGATCAAACATCTTTAGTACAAATCCCATGCCCACAACCTTACCCAGGATGTAATAATCGGATAGACAAAGCTGAAATAGAAAGTTTAGTAGCTTCCAAATATAGTAGGTTCTTTCATGGATGTAGATCCTTGTTCCAAGTGAAAGGTGTGAATAAGCATAAGATGTAAAAATACAGAAGATAAACATCCAAAGCATATAATTAGCAACTTAATGATAGTATATAACTACCGGTATGTTTTTAACTTGTTATAAAAGCTACCATAAAGGACAGCCACCATTTGAGGAATTGATTAGTCTACCTCAATCAGAATAAATGCTTTCTGACAGTGGTTTATTGATATATTAGTAAACAAATTAGATATTTCCGACCATGTAGCTCATGGATGGGCACAATTTTAGGACCAAGAGCCAAAATTTTGCCCACCCAGACTGGCGGGCCAAGTAAATGTGATGAAAAAAGTTACATTTCATGAACAATATTTACAATGTTAGTGTTACAAAAGCGAATATGGAGAAAATAGGCCTTGTGCTAAAACCAAATTCAATCGCGATCTCAACAAATTCCTTGAGCTACTTTTTAGCTAAAACATCGAAATTTGGTTTTAGTTTGGTTGTCGCAGAACCAGACAAGCCAGATTGAATTACCCAACAGGCCGGGCCAGATTTGCCCATGTAAGATTTTGCCGTACTTTGCCCATGTAAGATGTAGTAGCTACATATTTCTATGGATTTGTTTGGAGCATGGGTTATAACTAATGCATGTTACAGTTTGTAGCATTTATAATAGAAATCTTAAATATTTTTGTCATATTCGAGGCATTTATCAATGATTGGGGATTTTTGTGAGGAAGAAAAAATAAGTTGTTGCATGGCAAAATAAGAATAACAAAAATAAACAAACATAGTTTATTGAATATAAAGAGGAAAGTGGCGAGAGAATGTAAATTCAGAATATGAATATGTATGATAACATAGAGGGCCTAGGATTCCAAGCTAGTCAGACATAGACACCCATACCAGATATAAAATGAATAAAGTTCATCGATGAATTAGTTCAAGAAATGAAGTATACACCACATAGAGTAATAAAATAAAAAATAAAATATAGATATGGGACTCAGAAGATTTTTCGAATGGTCAAAACAAGTTTTGGAAGTGAGATTCATGGCATAACCAGTGGCCATATGGTTTTCTAGCAAAAGACAACTGGCTCATAATTGATAGTGTGAACAAGTGGAACTAGAACATTCATTACATCCAAGTTAGATGTAGTTAGTTAGAGTACACCAAATAAAACAAAAAAGACTCATGAATAAAAAAATTCACCAAGCATGATTGTAATTCATCATCATTTCAGGAGAAATGATGAATTGAAATCACCGTGAATTGACACCAATTCTCACCTCAGTGAAATTATCCATACGATTCTGTAATTCCAGCAAAATGAGAGAGAAAACCAATAAAATTATTTCATGCTGTGTTAAGTATGGTTACTAGAAAATAATCTTCAAAGTTCTATGGATTTACACAAAAATTCTACTAGACTGACAGAATCAAATCTCTACCACCTAATGAATAAAAAAAAAAGCTATTCAATCAATGTCAACCAACCGTTTTGAAGGGCCAAACGTCTAATTAACAATAAACTAATAAAATTAGAATTTGGGCCTCAGCTTAACCATATAACACCTCTACTCACAGACTGCGAGCTAGACTGAAACAGAAAGTTAACAAATTGCAAAACTTAGAAATTAGGTTTGGGTTCCAGGCACTTTGAAATATACGGTAGCGAATTCTGATTCTCGGCTGTTGGCAGATTTTGAAATTACAATACGCAATCGGATAAGTTAAAAATAAGACTTCAATTTAAACATAAACAAAGACTGTCACCCCCAAGTGCAAATTATAAAATGAGAACCTTGAATACTATAATATTCATATATAGACGATTACCCAGTCAAAAATGAATAGGAAAACACAAAAATGAATAAGAAAACAAAATACAAACCTCTGCATAGTTTCCTTCTCCTAGTTTATTCGCCAAATATCCAGTGATGAGAGCACTGAGGGACTTTTGTACAAGGGGATTTCCCCCTTCTTTTGTGAGGTAACCACCTAAACACGCCAGTGCATGGACAGAGAGACGAGCAAGTCGGTTTGCCATTTCCTGGAAAATGAGGATTAATTCTAGATTCATGGATAGGTTGGCTTTGACAATGGATTAGGAAAAATAAACCATTGGAAAAAATTGTCACCCCTCAAATATAATAGCTATGTATGAGCATTAAAATTGAATTATTGAATACACACACTGCAAACGTATGTCTCAATTTAAAAAGCTCTGGCCTACTTATCCCAATCACATAAATCCGACTTCATTCCCTTATTTACTTGCTTCATAACTAGCCAAACAAAGAAAACTGGTGCAAATGAACCAGAGCAGACAATGCTCAGAAATCGATCAGAGAGTATTTCTGGTAGAGTCAGGTTTTTCCTCTTATATTCTATGTCCAAATGATGAGATTGCCTTTTTAATACTTTTATGTCCAGAGTTTTAAATCACCTCTAAGTTTTAGGCAACTTTCTTGAATTTACGTCTTGTGTCACGTTAATATTTTATACCATGGCTGAGTACAAGATTGGCCAAAGAATTATTTAAAAAAAAAATCAACCTGCTGATTGGACTCTTCACTCTTTGAAACTCCGCCTTCTTCCAATGTGAAGTCATAATTGAATAAATAGAGGAGTAGATGCCAAATGACACCGGATTTGAATAACTGAGTTTGCATTGCCATGTCCATCGCAAAAGCACTCACACACTCGGTGGCAGTTGTGCATAATTTCGGAAGATTCTGAAAATAGTAATTGAATATTGAGATTGAGTAGCCAGATCCATATATTACCCAGTCCAGGCCAATACGATAATGAAAACTGTATTCGGACACAAACAACTGAATCTTATATGTAGAATCTTGTATATGTAGCCTCCAGCATAGCGGTTCTCAAACGCTTGACAAGGAGGGTTTTGTAGACAATTTTTTGAGGGAGCATGATGCTAATTAAAAAAAAAATATTAGTTAGATTAGATCTTGCCCGCTTTATTTTGGATATTTACATTCTTTTTATTGTTTACATTTATTTCTTTATTGTTTACATTTCTTCATTATGTACACATATTTTCAAATTGTTTTTTGATAAAACATACTTTCGTCTTACTATCTGTTATTTGTGACTTATTGTTTGCTAGTTATCTTGAGGTGGGGCGCAAGACTTGACAAATTCGGAAAAGGGGGCAAGGCTTAAAAAGTTCAATAAACACTGCCTGGCACAAATAAATACAAAAAAGTGTTAAGCCTCACGTCAACCGTCATTTACAAGTACAGAATGCAATACAGTATCTCTGTAGCTTTTGGCATTCCAGGGGCAATCATGGCTTTGCTAAAAAGTAGATTAGTCTGTACTCCCGTAGTGTGTGTACCAGGATAGGATAAGGCCATAATTTTATTCCAATTTTCCTTATTTTAGTTCTATTACAAGTTTGCGGACTGTTCGTGTTAGACAAGTTAATATACCCCCTGCCCATAAGTTTCAGTCCCTTTACACAACTTGATGTAAAGTTGGTGAACAAAATTAGTCCCCTCCATAATGGTACACACACTTCTGGAGCGCCGATTAGTCTACCTTTATACTATTTCTTTGAGCGAATTTTCAATTCAGAAAGCAACCATACCTTATAATATAATATTCTGCAGACATCTCTGACGATCGTAGGATCCTCAACAAACTTCTCCCGACATTGTTCGAACTGGGCAGCGACAGTATAACACTTGCATATGTACATACACACTCGTACAGCAACATCTGTAGGCTGAGAAGAGTTGCTCAACATTGCAACGCAACGAGTAAATGCTGCTTGGAGAATCTGGAAATAAGAGTGTAAGATTAGATCGGAATTTCTGAAACTGACCGCTCAGCCACCCCACGGCAGCACACGAATGGTTTTCTGGGGGCCGAATGTTAAGCCATTTGCCCATGGCTGTAATGACCAAGGGCCAAATTTGAAGCGGGAGTATAATCGCGGGCCGAAAGAGGGGTCGGCACACAAGCGCGCTGAGAAAATTATGAAGAATAGGCATTAAAATAGGCTTCAAGATTGATTTCAGATTTAGATGGTTTGTATTGTTATACAAAAATCATCTCAATGTATATATATATATAAAACGAAATGCCAACATAATAAACTGTGATAACGACGTAACAACTGCGGCATCCAGAATGCAAAAATGTAATAACATAAAGTGTTTCACTTTTCACTATTACACTATTTCACTTAAGTTTGGCGGGCCATATTAAATATGCGGGCTGTAATTGGCCCACGGGCCACGGTTTGCGGACCACTGCTGTAATGCGTTTATTCTTTCGCTCATGTTTGTTGGCTTGTTTATCATTAAATGTCGCAATACCAACACAGAAGAGTGAAATGCTTCAACTGCTAGGCCATCCCGCTTTTATTTTGAAATGCTAATTCAAAATTCTTCCAGAAAAATCAAATTTTGCCATATCAGAGTCAAAAATTAAAGAAAATCATTTATTAACCTACCTCTAAACCACTCTCTCTTCTCAATTCCTCAGCGTTCAATGCTGAACAGTTGACAGTATGATAAGCTAGTTCTGTAGCTTCTGGCAACAGAGGAGATTCCTTGCTGAATAATTTATCATCTGTCGTTTCCATTTTTATTGTTTTGATCAACGCAGGATAACCAGCATATTTGTATGGCTCAAGTTCTGGTGAAAAAATCAAGAGCTTAGATATTTCCTAATGCTTATTAGAAGCTTGTTGTCTGAATTTTGAATACACTACATGGCTTCACAGGTTTTAAATCTTGTATGGAATATATGGAAAGGATTGCTGGACTTGGAACTCGCTGCCATAGAACAGTAGATATCAGTCCTTTTATCACTACAAAAGCAGATTATCTATCATGAGTAGTTGGAACTGGGATGAGAATTTTGGGGCATAAGCTTGGTGTATTTTTCTAATCCAGCTGTTAGAGAAAAGGGTAGTAAGTTACCTCAGTTCAAAAAACCAGTCAATTGTTGGTACTCCCAAAGTATGTGAACCAAATGGCGGGCACTGGAACGTAGTATATGTACCAGGTTGGGGTTAGGCCATAATTTCAGGTATAAATACTAAAGGAGTCTTTTGGCTAATCCCCCAACTCGTAAAAGAACTAAAATAAGGAATTTAGAATAAAATTATGACCTGGTACACATACTACGTACCAATCTCCCCCATCTTGTTTCACATACTACAGAAGTACCCAATAGTCTGTATAATAAAGTTTTAAATCACAAAGTAACTCAAAGAAACCAAGCTTAATCAAATGTGATCAGTATAGTATTATTCAACACAAAAGCAACAAACCTTCTTTATATCTGCTGAACAAGATGCTCTGAGTCTTCAAGACAAGTAAAATATTCTCTGGGTCAGGCCCATCTATTGCACGTTTCTTTTTCTTGGCGCATAGGAATTCATACGCTTTGTTTACTGCTTCAAATATATCCTAAAAAATCGAGGAGTTGATTCAAGTGAGAGGGTGCGAATGTCAGTGAAAAAGCATGAAGAGCTGTTATGGCTAGTATGACAGATTTAACTTGACTTAAGATTTACAGAATAGAATTTACATATTTGTCCAGAGGGTGAAGAAAGACGATAAAGACTTGTCAAGGCAAGCGATGAGTTCAAACTCATGAAGACTTACCCTTCCTTCTGGGTTTTTGTCAGGATGGTATTTCTGTGCCATTCTGAAATATGCTTTGCGGATTTTGCTCTCGTTTATCCTGAAAATAGAAATACACTGCTAGTATGATTTTAAATATTAAGTTTGATATTATCTGAGACAAAAATCATAAAAATGAATACTGCGTTGTCTTCTAGGTGAGATATATAGGTAGATAGGAACAGAGGTGGAATGGCTTTGTTAGCTTGAAAAATTCAACTGCTCTCGAACAGATCAGATAGATCTAATGCAATTCCAACTAGAACAGCCTTATTTATTATTATTATTAACTCCTTGTCCAGAACTTTAAACATAGTGGATATATTAAGGACAGATGGATCAATTAACAAGTAAGAGTTGCGGGTAAGAAGCCACCTATGGCCCTCGCTAACAAACAGAAACGATAAATGTAAGAAATGTTTGTGTTACAGTAATTTTGTTTTCTTTCTGCACCTTTCTTAGGCGTGTGGCGTGTTAAGATTCGTAGCGATTTATAAGACTGTGTTAATACAGCGTTATTTCTTTCCTTGAAACAGACATGGAACGAAATTAACTGCCCTTGTGGGCGATCAAAGGAAATTGTTTTATGCATTGTTTTATTTTCTCACAAACGTGAGAACTGTTTGTGTACAGTAATTTTGCTCTCTTTCTACATTTTTCTCAAGGCGTCCGGCGTGTAAATATTCGAAGGACTGAATTATTCGCGAATTTTTATAAAATCGCCGTTTTACGGCCGTTTTTAGGGAGCTGACCTATTCGCGAGATAGGCGTAATTTCGAGAAAATACGGTAATATGAAAATTTAACAACTAAACAATAGTTTATTATCAACAGAATTGAGTGTATTAAACTACAAAATGAGGAATTTAAATCCAGGAAGCAATATTTGAGCAGAATAGAAGACTCAACAGGTTTTACATATTTATCCCGAGAGAGAGAAAAGACGATAAGACAGCTTAGGCATATGGCGAATCACGGCCTCTTGTTCGGTTACCAGTCTATGTCCGGAATAGTTAGCCAGTTATTAGTTTTTGGAAGCATGGACTTGTTGGTGGAGCAAGCGGTAACCTGCGAACCCATGAAGGGTAATCAGAGGTCTGCTGACGGGCGTATCCCTTCGGCTTTGCACGATGCGTCACATCGCTGAGCCGATAGATATTAAATACCCTTTCAGCACAAGTCTTGTCTCAAGCACCTAGCCTTGTTAGGCCTGTCTGCCTAATTCACCATATATAATAGATATAACAAAGAAACATCACTTACGGGCCTTGATTTTTTGGCAACCTGAGAACCTCATAAGCATCATCCTCAGACATTGTTGGAGGTTTCTTCTCAACTTCCTTTTTCCAGGCTTCCAGAACGTCTTTCAGAAGTTTGATCTGACAGAAACAAGAGAGCGATACTTGATAAAGAACAATGCTTAATTCTATGGACAAGAAGGTCATATGTCTATCTTAACGTCAGCATTTTTTCTATATGACATATTTATTTTGCTCCAAACAGGACTCAAGCAGTTACTGCTAAGTTGTTAGCTACTTTATTTTGGGGGGGGGGGACTGAAATCACTTTATAAGCACTTTATATATAAGCCATAAGGGCCCAGATGGCCCACCTTACCCAGAGTGCAGAAAAATTGAGTAGGTACGGTCCATAACCTGAATATTTCAATCGTTCTGAAATAGTAGCCCCTACACAAGAGCTGTTGCTTGCACAGAGCTGAGTGAAAATACGAAGATGGAATGCAAAATAAGATGGGGAAGATCCAACATATCTAACAAATATTTTTATTTTCAATTAACTTCCTGCCCCCTCAAAAAATTGTCTATGTTCCCATTGTAAGGCGCGCCTCACCGTTTGAGAACCACTGTACTGTACAATTAAAGAATCACCGCCCTAACTTAGAGCCATAAAATAATTTAGTCAACTTGCAACCATTAATTAAACTATTTAGTCTACTCACCGGATCTTTGATTGGCCATTCAGGGAATTTCGTTTGATCACAGAGATGTCTAAGATAATACATGTTGCAGAACAATTCTTCCTCTAGTTGTGGATAACTTATAGATGGAATGGGAACGTACTGGTACAGCGCTCTGGTGTTGCTCATCAAACGTGGACTGAAATCTGCGACATGGGCTGCGATCTTTTCAATCAGATAACGTCTGAAATTAATTTGAAAAAGTTTTGATTGTTTTTAAAGACTGGTTTGAAAGTTAAAAACAATTCACATCCATGACTAGAATTTTTTTTTTTTCATTGTTTGGATTGTATATTTTGGCATTTTTTGACGAGTAAAGTACTGTCATAAATCAATAAAGTTCATTAGCTCTTGTCATTTCAGTTGCCACCCATACTTGAGAATGTTAAAATTACTATTTTTTTTAATTTTTTAGATTTGTTTGTAACTAAAATTATTTTAAAAATATTGGCAATTCGTACAGCAGCACATGCTTCATCACTTTTCATTATTTAGTTTCAAGTCTAATCTGTCAAAGCAGTTTTAGTTGCCTGCTTCTGCACTGGTTGGCAATAAGCATATCTGGTTGTAATCATGTGTATTCAAGTATATTCTGATGTTGAATGGCTAATTAAGCAGGTGATAAGCCCTCCATTGGGAAATAAATGTATGTCTGAGTACGTAGTAACTAGCATGGCCCGAAAATAAACCAATACTTTTTCAGCAGAACCCTGCCACTATAGATTTTAGATAAAAGCAATAAATTCGCAATCACAAACCTCATTTCACTGTTCCAGATAGCTTCTGGGGTATCGAACTCTCCCAGGAATATTTCAGCAAACTTTTCAGCACCATAATTCTCAAGGTAATGTATCATGGCTTCAGGTAGCAATGCACCAAGGATTGAGTGGCTGACCATGTCAGAGACATTCTGAAAACAGAAATACACATTTTTTTGAATGTAGCCCGCGGATCCGAAATTGCACATCACAGCACACTATATTTTAATTTTATCTTTGTAATTAGAACTTGACATGAAACGATCATCGCTCCAGAAGTATGTGTATCAATATAGAGGTAACTAATTTTGTTCGCCTATTTTACATCAAGTTGTTTGAAAGGACGGAAGCCTATGGGCAGTGGGTATATTCACTTGACTAAGACAGACAGTCCCGGAACTCGTAATAGAACTAAAATAAAGAAAATCGGAATAAAATTATGGCCTAAACCTAAACTGGGTACACATACTACGGGAGTACTGAATGATGAAATAAAAATTAGCATTGAGAATCGACCATATCAGGCATTCAGGAGTTTTATGATTGTTAATGTGGGCAAGAACAAGCTCACAAAATTCATTGATAAATGTATATGATTGTGAAAACGTTTTTGTCTCAAACTAATATTTTCAGAGAACAACTTTCTTTTCAACGCATCAGTACATCAGTACATACAATACTGAACTTTGAGTACAATATAGAATAAGAACATCTATCTTTAAATATTACCAAAAAAAAGTTTAAAAAACCAACTTCACAATTCAACATTTACCTCATCAGATGTCCTGAATGCTTGTTTCAAATGCAAATATTTCAAAAACTTTCCAATTGGGATCACATTGGAGCCGGTGTACATTAGGATGAAGAAGAAGACACCTGGAAACAAAATATAGAATATTTAGAATATTGTTTTATTGTTACGAGGCAATTTCTCATCTGCACTCTGGACAAGGCCCTGTACGAGGATTGGGTTCACATAATTATCATGGAGGAGAGGAAAAATGGTAAGACGGCTTAATCAAATGGAGATCACGGTTTCACGTCCGGTTACCAACCCATGTCGGGCATGGAATCAGTTATTTGTTTAAAATGCATGGACTTCATGGAGGATCAAGCAGTAACAGACTACCTGTTGCTTGAACCACCCTGTGGCGGCAAGGATGTATTCTTAATGCCTAGCTCGATTTTTCTGGTTTTGCACTACCTACCCAATTTCTTACAGTGGGTGAAGTGGTGGGCAGAGGAACGTAGTCAAATATTGCAATCCACCATTCCATAACCTTATACCCAGGGGTGGGATTCAAATTTTTTGTCAGCAGGTTCTTTCACAAAAGTCATAATTCTAACCGGTTCGCTGATCGAATAAAATTCTGTGAAACGGTTCTATAGAACTGGTGCGAACCGGCTGAATCCCACCACTGCTTATACCTCATATTTATATCAGTTCGGGAGCTGGATCAACCCCTTAGCCAGTGCCTTGAGATGAACTTACAAATAAAATTATGAAGCACAAATCCCACTTACCAGTTAAATACATTCTAGAAAGCATAGGATTATCTTCAATGACATGTTGCAATACAACTGCAGTTTTCTCAACAAGTATGGGGTCAAAGGTCAAGAGAAGCTATAAACAAAAAGTAGAGGTTGAAATAGATTAAAACTTCCAAGTTTTTAGTAAGAAAAGTTCACTAACAGAATTAGCATGTCGTTCACAGCATTGTCGCAAAAATGAAATGGCTTTGGAGATCTTTGAAGTGACAAATTCACACATTTTCCTTCACCCAAGACAGATAAAAAAGATATTGATAAAAATTTAGGCAAATTAAGACTGCTGAATTGGTTGTTAAGAAAGCTTGTTCTTGAGCAAGGTTCCCAATATTGAATTCAAAATAACCTGCGCTGTATGAGAAATTAAATAATACCTGCACTATATGGGGAAGACACACAGTTTCACTTAGCAACCTTTTCGCTCTTGGTAGTGGACGAATCACAGCATTATCTGCATCTCTGAAATACAAAAAATATTGTTACAAGCGAACATATTGATCAAGAATTGGACCAAGGAAGCAATGAATGTTTGCTAGAGTCTCAGCCCAGGTTTTATTACCAGACCCCAAAAACTCTGCTTTTGAAGAAGTCTGTGAAACTTGAAATCAAGTTTTTTGGGTGAATTCTGGGCTTCCAGTACTATATAAATCAGCGATTCCCAACTGGGAGCCCGCCGCCTCCAAAGGTGCCACAGACCGAGTTTCAAAATGCTTGACCCAAAACTAATTTTACTTTTTTCTTGATAAGAAAACTTCTGTTCTTCGTAGTTTCATTACTTGATTAGGTTATTTTAATGGTGTTTTCACTTTTCGAGCATGATCTGTTTTAACATAATGGGATTTGGAATCTATCAATTAAAATATCACTGTGAATACCCCTGGAGTGATAAACAGGGGGCGCCCATGAGTGCTAAAAGCATTCGAAAGAAGGCCACGAGCCCTAAAAGGTGGGAAACCTGATAAAAAGTCATACTACTTGCTGCCTTCTAATTTTAAAATTGTGAAGTTAAAGTCGACCCAGATAAAATTTCTTGTATAGCCCACCATTGCAAATTCTAGTTAATGCAAATTCTAATTAGCTGGTCCACATTTTCTAAATTACCATTTTGTCATGAAATGTCCAAGCATATGGTATTTTAAAAGTACTGACAGCTAATTTTACAAGCTAAGGCTAAGATAGGCTATACCTGCTTGGATAGTAATCACAAATAGTGATTAGCATGTTTAATATAGTTATAGCAAGATCTGTTTCATTCATAACTGCTTGACCAGTGGCCATCAAGCACCATTTCAGTTGTCGGATTGCATGTAATGGTCTCCATCCATCCATTCCTTGTGCCCAGCATCGGCTTTTAGGTGTCAGTGTGCCATCTTTCCAGAAATCTTTCATCTAAAAAAGAAGAATTTGTTACCGAAATCAAACTGAAAGCAGGCGTATTTAAAATAAAGCAATACTAGTTATATGCAACATAGTAAATCTCCACTATCAGATTAAACTATAACATTTCTCTTTGAAATCATTCAAATTTCAACAAAAAAGTAAAAAAACGATAAAGTCAAACTTTTTTCAATACAACAAGTAGCCAATCCTAAGAGTAGAGTACATAATTTTCCAAAATTGGCCAATTTGAAAATTTTATCACAAATCAAACAATATTTAAATAAATATAAATATATTGTCCCTGTGAATAGGCAAATATTCCAGAATAGTTATCATAGGAATTCAAGAAAGAAGCAAACACTATATTAGGTGGTCATTAGCATCAGGTAGTGTTGCAAATGATTATTAAGTTAACAGCTGATGTAACTTGGCGATATACATAAAAAGTTAATATTTCCTAAATTTCTAACAAAACGCTCTATAATAATATTGGTAAGTGTAGCCAGCATTTAAAAACCATTTTTAGTCAAAAAATATTCAATATTAAAAGCTGATAGAGTGTCATTAGTAAAATAATCGGACCTCCTGAAGTATGCGCACCAAGATGGCGCACAACCTGAACTCAGGTAGTGTACCAGGTTAGGGTTCAGGTTATGCGACATCTTGGTGCGCATACTCCAGGAGTACCAAATAATCATTCAAACAGTCAAAGAGGTCCCGCCCACCCCTTTGGGATTATATTTTATGATTATTGTTTGTTCGTTTATTTTTACTGCAACTCTGGTGAAATATTAAGCAATAAACCATTATTTATTTATCACTACCACTATACCTCATTGAAACTGTAAGGTCCAAGTCTCTCTTTTTCCTTATTTCCAAAATACCATTCTTTCTCTGCAGCTCCCGCTACCATTTCATCTGTTCCTTCAATGACGTTGGTTTGAGTCGGAACATAAGCTCGTGTTGTATGAAGATGAGCTAGACTCAGTAAGTCAACAAGAATTCGGATTGCATTTGCATCGAGTGCTTCTTTAACGTTTTTCTAAAAAAGATTTTTAGTTTGGGTTTGCAGTTGAAGGGACGGGGTATATATATCGTTTTTCTAAAATCAAGAAAAAAATTTTGAAAAAAATTTTCTTTTTTTCATAAGTAGCCATATATAAATTATCTATTATTGCATTAGAGACATGGGTAACAGACATGGGTATATTGGCTTTTTCTCTTCACTTACATGAATATAAAAGTCTTTTTTTTTTCAATACATTTTACTAATCGTATCGAATTCTCATTAAAACTTTGTTCACTTTCATACGATTTTGTTAGAATTAAATGGCGCTAGCATACCATCATAATACCAACGAAATTTGTCACATACCTTATGTTTTATTAACTTCTGGATGAACAAAATCAACCTGTCACGTTCAAGTCGATCTGAGCACTGAAAAAGAAAAGACATTTCAACAACAATCTATCATTTTCCATGGAAATTCCAATATACAATAAATTGATAGAGCAGTATGGTTTTGATGTTAAATACATTTAGCATTCCCATTATAGGCCATACAAGAATCGGAAATGGCCAAAACCAAGTAGTCTACTTCTATGAAATATTCTATGTAATATTCTATATATATATATATATGTATATTCTAAATATTATGTAATATTTTCTGAATAAATCTTCCACAAAGAAATTGGCAGAAATAGTAATCTGATAGTAAATGAATTTGGTAATGCATAATAGCTAAAATTATATTGTTTATACAACTTTTATCAGCATCAGTTTAATGCAGTCATTTCACATGTGACAATCAGATGTCAATGCACGTAATCAGGGGCGTGGCCAACAATTTTCAAAGGGGGGAAGGGGGGGTTCAAATTTCTTAATGCCAAGTTAGGACCAAACTGGTAGCGGGTCTGGCCGGATCAAGATTCTTGATGAGTCTGAAAAGCGTTTCACGCTATGAAAAATTGCTATAGATTATACAGCAAAATGCTTTTTTTACATTTCAAAAGAAGGCTTCCAACCCCCAACCCTACCCCCCTGGCTACGCCACTTCTTATAATTGTGATTTTTTTTTAAATCCCCTATCCTAAAATCTCATATGTCCTGAATATCATTTTTTTCAGACATTCCTGACTACCCGACTATAACATAACAAAAAAACCAACCCTTTCCAGCATCCCAACAAGGTATCTAGTATCATTGAAAGGTCCGATCTCTTCCCAACATCTCCCATATACAATGCTCATTGCTTGCAAACACATGCACTTCATGGCTGTCTTCGGTGTCAGTAAGAAACGATGGTAAAGATCATTGAAAAATTCATATCTGTAATAGAGCATAGAATTTTAAGAAAAACTTTGGCCATCGGACAGCAACATTTGGTGCTGTAGTTAAATACAGGAACAATTTACGTCGATATCTGTTATAACCAAATACAAAGCAACTCACGATCTCTTGATGGCGCCATTCTCTTCATTTTCATCTTCCTCAAGAAGAAGTCTCAAATAATAATCTCCGATCTTGATTTCTTCGGCTAGACATTCATATTGAACCTAAAAGTAACAAAACATCATCTTTAATATTTAGCAAGTATTTAAAACATTCCACTATGTTCATGAATTCAGTGTTACTCCTAACAAAGCTCGAAACAAACAGTCTTTTTGTGAAGGCTTAAGATGGAGACTACAATTTTTTTTACATTCTGAGTCAGGTGACAACTTCTTATATTTCTACAGACAGATTTAAGCCTGCAAACTGGGTCTATTAAAACAGAGAAAACCAAAACATCCAGAATCTGTGTTTTGGCATCCATGCTGCTATGAACAGTCCAACTAAATCACGACTAACCTCAAACTCTTGATGATTCCAGGATATTTCAATACTTTGACCAAGTTCTTTGTCAACATTAAAAGCTCTCATTTCGTTTTCAAGAGCGTCCCGCAGTTCTTCTCGTGTCTGTATGGAAAAGAAAATAGTTCAGTAATTTTTACTATATCTTATCTCCTATACTTGAATTTATTTTCAAATTGCTTCCAGCTTCTTTTCTTAGGCTTATTGGAAAATTATTTTATATAATTCAATTACCCCAAATTATCAAATAGGATGGACAATGACAAAACCAGTAAAATTCCAACTGTTTTAAAAATACCAGATTCATACCTATCGTTGGATATTACTGGGCCTTGTTCAAAATGAAAGGCTTGCATGAATAAAAGTCGAAGTCAACAGTCTATGCGTCTCAAACTTGAACTGGTTAACTATTCCTATATCTGACACGGTCATGTAACTGGACAAGAAATCGTGGCTTGCTAAGTGATAAGGTCATCTTACATGCTGTCCCCCATGGGTAAACATAAAACCCCTATTATATCTTAAAATATCTTAAAATCTCCAGAGATTACTATTTCCCAAGTCATTGGTTACTAGGTGGATTAGAACCAGAAAAAATGAAGAGAAATTCATTAAAATTACCTTGTAGTTCCAAATCAAGTTCGGCAATGAATGATCCATGGTGAATCTATAATAAAGAAAATGAAATCAGAACAATTTTAAACTTTTAAATAAGGTTCTGTTATTGGTAAACAACCGACGTTTTTATAATACAATTCAAAAAAGTGAAATCCCAAACACAAATTACATGTTTCCAAAAAAAAACGAGAGCAATTATATATATATATGATATGTCCATCTAAAAAAATGCAAACTTTTGGGGAAAACAGTAAGCCTAAGCTGTATAGAAATTATGGAAAAATTACAGTCCTCTAGAAGATATGGACATTTCTAAGAATTGAACATTTGAAAAGGGTCATTAGGTTAAGAGAAAAACAATTTTGACGCAGACAACAACACGAATACCCTAACAACAACAACAAAATTTCAACACAGCAATCCATAAACCTACTTCAGGTACAGCAATCCTGTCGAAAATCGAAGAACATAACTTACTGGTAATAGAACAACGGCCAATTTGCCTCAGATTTGATTCTTTGTCTTCGTTTTCTTAACACTATGGGCTTCTGCTGAGGCTGCTCCTTTCTTGCTATTCCCATCTGATCTCTCCAATGAGTTAGAAGAATGTTCGCTTTCTTTGAGACAACTCTTTCAATCTGTGAAAAAGGAGTTAAACTTTGTAGATCGGTCGTAAAAAGGGTAAACTGAGATTTTTCAGGAAATTTGCGAAACTGACTTTTGGCCACAGAGTGAAGCGCATATATACCAGAGATCTGAACAATTGCACAGAAATATCTAAAAACAGTTTCATCATTTATCAAGATTAAATCATCAAGTTTGTACTGTTGGCATATGTGTACTATTATGGGTACTCCTGTGCCAGGTTAGGGCACATTTTTATTCCAATTTTTCTTATTTTAGTTCATTTACGAGTTTGGGGACTGTCTGTGTTATCCAAGTGAATATACCCCCTGCTCAGTCCCTTCACACAACTTGACATAAAATAGGCGAACAAAATTAGTTACCTCATATTGGTACACACACTTCTGGAGTGCCCTATTATGTACTATACTATAGGCGCATGCTGCATTAACATGTGCCCTGCCAACCAGCACTATATTATGAATATGATTTATCGAGTTCATCAAGCGCAAAAACTTGCACAAAACAAGTGAACTTACAAAAAAGACTGAATAATATAATTATTTGGATAAATCATCAATTTATGAATAACGCTCATAATAAAATACCTGTTTTAAATTCTTGTCTAGTTGTTTCCATTGAGACTGCTTTCCTTTAGTTTGATCCTGCAATTAAATTCAGATTTGAGTGAGGCTAACATGTTTCGCAGACTCTTTAAGCCTTGCCCCCTTTTTAGAATAATTTTTACCAAGTCACCCCCCCCCCCCCTACCTTGAAAATAACTAGCTAACAATAAGTTACAAATAAAGGATAGTAAGGCAAAAAAAACGCTAGGCCATACATCCCAATACTTGATTCCTTCTAAAAAAAAATTAAATAAACACTCACGATAGCATGTTTCAAGTTGTCTCTTATATTGATCAGATCCTGCTCATTCTCAGGAACACTGTCTTCTGAATCCAAGTAGGCAAGAAGGCCTGCAGGCTGGAAAAAAGTCAAAGATTATTTTTGAATTGATAATTAATTTTGCTTGTTATTGACTTACAGTTTCATTTGAATTTGATTAGTAAAAAATCTGGATCCCGGTTTGAGCCCAGGTCTATTCGTTTGTTCGGACAACACACATAGGTCTCACCACAAGCACTAAGACATCAAACTCACTTACAACTACTACCATGCAGCACAATTTACCTTGGATTAGTAGAATATTTTGCAGCTATTCTGACAGTTGGTATGGATGATGGATTGAAGGGCTACTGGCCTTCTTACTAATGCATCTATAGTTGGAATTATTATACCTAATCTGGACTGGTTCGATAGGGGATTGGTTCTTTATATGACTGAATGTTCAGTCTTTCTATTACACGATAAATATGAAAATCCTATCTTAGCATATGTTTCGATGGTTGCCGATGAATTTATTCCAATATGGGACTCCTTCACTTCTACATTAGAGGAAATGACAGTATTTTAACAATTTCTCTCTATAAAATGTTCGGTTCTAGTGGTTTTTATGCTAATACACATACATACCAGTATTCTTCTCAGAAGTCCCATAGCAATAGGGTGACCAGTTACCCACAATCCAACAAGATGGCGGCTCAGTTGGCGATTGGTCAACATCCTCATGTCTGTTGATACAGTAAACATGGAAGTGTGCAGATGACGAGGCAGAGCTCCCTAAAACGAAAAGTTTACCATTGAGGGAAAAGGAATAAGAAGCTGGATTTCCAACTAAGTTTGCAAAACAGCAGAAGATTTAATGCAGCGACAAGAAATTTGAAATATGTATTTTTACTCATGTGATCGCCTTCGAAAAAATACACTATCGGATTAAGATTTTATGCTAGTTGGGGAAATTTCGAATGTTGACAAGAGCCAATGTCTTGGTGGGCCGGATTATGGCCCGTGGGTCACCTGTTGCACATCCCTGCTTCGAAACCAGTGTCCTTAGACTTTATCCAATTGCAGTTTTATTCTTGGCAAAGTATTTATATTTTTGACGATCCGAATTAATTTTTTACTCACCTCAGCAAGGGCCAAGTCTTGCATATGTGCTGCGGTCTCAGAGTCTCCTTCTTCTATAATTGCTTTCATGACCATCCCTGCTCCTTTCACTATTGCCATGGAAGGATGCTGGAAAAAGAGATGAAATCTGTTAGAGTTAAAATAAATATCATGCAACAATTTCCGAGGACAAGTCTACATATGAAAGCGCATATCAAGCTTAGACACAAAGTGCCAGTATGCTCTGTCAACCCTCCATATTCCTTATTGATCCTACAACAGAGTGACCAACAAAAATAGAACCCAGCTCATTTAGAACATATTCTTGAGAGAGCATTACTTTTGTGCAAAGCGTTGGGGATTACTGAAACGTTATGGTACAATCAAACTCAAAAACAAATTCAAGTTTTGATTAAATTTTTAAAAGACGCAGTTCAGAAACTCATAAGTTTTGTTTTTTAAGGTCACCCTGTATATCAGTGTATATGATTGATAGCCGAATAAAGTTGATTTAACCGAATTAAACATAAAGCAGCATCTCCAGGGGTGGAGAAAGTTTTTTTGCAAGAGCTGCTTTACAAAAATCTTTTTTAGGCCCCAAAGTGACATCACAGTTACTCTTCCCAATTCTCTAGGATAGTGTTAAATTTAATGGTGGCTGACATTGTTGAACCAAAGATAAAAATAACATTAATATTAATTTAACAATTTATAGTTATTTTCAAATTAAATTTTAAAATTAATTAGTTAGTTATTTTCAAATTAAATTTTAAAATTAATTTGGATTTTGTAACAAATTTGTGAAAAATATTCACAGCTCTCTCCAAGAGCAGGAGGTTCGTATGAAATGCTTCAGCGGGTCGCATCAAGGCACAAGGATGTAGTTGTATACAATACCTGAAATAACTTGAATATGCTTCTACCCATATCTGCAACCATTTGTAAAAGTTGTTCAAAACATTTCCCGTCTGTTGTCTCACTGTGTGGAGCGCACAATGAAAATGTGAGGAAATCCAGCATTGCACTGATTACTAAAGCTCCTCTGCCTTTATTCTGGAAATGAAAAATTTAAAAATATTTTGAAATAGTTAATAGTCGAAGATTGAACACACTGCATGTAGTTCATTATTCTATGTTTAATTAAGTTTTATTAGTTATTTCTGTGTATAGTGGATTTTAGCAGTAAAACCCTCTCTATTTTGCGTGCAAATATTGTGTGTTGCTTTGGGGAAAGCTTAGCATGCTAAGCAAGTCAACTCAGTGCATCTATCAATGACAGTGATAATTAAAATGATAAATAAACAACTAGTTACAAAAAATCTGACTCACTTTTATATATTTTTGAGTTTATATTACCTAAACTATAAACAACTTTTTGAATATCTTGGGTCTAAAACCATGCACCCACGACTTCAAACTCAGTGTGTAATAAATTAGGTGGGTGCCAAACTGGGAAGTAAACAAAGTCAAGGTTAAGTGTGAGGCTTTGTCTAACTAAACAATAACAAATGTTCCAGGTATAGGCTCCATTGCAATGGTTCTCAAACTTTTTAAGATGCGTCCCCTTTTTAGGATTTGTCACAACTCACACCCAACCTCAAAAAAACTAGCTAACAATTAGCATGTTGACATTGTACAGAGGGTTTTAGAATCTATGAACTAACAGCACAAAGTTGAACTTTCAAACATGCTCCACGATAAAGATAATAAAGATACAAGAACAACAGCTCTAGGCAATCTCTAAACAATAGAGAAATGTAGTCAGGGAGATATTGGTAGGGTTAGTGTCTCACTGACAAAAATACACTATCCAGTTATAAGCTCCATAGCATTATTACTTATCGATCTTAAGTTCGGTGAGTATGTTGATAGGTATTTGTCTGTTTGTTTGTTTGTCTGTTAGATACACGCAATATCTCACGAAAGCGAGGTTAAATCTGCTCCAAATTTTGCATGTGCATTCATCATAGTTCGGAACAGAAGCCTATCGATTTTCGATGAATCATGTCGTATAATTAGCGAGTTATTAATCAATCAGTGATGGGACACACGGTGTCACTATGGAGTAAGAGCACTGTTTTGGGGGATTCCCTAACCTCCGATCGATAAGTCTTCGGTCTCCGACCGATATTCTCGTTATAATATCATTAATACCTAGGCTTGATGGATATATTACAGTTATATTGTGAACTCACCACTCTTATTGCAAACTGGTCCAATAGACTTTGCAGAAATTGCTTCGATGACAAAAGAGATGATTTGTTCAATTGTTCTTGACGTAGGTCATAATCATCATGCATAGGCTGAAATAAAACAAAATTATGAGATAATAATACTTAAAGCTTTTGATCTATTGGACAAATTGGACGTATAGACGGGGTGTCCATAAAGTTCCTTTACAATTTCAATTTTGTTATAAAGTCAGTTCTCAATATATCTTAACCAGGTTTGTTGTTTTTAATCAGTAATTGTTTAGGTATTTTTACTTCATATAAAACATCTGTGAGGGCCAAAACAATATACGGTATCAATAAATTCCCTTTGCAATTGTAAAAAACTTTGAGACTTTATGGACACCACATATATCTGGTTTGATCTTGTGTATTCAAGTACATCCTGGTTATAGTTTTATATAAAAGACTTACACATAGTAAGGTAGCGAGCATATCGCAAGCCGCATGCATTACTCCATCATTTTCACGCTTCAAGGCTTTCACAACCTTCAGACCAAGCTTTTCTCGAAACCTAGGAAAAGGAAAAAAATAAAATTAAATTTTGGGAAGGATGGCTTATTGCTTGTGTGAAAAGAAACACCAGTACATGAAAGGGCTATACGACTGGATATGTGACTCATATTCAAAACATGCACTTCATGCAAACAAAATGTGAAAGTACAGCTCAAGGCGCTCCAGAAGAGCCAATATGGAGGTAACTCATCATTGGCCCGGCCACGCCAAGACCACAATACGTAATTTCCTTACTTGGGTAATTGAGTGAAAGCCATAAAACCAGCCTTTGATGCAACGAGACGTCTGACTGCATGAAACTGAGATTCCATTTCCATGTCTGATATGCTGTTTTGATCACCTGAAGGATTAAGGCAAACATAGAAATCAATACAGAATAGTATAGGGTGTCCACAAAGGTTAAACTTATGTAAAATTCCAAAGGAAATTCATGGATACCATACATTGTTTTGACCCTCACAGATATATTGAATAAAGTAAAAATACTTAAAATTACTGATTAAAAACAACAAACCTAGTTAAGATATATTGAGAACTGACTTCATAACAAAAATGGGGGCTCCCGAAGTATGCGAACCAAGATGGCGGACATCGGAATGTAATATGTGTACTAGGTTAGGGTTAGGCCATAATTTTAGGTATAAATACTACGGGAGGCTCTTGGCTAGTCTTCGAACTGATAATAGGACTAAAATTTGGAAAATTGGAAAAAAATTATCGCCTAACCCTAACCTGTTACCCATGTTACGTTCCGAGGTCCGCCATCTTGGTGCGCATATTTCGGGAGCACTCAAAAATGAAATTGTAATTGGGACTTTATGGACCCCCGTGTATACGTCAGATTTGAAACTTGAGAGAAAACCATTGTAACTTTGAAGCAATTGCAAATAATATTTAAATTTACGTTGATAACATAATTTGGCACAATAGTTAGGAATAAGGCTGCTGATACGGTCTCAATCAGCCATTGACTGGCTGGGTCCTGATATTTCAAATTGCCAAATTAGATCGTAACAGCTAGCAGGTTCGACCGGAAAAGGTGAGTCTTCAAGAATCTTATTAAGAGTCTAAAAAGTGTTTCAAGCTCGAAAAAATTGCTATGTATGTACAGGAAAAGGCTTTTTTGTTACATTTCAAAAGGGGATGTTACATTTCAAAAGGGGGGGGGGGGGGTGTTCCCAAACCGCAACCAATGCCAATATGAGACGTAATTGTACATTGCAATTTCAGGGTTATGGGGAAGTTAAAAAACATAGAAAATTCCAAAATAATCAAAAAAGTCTAACCTTCTTTCTCGAGCAAAGCATTTATTGCACCATTGATGAGTTTCTCTTTATTTTCTGAGAAGAATCCATCTTGTTTTACAGCCCAGAGCAACCCACTGAAAAATTATTTTATGATTTTATTTAAAAGATGTTACATTCAAAAGGTTGTGAATCATCGATATTGAAATTTTCAAGAAAAGTACTAGTTCATTCAGAGATCCCGTAGTATTCCTACCAAGATGGCGCACAATCTGCTAACTCTAACCTGGTACACATACTATGTTCAGGTTGTGCACCATCTTGGTACGAATACTACGGGAGCACCGTCCATTTTATATAACTAGTACACATAATTATCAGTCTGAGGAAAGATTTTACGAAAGGTTACAGTTGTCACCATCTCCAAAATACCGAATACTGCAGAAAAATGAGATAATATCTTCTAAAATGGGTCAAAACTCTCTACTTTAAATAAATTTCTTCCCCGAATGTTCACATATCTGACGACTATAATCCATCACTCACCTATATTGGATACAATTATTGAACCTAGACACTGCATCAGCAAAGTTTCCGGTTGGAGGTTGAGCTAGGAATCTTAGATGTAATGATTCAACGTCTTCTTCTACTGGGACGTACATTGGTCCCATCCTCTGCCCAAGGTTCGTTTCTATCATCTGAATGATAAAAATAATAAGACTGGATACTTGATAGTTTGACACATCATGCTAAACATTGGAACTATATTCATGTGTGGGTTCACAGGCTTGAATCATTTGAGTAGACATATCACCCCTCTAATGGAGTGTTTCTATGAGAGTTCTGCGCACAATAGAAAACAAGACTTATCTTTGAGAAAAGCAACTGGCACCCACTTACAAATTATATGGATGTATACAATAGCCCAGATAGGGGCAGTGCCCAAACAATATTAATAACACACAGGATAAAAATCTTATATTTAATCCTCACGCCAAGTAGAGCACTAGGCCTAAATAATCAGAATTGTGGCAACAGTGGCCTAGTGGCTAAAACAAAGTAAATTGGCAAAACAAAATATAAAACTCACACATTTTTTTAACCCCGTGCCCAACTTATAACAAACTCATAAAATATCTCACCTTCACACAAACATCCCTGTTGCCAGATGCTCTGACTCCGTCTAATAGAGTAGCAAGCAATGAATCTCTGTCTGTTGATAAATAATACCTTCTTTGTCCTTTGCAATATTCTATTGTAAACTTCTGAGGGTTTACAACGTCCCGCACAAGTGAAAATACCTGGAATTGGATAAATATTAATGAGAATATTAATTAACTAGAATGAAAACTTGACGATAGAGAAATAGAATAGATAAAATACTACAACAAAATTATACCAGAGTTTCTTGAACAGAAGTCAGGCGGATAGATGAGATGCATTGCGCCACAACAATTGAGAGTTGTCGCGCTACTCATTATTTGAGTAATCACATTGCATCACAGTTAGGGTATTGAGCCTAACAACGTTGACATAACATTATAAAAATCTATAATTAAAAAGATTCCTACCAATTAAATAGAAGCACCTTACTATACAGACTAAAAGCTGCAATGATTTTCCAAATAAATGATTTGTCCTAGTCACTCACCTCAGATAAAGGTCTCAATGTCACGATATTATATGTTGCTGGGTCTCTTTCAATAATACAGGATTCACTCAGGCATAACGTCCTTCTTACAGGCTCCTGATAAATAATGAGCAAAAGATTACAAATATTGAAAAATATGTGATGCCGAAAATAGAACTGTACCAGACACTTTTAGTTTCCCTTTTTTAAATTTGTTTTCAATCAACACATTTCGATACGAAAAAGAGAGAGATTATGTTTGACCTTGGATTAAAAGTTTAAGAATAGCCATGTTAAAATGGATTTTCACTTTTTCAATAGATTTTTCAAATGAGTTGTTTTTTCAAACAAGCCTCCTTCAGCTAAAAGCAATCCAACCACTCGTGTACAAAGAGTGAACTATAGCTATTGTTATTCGAGATGATATAACAGTAGATAGCAGTTAATGCTAGAATTTAAATGATTCAAGTCAAAACTGCCATTTAAAGCTTAGTGAAATTATTTTTAGCATAGGGATTCTTCATAGGGATTCTGTTGCTATAAATTATATTTCAATTGAGTTTTTTCCATACAAGAGCGTCCTGAACTAAAATTGGTAAAAGTAAGAGTATTAACATAACAGTTGCATGCCAAACACTGGTGCACTAACATTGAACAAGACTAGGTTTATCCAGGTTACATGAATGTCAGTTAATAGTGCTTGACATAAGAAAAACAGCAGCATAAACTTTGGGCATAGAAATATTATTGCCAAGCTTCAACAATATGAAAGCCAAATGATGTAGGAAGGAAAGTATAGAAAGACTTCACAAGACACCTACTTCACACATATAACAAATATATTTTATAAATTCCCTCTGAAGCGTCATCGTTTAGAAAAACCAAATCTGATCGTCATTTGAGCACCACTTATCGCCAGACAAGCATCACTTATAGTAACAGTAATAATTTCAGTAGTGTACAACTTAGATAGGAAACTTCACTATTTGATAAAAGTTGAGACTATTAAATTAAAGATTTAACTATAAACCTACGACATGGGTGAGCAAATTACGCAGTGTTTTATCCAGCCCACGATCAGTTGAAAATATCAATGAAAATAACGTCATAATAACCCCGATTGTTATATTCTTCTTCTTACTATTATATTAACATTAGTCTAGCTGTTGTAAATAAACTTTTTATTCATCCTCCGGCCCAGTAACCAGGTCTATTATGTGTAACTGGCCCACTTGGAAATGGAGTTGCCGACTTCTGGGTTTGCCATTCATATGTCATGAAATTGATGCTTATTATTTGATCTAGTTTCACCCAATAGTGTGAAATATGTAAAAGGTAATTCGAGAGAATGAAGACAATTATATTTTTTTGATTGAAATAACTTTTACTTCATTTGGTTTGGCTTACATATTTGGTTTCAAACTGTAATTAAAAACAAACTAAAATAGTCAAGCAAGCTAAAAAATTTTGTATTATGACATAATACAAAGCTTAATGATTCAAACAAGGCTAAATAAAAGCATCTAACAATATCTCATCTACTTTTTTTTTCTGCGGGCATGGTGGCTCAGGCTCCTTTGGCTGCGCTCTTGAAAAAAGCCTCTAATCCTTTGAAACATTTTTGAATACAATGAATAAACCGCGGATAAAACAACCTATTTTTTGTGATATTTTGAATAAAATAAAAAATAATTTTTCAAAACATTCACCATTTCGACAAAGTCTACTCACATTAACTCTATGCGTTATTTTCTGCACCGAGAATTCCGCAACACTTGTTACTTGTTCATCATCGCTAAATTTTCCAAATCGATAATTCACGAATTGATCGAATGAGATCGGATCTTTTCGTTTCTTAAGTTGAATTCCAACGTTCCTTGATGCAGCATCTACACATGCTTTAATTAGTTCATCAGGGTTTGTACAACTGAATAAATGCTGTGAAATGAGAGAAAAGAGTTAAAAATTAAATGGCTGTAAGTAGTAGCAGTGGATAGCAAGGTAAGTACAAATATTTGGATAGTTTTTTTTTTTTTATGGCGCTCAATAACGCAAATGGCCCTGAATAAGCATATCTAATGATATGTAGGCATATAAGCAGAGTTTAAAACTCAAAAAAAGTTGCCAAACTAAGGGGTTGGCTTGTACGCGCATAACCCTGATCGCACTCAAAATTTGAAACATACCTCTGATCGAATGACAATATGCTAATTTAAACTTAACAGCTACAACTCGTACGACATGTTACGAATCATAGGGTCGGCTTATATGTGAGATATGCTGATATGGGAGGTACATCCTGTGTGAGGTGGTGGTTGGCATGGAATTAAATCTGCCATTGGTTATCACTGGTATGTAATCCACCACCATAATTCCATATAATTTTAAGGGCTCCTCGCATTTCAATACCGATGTCTTTTTACTCACAGATTTGGGATAATAAAGAGTTTTGCCTTGGTTCGGAATTATGGTAGCTTTGTGCGAAGCAATGGCTGCTTCTACAAAACCTTGTTTAGAGTAGTAAATAATACCAAATTTTTAAAAAATTTTCTAGTTGAAAAATAAAATATATGTTATGACTCACCAATCTACTGAAACTGTAAATAACAGCAAATCCACCAGGATATCCTGAAACCTGGAAAAAGAAAACATGTGAATCATACATCATTTTTGCACTGAATTTGAATGTCTGAAACCCAGAAATTTTTAAACAATCCTACCATGTGCACTATATAAAGCAGGATTTTGCAACCTTTTTTGCATTGTGGACGGACCAAATTCAAAAAACATACATGGCTGAAAACTTATTAAAACTCGTACTTATTCCGCAAAAACAACCCTACTGCAACCAGTTACCAGACACTCCCGCTCAGTGTTATTTTGTATCAAGTAAAAAAACAAGCAATCAAGCCTACTTTTCATATAAAAGTATGTGGCCATAGAAATCAGTGGCCAGCCAGACAACCTGATCATACTAAAGGCCACATCATAATACAAATAGTTTCATCGACTATTTGTACTTCAATATTCGTTTGTAACATTGCTCAGAGATTATTATTATTTAATGGTGCTCGTAGTTTTGTGAGCCAGGACTATCATATTACGCGCGTTGGGTGCTCAAATGATTCTACCTGTCATGGGGACGTATTCTATAACAAAATACATAATTCTGGGATTTGTTAGCTATTTGATAATATCTATATTCTTGCATAAAACTTTGTTCAGGGGTGAGTCTTCTTTGCTTCTGTGTTAGTGGATGTAGCTTTTGCTATTTTAGTGGTTGCCCATAAGTTTGCTCAGAAATGAGAAACCATTTGGACATGCACATGATTTTACTTTGAGCAAACACTCTAAAAAAAATTTACCTCTGTGAACCCTTCAATGTCTTTGTAGTCATAAGAAGCCAGAACTCTGCTTGAAGTTGGGTCGAGTTGATGAAGAGATCCTGCTCCAACCTGAGAAAGGGGAACATAAGGTGAATTGATTGTGAAGAATGAAATTCTGTCATATTATTGTTAAAAACTTTTTCCTATTCAAGTATCTTTTTAGCACAGGTCACATATGGACCAAGCAGCACAAGAAATATAAGACAAAGGATAGGTCACACAACCTCACAATTATAAACATTTGATTTGATCTTATTCAAGCATCGTTGTTACAAAGGTCACTAGTACAGATTCAAAAGTACAAAAAACAAATAAAGAATAGGCAGTTTGTCAGATGATACAAAAAAATGCATCAAAAATATAAGTTGTAAATGAAAACGTAGTTAGAGAGGAGTCAGATTTTGAATGGGACATAAGTCTTGAATAAGCGTGTCTGTTTAGTCCAACTCCCTTTTCTAATGACTCAACATGTTTAGCCGAAAAAGAATTAAAAAACTAGGTCAACCCAAAGTCTCTCAAACTGGACCCTCAAAATCGTTAACAAAAAGGGTGTCTAGGGGCCATTTAAAATAAATTGAATGTGATTTGCTTAATTCTTTGAGTGTAAGTAAGACTAAGACCTTTATTCTTTTACTTTCATTATTGGATTTCCTATTATCAATTGTGGCGCATACAAAAACTGGTGAAAACACATTAATAAAGCAAAACTAAGTTTTTTAATAGTAAAGCAGGGGGCACAAGTGTTGAAGTCTTTGATAAGGGACTTATCAACCACTGCCATAAGTCGGAGTTATTTTATTTGTTACTCTAGAATAATACGGAAATAACAGGAATTGTGAAAAGTGGATTGCTCCGTCTTCAGGTCTACAACTAGGGTTGCCACTTCTGGATACATTTATTTTCAAATCGTATTTTTTTTATTGCATGCGTATGTTTTCCCAAAGTCCCGAAAAAGCTCAATTCTAGAAGACTTGTACTGCTATGTCATAAACACTGTAACAGCACTGCTTTCCCACACCAGTATATGTGACTGTGGTATTTCACTTTTCGTTATATTGAATTAGGGCCAGCCTTATTACCGATTTTTTATATTCAAAATATTAGTACAATTTTATTACATAATTTGTAGGAGAGCTTCACTAACACAGTATTTTGGCATCTCTGTTCTTTATAGGTTCATTATCGTGATAGAGCATGCTAAACAGAGATATACTTGGCAAATATTTATGCTAGCAGCATAGGGTAATACGACAAAAAACATTCTAATTGCATCTGAATTACTATAATGGAAAATGCTTGCAAGAATATACTTGAAGACAATGAAATTAACCACGAATAAACTAAATTAATTTCGAGAAAAAAAATCGTTTAACCGACTACGACTGCGAAAAAAAGTTCCCATAAATATTGGAGACACGAATATTTTGTGGCTAACAATGTTATTGGCAAACTCGGGCACTATTATTATCGTGGACTATGTTTATTTTCGTAATTCAGAAAGTCCAAATGTGCATCATTGACGTGGCGCTGACAAGCGATAATTTGTCGACGCTGTATCTCGATTCAATGCCGCCAAAAACAACGATTAACAAACGTCCAATATTTTTTCTTTTTTTCTATAAATCGCTCTCTTTTTCCGAATCGCGTAAATCTGATTCGAATCGATTCGGGAAAGATGCGATTCGAATCAATCCGATTCGTAAATCTGAAAGTAACATCCCTATCTACAACACCCTTATAACCGTTATTGAACGTACATGATCCTAAATATGTAAAATATGTGATCCCAAATATAAGTGAAATAAAACTGGGAGGTCATTCATACAAAATACATGACAGAATTTAATAGTCAATACCTCCAATAAAACTGGAAGTCTTGTATCACTCCAATGATGTTTCCTTGCATTGAATCTTTGAACCTTGTGATATGCTTCAGAAAAATGCTTGCAGTATCTCTGAAATAAATAAATAAATGGTATAAGGATTTGTTACACAGTTATGAATGTCATAAATTTGTAGACAACATTAGAGTTTATAATTTTCTATTATAATATAAATAAATGATTGGATCGTTACAAAATAATGAAACCAGGTTTGTCACACTGGCATAGATAGACCGGCGTTATCAAACCAACAAAGATTATTACCACATTATATAAAAAAAAAAATTCAAAAAGGGTTAGGATTTGTCAGACAGTTACAGACAGTTATAAATTTGTAGAGAACATTAGAGTTTATGATTTCAATTTTATTAGAAATTACGAGATGGTTACAAAGTTTTAAAACAGGTTAAATCTGCCACACTGGCATAGATAAACAGGCAATATCAAACAAATCAATAAAAAGATAAATGACACAAACTGATCATTCAACACAGACAAATACAGCTTTACCCTGGTTAATGATCAATCACTTTGCCTATATTGCAGTGTGTTGAGCACAGCCTATTACAAAATATGGGCAAACAAAATATGAATTCAAACACAAATGCGACAGATTCAATAAAGTAATGTTCTCATAAGATTTACAATTTATTTTTTATGGATTGGACCCAATCAGAGATATAGTTTTTCGAGCATACTGTTTCAAAAACTCAGATAATAAAAATATTGTCAAAATACTATTTTCATATAAAATATGAATGGCATATACTATTAGTAGGCAGGTAAAATTGGGAACACCGCAATTTTTTTGTAAAAATAGCTTATTTCAGAATACTCAAAAAAGTTACTCAAAGAGTAGGCCTATTAAACCATTAGGACATAAAAATCTCATCACAAGACAGACAAATTCGACACAAATTTTGAATTTATTAATAAGACTGTGAACTGACATGTCAATTAGAATATTAGGAACCACAGGATGAATTTTACTTTGGCTTTTATTTGGTTTAGTCTGACTAAAGTTCTTTATTATTACCATAATATTTATTTATGCACAAATTATAAACTACTTGAACTGTACAAAATCAACTTGCGCATAACATTAGTTGAGTTTCCATTAAAGATTAAACGAGAAAATCGGTTGGAAACCGAAGACTTATCGATATAGAGTTAGGGGATCCCACAAAACAGAAACTGCGGTTTTGATTCATCCGCTCTTGTAACTTGCGCACTGCGCATCGCACACACACACTCGGCTGATCTCAAAATTCTATCGCTTGATCACTTGATCACTAATTAATTAATAACTCGCTAATTATACGACATAATTCATCCAAAATCAATAGGCTTTTGGTCCGACATATGATGAATGCACATGCAAAATCTGGAGCAGATTCAATCTCGCTTTCGTGAGATATCGCGTGCATCTAAAAGACAGACAGACAGACATACAGACAAATACCTATCAACATACTTACCGATTAAAATCGATAAGTAACAAATAAAATATTTTCCATGCATGGTGAGGGGGGGAATAATAAGTCCAATAATAGCCGAAAGGAGGATTTTAATGACAAAGGTTGGGAACTCAAAACCAATTTTATAAAAAAGACACTAGATAGGCGAAGCAGACTCACCAATGCTTCAGTGATAACATCAGCCCTATGGTCGCAAGAGAATCTCATCGTATCATTCTTTTTTCCAGTTTTTCGCAATGAAATGATAAATTCATTTAAATTCTTTGATTTGCTTTCCGCAAGAATTCCAGCAAAGTCACTATACGGCCACTGAAAAATAACAAAAAAATTGAAAAATTACAAAATGGAGCAAAATTTTTTAGATAGAAGGCTGAATTCTAGTAGCTTATCGCTACTAGTTCAATAATACATAGTTCATTGACCCTTTATGTTAGAATCAATCATCTCATGTGCGAGCCAGTAAAAAGCTATGCCTAACTGTAACACTCCAACAAAAATATCAGCTTTTTAGCTAACATAACTAGTTCAGAACTCAAACACAGAACTTGATCATAACGGCATGGAACACAGACATCGTGAAGTGTAAGCCTAAAATGCTTATTACTACCGAGTCGAGTTTACAACTTATTAAAAACGAGACGGTCGAAGACCGAAGACTTATCGATCGAAACTGTGGTTTCCATTTATGACTCCATAGTGACACCGCATGTCCCATCACTAATTAATTAATAACTCGCTAATTATATGACATAATTCATCCGAAATAAATAGTCTTCTGGTCCGAGATATGATGAATGTACATGCAAAATTTGGAGCAGGTTCAACCTCGCCTTCGTTAGATATCGTGTTCATCTAACATCCACCAAGCAAACAGACAGACAAATACTTATCAATATACTTACAGATCTTAAAATCGATAAGTAATAAAGTTGCCAAACTAAGGGATTACACACATAACTCTGATCGCACTCAAATGAAATGACATTATGCTTACTTCAAATTCCATTAGCTACAACTCAAACCATGCTCTCACAAACAAAGCATGTGATTTGTAGGATTGACTTATATGCGAATTTTTATAAATTCACCAGTTTGGGGCCATTTTTAGGGGGTCGGCTTATATGCGAGGATATACGGTAAATATATTTAACTTACAGAAGTCCTAAATAAGCTAATTTTTAATAAAAATGGTCTATGAACCTAAAATGAATTTCTTACTTGATTTGTTACTTCTAATGTTGATGGATTATAAGTTGTGATTCCTTTCGTTCCAACAGAAAACACTCGCTTGTATCTGAAAATAGTAAAAGTTAGAAATGAAGCTGTTACTAGTTCATGAAAATGGGCCCTAATTCAATTGAATCCGATACATATTGGCAATTATACCAGAGACAGCTACCATGTTCATCCCTGTGCAGTGTAACATAATGGCTTAAGCAGTGCCACTGTTTATGCAGTGCCCTGTTTCCCGCGCCATAATATGCTCTCAAACCAGTATATTTATAAAGTGGTAATATCTTGGTATCTCAATTTGGGGATATATAGAAAAATAAATTTGATGAAATATAAACCAACATTAATTAACAGGGTACTTCGGTAGTGTGTGTACCAGACCCTTCTCAGACCCTCACACAACCCGATGTGAAGTAGGCCAACAAAATTAGTTATCTCCATATCGGTACACACACTCCTGGAGCACCATTAACAGAAAGTATATCAGTGCATTCTGATATTAGTGTTCTGAATTCTGATATCAATTGTTCAGCAACATAATTACCGGTATTCCGCAAAGTATCATATACAGGTCAGTGGGAAATACGATACTAACGACAAAACTCTGATTCAGAACTGAGTCATTCAAATTGATGCTTGTGTAAGCTTGTGTAGTCATATTCTTGCACAGAGAAAATATTTAAAAATCAAATTTAAAACTAAAAACAGGGGTTTATGGAGTGGTTCAAAAGTCTAACATCACACATTAAATAATCGTATTATTTGACATTTTGTCTGACCAAAAATCCTGCTTGAAAATTAAAACTGAAAACGTGGGTGGATTCATTCAGAAGTCTAACATTACGCTTCACAGTTCTTATTATGTAACATTTTGTCTGACAAAAATCAGACTTTGCCAACTAACAGCAAAGAGATGAAAAAAAAAAATGAATTGGGTAGCCTATACAATAATCATATAGAACAGTCATTTATAAAAAGATCATTTGGGCCATTCCAAGCAAAAGTTGAATTCCATCAATTTTTTAAAAAGTGTAGTGAAAGTAATTTTTTTTTATTTTCGATACCAAAAGACATTGGAATTTTATTGGACTACATTCATTTAATCGATTTAAAATTTCACCTAGGTTTTTGATGGTTTATAAAAATTGGCCTGAAATGTAGAAATTTTGGTATAATTTACATATTTTGTGATGATTCCTGACACAAAGTGTTCGATTGTGTGGTACAGTTATTTCATATGGAATTGACGCACTGGATTTAAGTTTAATAAAGTTTGTATGTTTGCAGTGCTGTAGGACATTTCTTCACCCATTTAACGATTTATTACCAGAATTTTAAGAGATAATAGAGGCCGCTATTCCGAAGTGGAAAAATGTCCTGTAGTGTCACATACAATATGCACATTATTGGCATAGATTTACAGTGTTACATTAGGTGAATTGAGCAACACATAGGGGGGTAGTTCAGCTACTGACCAGAAAATATTATGGGCTCCTACTGTACCAACGCAAAAATTTACAGCACAACACAACGTACTGTTAGTGCATGGTGGATTTGCCGTCCTGTAGTGTCACGCTATATTTTACTATATTTTTTTTATCTACTAAGCAAGGTTGGGTGTAACTTTTGTGCAATTTTTTACATATTCAATAAAGCAACTGATTGGACAATGAAACAAAACATGTAGCTGAAAATGTGAAAATATATTGCATCCAACAACATGCCAAATTTCTGGAATTGTCCTTCTTGGAATAGCCCATTTTTTTTCAGCATTTTTGTCCCCCCTTATACCTGCCTGAAAACATCTGGCCTAGGTCATACACAAAATACATAAGGTCACAAGGTAATACAAAATGGCACAGAAATACAATTGTGTCAAGTGTGAAGCAAGACTCTTGAATCACATAGGATAGTTATTTTTGTTCATGATACAACAAATGCATTTTATGCATATGGATCCAATAGAGCAGTGGTTCCCAAGTTGCGGACCATGGGTCGTAATTTAATATGGCCCACCGATCTTAGGTGTGTGAAATAGTTTAGTACTCCAATTGTTATGTCTTTATCACAGTTTAAGCATGTGCATATTCGGAACAATTCAACTATATCAGTAATTCAATTTCTGTATATGTACCGGTAACGGCATTGGGCCCTTCACTCTCCTGGCCTGCGGATATCCTTCCGCTTCTAAATTTGGTCCCCAGTCAATCAAACTTGGAAACCACTTCAACAGAGCAATGGCGTATAAGAAGTAAAGATAGTAGCGAGTCTTGCATAACTAGAACTAAAAGTTAAATTTAAAAAAAATTATTATATTTCTTACTTTCCTCTCCATGAGTGTTTCGTAGTGTAGTAGCACGCAATGTCAATGTTGTCAGGAATTAATTGCGACATTTTTATCCAATAACAGATAGTCCAATCCTATCTTGAAAAAATCACTTGGAGTGTTGATAACGACCACACAAATAGTCAAGGATATAGCATTTTACCCTATAATATATAAATCCCTAGAAATCTAAAAAATAATGCAATACACCATATATTAAAAAGAGCGTGTTTTTTTAAAGACAATCTGTGTAATATTAAATGTGGGCTGACAAGGTAAATTGTGTTATCTCTATAGTATAATAGGGAATACAGTATTTTCCGGATGAAATGCCAACCCAGAAAAATTTGCGGTGAAAGCACATTATTGACCTCCTTTTCTGATATTTTTAGTCCAATACTAATAAGATGACCACTGGAAAAAACAAAAAAGGGGAACCGCCCAATAAGGGTTGACCCCAGAAAATCATGCCAAAAAGTTTGCTTACTGCTGGAAAATACAATATTTATGTAATATATGATAATACACCTCACAATAATTAAAGTATGACATTTTAAAATTAAACACAGCTGTAACAACGTATATTGTATAAGTACTATACTAACTTGTATTAAAAAGGCACAATTGTATAAGTATAATATAGTAAAGCATAGGTTGGTGTAAGTGGCCGTCCATATTAGTTCAGTACTGTTAAATTGAAGGATTCTTCTCTGAACAGACTTACGGTAAGTGAAAATTCAAAAAAGAATAATTAAGGGTCCAAATGTCTTACTTTTTCAAAACTGCAAAGTCTAAGTTACATAATAAAATTTGTGAAAGTGTTATTCATCTATTTGTACCACTAAATATAACCAACTTGATTCTTGCTACAGTACCTTTATTCACTAACTAAAGGGAGAGAGAAAAGAGAGATAGTTATGCCATATATGTGAAGAAAAAAAACAATGTAGAAAAAAATTTTCAATACTGCTGCCAGATCAAATTCAACGATTTATGAAAATTCCAATGATTAAACAGAATTTGGTCTCCAATATTTTACCCTACCTTTAAAAATTAATGTCAACATTTTAACAAATTTCAAAAGCAAATTTGAAATGATGGTAGAAAGCACAGTAAGATAACCAAAAGTGCAATATGCAATTAAAAAATGTTCATATAATATATGCCATCTCCATAACCCATAAGCAAAATATGTGTTGGAGCTGTAATAGGGGGTTATATCTCACAAATTCCAACACTTGATAGAATGAATCAAAATTTGTGTACTTGAATTGAAAAATAAACTATAAACCAAATTGTAATTATTAATGTATTTACTATAACATTTGTAAGCATATGCACTAATGGCAAGAAGCAAAGAATATAAATATTGCTAGCGTTTCGAATGCTTCTACAGACACATTTCAGAAATAAAAGCAATGAACTAAAATAAAAATGTCACAATAATGACAATGTTTTACTTGAAAACAACAGCCGAGTCCAGCAAACTGGATAAAATACTCGATAAAAGAATTCATTTCAAGTGATTTTCTATGCCATATAATATGAAACAAGAAAAATCCTAATAACCTGGGTGTATGCTTTACGCAAAAAGAAAACTTTTAGCTTCAACTACAAGAAGTTTTCCTTATTAACTTCTACTCATGTGACTTAAAAATGAGTGGAATAATAATAAGGCATTTAATCAAATATTAATTATAACAGGAAAGTATGTGCTTTTTATTTCAAAAAAGAAACCAATATCCCAAACTACAGAAAATTTAGCTCATTAACATGATCTAAACTTCTATTTAAAATCAATAAACTTTAAAAAATCACTTTAATAAATATAAAAACATCATAAATCTCTGTAACTTGGGTATATACTTTAGTCAAGAATGAAATCTGTATTACATTTAAACAACAGAATATTTAAATGGTCAACTTATTCAAAACTCCTACTAATGTCATTTGTCCAAAGAACGTGCGAATACCAAAAAAAAGCACTTTGACAGAGTAAAATAGTAAAAACACCAATGAATAAGACATGCACTTAAACCATTTTCAATATGAAATCAATATTCGAAAGTACAACAAAAATTGGTCAATTTAGTTGTTTATGACTGTGCAACACTTGATTAAGGCAAGTTTGAAAGATAGAACATGGACAACACAGAATATAATAATATATAATAGGCTATATAATTAAAGGTCAATAATATTCATAAAATATTTTTTTCTAAGATGATCTCACTCTCAGAATAGAACAAAAAAAGTGCAAAATACATAGCAATAACTTATAACACAAATTCCATTAATCTTATTCCTGTAAACATGCCCAGAGCTAAACTAATAGAAACTTGAATAATAAAATATTATGCTATGAAACAAATACCAATATGTCAGAAATAAAACTAGAGCATCAGACAAAATTCAAGCATGAGAAAACAGACATCTTACATTAGGGAAATTCCACCTCTGCAATTTCAATGTAAAAGGAAATTCCTTGATAGATAATATGTAGTGGACCAGATAGATAAGACTCCAGTTCTTAGATAGAGTAGCCAAGGAATAATTGAATTCTAAAATATTAGTGCATCAGATGTTGCATATAATCTTTCATCTGCTTTCAGGTTTTGGGTCATGAATTTACTTGAAACAGTTCTACATAAAAAGTTAACACAAATTCTAACATAAAATTTGTTGAAATATATTTACTACGAATTATTCGTACTAGGACTTAGTGTCACAGTTGTTATACCCAGCAAGTACACACACAAAAACTAGCAATAATATGAATATAAAACAAACATATGTCAAAATAAAAGGGAAATTGGAAATTTAAATCAAATGATTTGAAAAAGTAATAGAGGTTGTAATCAAAAGATGTGTATTCTTAAAAATAACGAAGTTAAGAAATAACGGTTTACATTTCGAAAGATTGTTCATCACTTTTGGCAGTAGGCTATAGTATTGCACTGAAAATACAAATTTTGTGTCGCCACTTCACAAAATAAAGTTTAATGAAGCTTTGTTTCCTAGAATATTCAGAAAATTTAATTTTATTACTATATTCATCATTATGGTAAGTGGTAACAAAATTTTTCATTGAAAATTTCAGTTGAAGCCTTTTGCCACAACTCTTATTTCACTAAAAATTTGGCCCAACTCTGATCACACCAAACATCTTCCGCAACCATTTGCCGTGATGGGTGCGTACGGCATGTTACTATTTGTAGGGTCAGATTATATGAGAGAATATACAGTAATAAACCTAAATAATTCCCTTTATTATAAAATTAGCGACTACTTATGTATCAGTGGATATCAATCCGATTGTACACGGCCTTGTCCAGTGCAAAAATGCCTCATGGACAACTTGCAAGTAGGTAGGATTTTGATTCCAAGACCTAAGTCTAAATTCCAGCTCAATTCTTAGAGATCTTGGCTCACTTCGGAAAACCTTTTATGAATCAGCTCTGAAATTTCATAAAAAAGGCAATAATTGGTCGAACGAGCTCACGAGATTGCAAAAAGCAACATATAAAATACGAAAACTTCTATATTCAATACTTCCTTCTTAAATATTGCTAAGATAATAAATGTGTATCGGTACATAATATCAGACACAGATAAAATAATAAAGAAAACACAAAAACAACTTTTCAACTATAATAAGGCAAAAAATTAATTTTTTAAGAAAAGTACTACCTTTTTTTACTAGGTGAATTTAGCTAAAATTGAGGTAGGAAGATGTCCATTGAAAATGTTTAGCTAGCAGATGCTTCTTTGATAATATTCAGTCTGATATTAACGAAAAAAAGACAATGAAGTGTAACCTGATACGGGATCGTCAAACTATTTTCATGATATGATTATTCTGTCGAGTCACGCTTCACTTATCCCACAGCATCATTAAATTAACTTGTAATTTCTCCATCTTCTTCTTCATGTGTGTAAGCCTCATCAATTGTGTTAACAATTTTCTTTCCACAAGTTTCTGGAAGAAGTAGAGCTAAAACTGCAGAAATTCCACATAAAATTCCATAACAGAGAAACGGAGTTGCGGAATTTGAATTCACTGTATATGTAGCAAGGAAAGGGGCCGTCATACTCCCGATTCTGGCTACTGTAGACATGCTACCAAGACCGACATTCCGAACAACAGTAGGAAAAAGTTCCGGTGTATAAACGTATATTAATGTAAAACATCCCGAAGACCCAACTTTCGCAACCATTGATAAAATCAAACGAAAGTGTGAGTTTGCATCCGTGTTTGGAACTATATACATGATAAACATACTAAGTGAAGTCATGGACATTAATAAGCATAAAGTTCCGCGTCTACCACACCATTTCCGCTCCATAAAGTATAGACAAATTGGCACAGATGGAAGCTGACTAATAGCAGACATACCAAACGCAAGATAAAAGTTTGGACTGAATGATCCTGCTCCAAGTGTGATACAATAAAACACAAAACTTGTCGTGAACCACACAAAACTTAGTATTGCAGTTCGGTAACGCAATACAGGTTGTTTCACCAAATCTAATATCGAATTTTTCACTTCTAATGGAGCCAAGGAACGATGTTGTGAATCAGAGTACGGCTCATCTATGTCTCCATCCCCAGTTACTAATTTGTAATATGAATGTTGATTCCCATTTCGCTTCGAAAATTTTTGAATTACTGCTTCGGCTTCATCCACCCGTCCTAGAGAGAGCAACCATCTTGGGGACTCAGGTGTAAAAATATAAAATAAATATCCTAGTAATCCAGGCAATGCGGCCACAACACATAGAGTCCTCCATGTAGGTATATAATAGGTAATTATCAAAAACACACACATAAACAAAGTGAAAGATATCTGACCTATAATACCATTCGTAACCCACATTTTTGACGCAGACATTTCTTGAAGCATAATCGTATTTACAACACTTAGTCCACCGATACCAAGACCGCTTAGAGTTCTACACGCTGCCATTTGTTGCCAATTCTGAGTGAATCCTATTAAGAGTGCAGCAATCATTAAAATAGTGTAAACCTTCCAACCAATGCTTCGTCTGCCATACTTGTCAGATAACTGTCCAAATAGAACAGTACCGACCATAAAACCGAGAAAAAAGATTGACTGTAGGAGACCAGGTATCCAATTTATTTCCTTTTCAGTCAAATGCCATTCGGTGATTATAGTTTGAGCATTATAAGCATGTGGGTTATAATCGAATGCATCCGCAGGTGGAGCTAGAAACATGACTAACATGATCTGAGGTGCATGGCAGTAATCAACAGTTAAATAAACCAGCAACAAAAGTAAATAAGAACGTTTGCAAAGCGAACCCATTTCATTATTGATTGCTTCATCAACGTCCGTCATGATGAAGTTTAAAGTGGAAAATCTTCTGTATAGAGTTGTTGATTTCTTTAAGAATCAGAGTTAATTAATATTAAAAAGAATTAAACTTCCTTGATTGGTGATTGCATTAGTATGCAATTATTTAATAATCCAGGTTTTTCATTAATAGTAGAACAGAACACAGGAATACTAATGATGAATTGATGCCTCATTCAGTAAATCCCTATATAGCAGTATAATCCTTGGTCCTCGACTTAGGTAGTGAAATGAAGAAGTGTGAATACCAGCACTATCAATCAATGTATGATGAGATTATTCTGACTGGTCACGCTTCAATGATTATTCCTTGAGATTTTATTCCGTATAATATCACAGCATTTTCCCAGAGTTCTGAGGCAAACGTTTGATACAGAGAAACTTTACATTTTTGAGTTGGAAAAATTATGAAATTAGAAATAGGCCAATCACAGAATTACAAAATTGATTTCTAAAATGATTTGAAAATGAAGCAAAAAAACTTTGAAATTATGACAGAACATAATTTTCAATATAATCTCAAGAAAGAGAAGGAAAAGATAAAAACAGCAAATCACAGAATCATACCTGTATCATATCTGACTAGTTACATAATGCAGTAACGTCTAACGAACCACAGAACCACATCTTCTTACTAGGTCTGAGGTATGGTACCCCGTACGGTAATCAGATCGGGTGTCTAGGAACCGGTACCGTACCGCTGTACCGGAATAGAATTTTAAATAGTTACCAGTAGGGCTGTCCAAGCGAACCGAATATTCGAAATCGAATCGAATCGCAAATTATTCGAAGCGTTTTTCGGCCAATTTACGAATCGCTGAAATTTGCTACATAATGCGCCTCACGACCGCCTTTGCACCGCGTTTTTCACCGGGCAAGCAAAAACATGTTTCTATCGCTTTCTTTGCTGTAAAAAAGTCTCTTCTATTGCCCGGTGACATGTAATTATTCATTTCATGCATGGTCATAAATGAAAAGTTATCGGTAACAATTATTTGAAGATGACGTTTTTTGAGAGAACACAAGGAGAAAAAGGCAAATTTTGTGCCAGCAAAAACGCCACTTCTATAAATAGAATCGATTTGTAGCTGTTGAGTTAATAATCATAGGAACATGGTACAGGACTGAAACACGTTTTGGAGGTTTAATACCTTTTTCCAATAGGATTTTTAATTTTTTCTAATTGCAATACTTTGTTTCATCCATTTATCACTATGACAAATAATTGCACTCATGTGAGTTGATGGCTGTTGTACAGCAACAATATGGTCATCAAATAATAATGTCTTTAAACTAGCTCTGAATTTGTGAGTTCCCGAAATGCAATTTGAATTTTTTGGGCAACAGTTTTATCTATATTAATAGTTGTTTATCATTTTACTGAAAATTAAAGAAAAAATATTGAGGTAATAATACTAATGATAATAGGATTAAAATAGTAACTATGGCATTAAAAGAGTCTGTGCAATTTCCAACTCTTAAAACTTGATAGTTTTCAAACCCTAATTTTTTGACCAGTTCAAGTAGGCTTGTGATCCCCTTTTATAACTTTGGAAACATAGTTATGCAAAATATTTTCAATAATTTAGATAATAACTGCACATAGATTATCACAATATTGAAGAGGAAGTTTTATTGTACATTAGAGACAAATTTAGAATTGCGCAATAATATTCGAATATTCGGTTCGATTCGAGAAAAATCTTCGGTTCGATTCGAATCAAAAAAATATTCGATTTTGGACAGCCCTAGTTACCAGTAATCTAGTGGTTCCCGAACCGTGGCCCCATAACATAATATGACCCGCTGAACTTGGGTGAGATGGAAACAATTAAATCAGTAAATAGTGATAGTCTATCTTAATTATATGTTCACGTACCGGTATCGGCCCTGTGTGGGCGCTACCAACTCCTGGGCCGCAAATACCGGTACCGAGATCCCAAATTGTTCCTTATCCAGTTATCAGCCTACGCAGTTCAGCAGTTCAGGCGCGGCGGTGTGGCTCAACGGGCTAAGCAGTAGGAATACGCTCGCCACCGCACCTCCAATTACTCTGCGTGGGTTCGCAGGTTCGAATCCCATGCAGGGATGGTTATGTGCGAGAGGATTGCTGGACTCCTCGCCGTCGTTGGGTGGTTCACGTAACCGCTGGTCGGTTACGGCTTCCTCCACCACCAAGTCCATGCTTTCGAAAACAAACAACACAGTAAAACTAATCCCATACCCGACTTGGAATGGTAACCGGACGAGAGGCCGTGGTTCGCCATGTGGATAAGCCGTCTTATCGACTTTCCTCTCCCCCGGGATAAATATGTAAATCCCATCCCCAGTTATGATGCATGAACTACCGGTACCGGTATCAATATGACGGCACGGTGGCAACGTGAGCAGTACGAAAATTTTGCAATTCCTTCACTTGGGATTGTGAAAACCGACACTCGACAAATTGATTGATTGATTGAAGTCCTGTCCCGGTACCGGTAAGCGGTACGGTAGGGTAACTGTCACTGCTGAGCGCATTGAGGTTTTAGATTTTACCAAGTAGACTACCGTACTCTACGGGTATAATTATCTGTTCATAGTAAATTCCAACTGCTGCGATAAACGCAGGTTATGAAATCATCAAGCAGTTAAAACAAGGGCTAACGCCAAAGATGGTAGGGTACGATACCGGTAACGCTTACTTTTTGCCTGGTAGTAGGCCTACCAGATTCTTTTCCCCTGAAGGCAAAGGTCAGCTGACTCGACATATGTTGTGCTGGAGTCCTCATAAGGAATAATCGGTCAAATAGCTATTCGATCTTCAATCAATCAATTTTATTTTGGTCGCTCTGGCATAAAACAAGACAACAACAAAACAAAAAACAAAATGCAGGGATACCTTGGAGACGAGCATAACTCAGTAAAAAATTGAAAACCTTCAAGTACGTGTCCGTCCACCAACTGTTAGAAAGTTTTCGGACTCCTTTCCTCTTGTTGGTTTTAATGCCTAGTCGTTGGTTTTATCCAAGAGCGCTTTGCCGTTCACTAAACACAGGGAAAGTACGCAACAAAATAAACACACACTATGCAAAATCGGGCAATAACTTTTATATCAATTTAACATGTGAAAACATCGATCAGAAGAAGAACAGAGCAACACTTTTTACAAATTGAAATTGAAAAAAAAATTGTGGCCGCGGTTGTCATATGGTGCCATTTTGAATGCAATATCAAAAACGCAAATATGACAAACGCAATTGAAATTTAGAGTTTATAAAAACTGTGCATGTAAGCAGTGGTGAGATTCATTTTTTTTGTCAGCCGGTTCCATCACAAAAGTCATATTTTTCAACCGGTTCTTTTACAAGAAATTATTGACAGTGACCAATAATGCTAACCGGTTCGATGATCTCATAAAATTCTGTGAGACGGTTCTATAGAACCGGTGCGAACCAAAGTGACTATAAAAGTCAAAGTTATAGTCACTTTGGTCCGAACTGGCTGAATCCCCTCACTGCATGTAAGTGAGTTTCTTCTAGCTATCACAAAGTGGGAAAAAAATAATATATAATTGTGTCACATTTCACACGTCTAAAAAAGATAATTTGCAGATCAGTGACTTGAAATGTAAAATGCATTATGGTCTGGCCATAAATATATCAGGCTCTTCTAACATAAAAATTACTGAATTTATAGTTGGCAGTCTGGAGTTGAAATTCTGATTTCCCCGGAATCAGAGTCGCGATTTCAAACTTTCGCTGATGAGAAAAAAAGCGAAAAGTTTTTTAGGCGTTATCAACAGTAAGTTAAAAAAGGCTTTTATTCGCAAAAAAATGTTGGCATGAAAATTTGATTTTCCAAGGTTTGGTGCCTAAAAGATCGCGACAAAATTAAAAAAATATATGAATACACAACTTAAGAAATAAATAAAATACCGCGGAATAAAATATGAAAACATTCTATTACGAAAATCAATTACGAAATTAAACTGTGCATATTCTTCAATTCTTTCCGTGCGGATATGGCTATATGCGAGAGGTTGAATGAATTAATTGTTGACGAAGACGATATCCCGATATTGTCATAACTGGAATGGTATTTCGAAAATGTTCGTTGAACAGGGAGCAATAAATATCCAAAGTCACAACGACGACGCTGTAATCGCAGCGCACAATTGACGCTTTGAGGTTGCCGATTACGCGAATCTTGCGGCGATAGCCTTTTTTGACGTGTAAAATAGGATTTACCAGTGGCGGCGCGTCAATAGGGCCAACCGGGGCAATGACCGGTTATTTTTTCGGTATAATAAAAAATATTCAAAAAATACCTCAATATCGGTTGCACAGACTGTCTACACTAGTCATATTCTCCCGACATGGTTCATTTTTCGCTCGCAAAGCCTTCGCCGAACGTCAACGGGGCGACGCCGATTTTGCCCCGGTTGCTCATTGTATATCGTATTCTCTCTTTTATCTTCCACTCGCCGCGTTTGTATCGTTTGTTTTCTGTTTCTTTTACTAAATCATCGGGGCCGATCGGGGCTAGCCCCAAAATTATGACGACACAATGCCGACGTTTCTTACAACAACGTGTTGACAATTTGACATATTCACGCATTCCTTCTCGTTCGTTGGTTGCTTGAAGAGTTGATAGTTTCCTCGCCTTCGTTTTTGTCGCTTGTTTCGCTATTTGAATCAGTTAGAGACCTTTAGTCCATTTGCTTTCGATTTTCCACATTCCTTTTGAGCTCCTCACTTCTTTCCGGCTTTGCATTTCTTAGCCTTAGACCTCATAATGTATAAGGTTGATGCACTACTTCGCACTCCGTTTTTGCAGCTGCCGCTGGAACAAAAATTAGAGGTACAACGTCTTGGGCCTTATCAACCAAATAATTGTTCACTGGAACAATCTCATGACGGAGGAAAGCGTCGGCGTACATTCTGCGCAGAAACTTGGTATAAAAAACACGAATGGTTGTGTTACAGCGAGGACAAAAATGCACTTTTTTGTTTTTAATGCCTACTTTTTGCTACCGCCCGTGACTCACGTTGGTGTAAATTTGGTTTTAGAGATCTTAAACATCTTTCCGAGCGTGCCAGGGATCATCAATCTTCTATGGAGCATCTGGACAATGCAGTAAAATACCGAACATTCGGAAATGTTAATATTGCAGCACAGTTGGATGAAGGACGCGCGGTTTCTATTCGTTGGCACAACCAAAACGTCGAGAAAAACCGCCATGTTCTCGGTCGATTGATAGATGTTTTGAAGTTCATTGGTTGTCACGAGCTGTCCCTCCGTGGGCACGATAAACGGGCTGGCTCTTCTAATAGAGGGGTATTTTTGGATATGGTGGAATACACCGCATCCCTAGATACAGTATTGAGAGATCATCTTAATGCAACTGTTTCGAAAGGGACATCTAAGGATATCCAAAATGATTTGCTCGACTCAATGTATAAAATTTATTTACAACATTTGGCTCTGGAAATTGAGAATTGCCAGTTTCTTTCGATTCAGTCTGACGAGACAACTGACATCACGTGCGTTTCCCAACTAGCTGTGATTTTTCGGTTGGTGAAAGATGGTAAACCTACCGAGAGATTTCACAGCTTTGTACCGATCGTTGATCGCACGGCTTGCGGGATATCGGCTGTACTGAAAGAAGTGTTACAGCCTTACAACGCGAAGTCAAAATTGATAGCTCAAACTTATGACGGCGCGGCAGTCATGAGTGGGTCGAAACATGGTGTTCAAGTTTATATAGAAGAAGATTTTCCTCATGCGCATTTTTTACATTGTTATGCACACCAATTTAACCTCGTTATTAAAAATATGTGTCTTGATACCCCTCTCGTCCTTTTATTTTTTGCAAATGTTTCGGGGTTTTCTTCATTTTTTTCCGTTTCGCCGAAGCGCTCTGACCTCCTTCGCCAGATATGTAGCTGCCGTCTCCCAGCTTGTGCACCAACACGTTGGAACTTCCAATCACGCGTGGTGCAGGGCGTGTCCGAAATTAGGTCTGAGCTCATTGAGTGTTTCAATGGCATTCAGAGCTCTCCGGTTCGGGACGAACGCTCTGTGAGGGAGGCGGCAGGTCTAAAGCGTCTGCTAGAAGATGGTGAGTTTTCATTTTTTCTCGCTTTTTTTTCCACAATATTCTATCACGTGGATGTATTATACGCGCATTGCAGTCAAGGCTAATAGATGGAGCGTTTGTGCAGTCGTGTATTTCAGACTTCTGCGATGCTGTATCTCGTATCCGGGAAACAATAAAATACGACGACACATGGAGTGCTTCTGTTCGCCGCGGGCAAACAACGCAGCGTTTGATTTTGTCTGCAAAGGAATGCTGTGACATTCTGGTGAATCAAATAGGCGATCGTCTGCGCACTGAACACCTTGCCGGCGTGCCGCGTTCTCTTTGATGAACCCCAAAAATTATTCAAAATTTGCACGTCAATTTCCCATCCATTTGTTGGCTACTGTCTCCAAATTTTACCCCATGATAAACGTGGGTAAATTGGAAAATGAATTGCGATGTATATACACCAATCAAACTTTTTTGAACATCACATCAACTTGCGCGCTCTATGGGTTCCTCATATATAACACTCTAGTAACTACCTTTGCGGCGTCTGCAAAATTTCTGGACATCATTTTGACGACGCCTATTTCTTCCGCCGACGCAGAGCGAACATTCAGCACGCTGAAGCGTATTAAAACGTATCTCAGAAACACAATGAAGCAAGATAGATTAAGATCCTTGGCTGTTTTATCCATTCACAGAGACGTTATTTCTGGGATGCATGACTTTAATCAGCGCGTTATTGAGCATTTTGCTTCCAAGAAACCGCGGCTTGTTGCATATATGTTCAAGCAGTAGAAGTCTAGCAGCATATATATCTATGAGTGAGCGACGCATGTCCTTATCTTTGCATTTAACTTTCCTTTCTTCATAGTAACCTTTTAAACCTTATTTTAGGTTTTGTCTGCTTTCCCGAAGTTTCTGTTAATATGTCATTGTATTTATCTGGGTAAATATTGCCTTTCCTTTTGAAAGAGGTTTCAAAATAAACTATGTCTATATTTATTAATCCCTTGACTTGGACCGGTTTTAAAGACACTTTCTTATCGTTAAAAATTGTCGCTTTTGCCGATTGATTGTTACCGATGGAATGGTTTTTATACTCATAAAATGATGGGAGAACTTACAGCGCTCATCCTGTCCCCGTAGATGGGGGTGACTTGGTCCCGCAGTAGCTTGCCCCGGTTGTCAAAATGACCACGCGCCGCCACTGGGATTTACATATTTATCCCGGGGAGAGGAAAGTCGATACGATGACCGTGGTTCGCGATATGATTTAACCGTCTTTTCGGCTTTCCTCTCCGCCGGGATAAATATGTAAATCCTATCCTGATCATATGGCGAACCACAGCCTCTCGCCCGGTGGTCCGTCCATGTCGGGTATAGGATTAGTTAGCCAGTTATATGTTTTCGGAAGCATAGACTTGAAATAAAAATATAGATATAAAAAATATAGAAATATAAAAAACTTTTCTGCCTGCCTTATCTCTCTAAGATTGCTCCTTGTCACATGCCTGCGTTCACGTAATGACGTCTTATCTCTGACTCCTTGCTTTATTATACGCCCACAAGTGCGTCATCACAATAGAGCAAGGTTAAATAGAGCTAGTCTCACGTTGTAATGACCCTAACTAATATCTTCAGTGAAATCGATTATTAATAAAATTGAATTTACGGTGAAATGCTATTCAAACATCTAACGACTGACGCCTTTCAACATTATTTAAATTACAGTGGAATTCTGTTTGAACATTCAACGACTAACGCTTTTTAACAGTATTGAAGTTACGGTGAAATTCTATCTGAACGTTCAACGACTGACGCTTTTTATCAATATTGAAGTTACGGTGAAATGCTATTTGAACATTCAACGACTGACGCTTTTTAACAGTATTGAAGTAACGGTGAAATTCCATTTGAACATTCAACGACTGACGCTTTTCAACAGTGTTGAAGTTACGGTGAAATGCTATTTAAACGTTAAACGACTGATGGTTTTTAACAGTATTCATTACCTATTGAAGGCCAAATTATGATAAATTTGCATGATATTTTTTTTGGAAATAGTTCTAATGCCTACAAACATATATAGAGGATACATGAGAATGAACACTAAGCAAAAATAATTTATTTAAACCGGGCCAAAATTGAGGTTTGAGTCGTTAGACCAACTCGAACACTGAGACGCCGTTGAACGCCATTCGATGCCAAAATGTGCCTAATTTGCTTAATATTTGCTATTGTTTGATCCAGCCCTGGTTGGATACGTGGTGCCTCAAAAGCGTATATGCCAATGTGGAGGTAACTAATTTTGTTCGCTTACATTCACTAGGCTAAAAAAGGACAGTCCTGAACTCGTAATAGAACTAAAATAAGGAAAGTCGGAATAAAATCATGGCCTAACCCCGACCAGGTACACACACCACGAGATAACTTCATTTGGGTTTCATTGCATTTAAACCCACGTACATTTGAACCCCCGACAATTGCACTTGTATACTATTGCACCTATGGAATACGGACTTACGGACATTTGAACCCATACTACGCTAACCCATAGATTTTAGCACCCTCATAAAGATTGAACCCGCGGATATACGAGTGCAAATATATGCGTTCAAATGTACGATCACCACTTATTTTTCCCACGCCTATTCATTGCTACAGAGGAATGCTTTCGAGCGTAGAATAACCTCAGGTGCGCGAAGGGAAATACCCAGGTTGTGAATAGGCGGTGCGGCCTACTGTAAAGCACGAACAGTTTTTCTCCACTTTCTCTTGTTTTCGGTTTTATGTTACTGATTCCGCTTCGATAGTCAGTTGCTCGGTCGTCAGTAAGTTAACAGGTTTTGCTTGTGAATACTTTTCGAGGCGTCCGTGTAGATTGTAGATATATTATTTTATTAGTACAAGATTTTGAAATTATAAATATATATGCGTGGTTTATGCGGAAAAGTACTGGTTGTAGCTAGTTGTTATGACAAATGAATCATAAATAATATTATAGTGACAACGCACATGCGAGTCCAACCGCAGAAATTCAAGTCTACGAGTTTGAAATGAACAGACGAATTTTGAAGTCCGTGCATATGGAACAGGCAACTGATGTGTAACCCGACAATCCAATACCCGACATGGACCGGACACAGGGCGAGGGGTCGTGGTTCGCAATGTGATTAAGCCGTCCTATCGGTTTTCTCCACCCCCCCCCCCCCCCAGGGATAAGTTTGAAAATGTTAGCCCGATATTGCTATTTAATCTGGCGCCATGAGCTTGGAAAAGTTGAAGTTGTGGATTTGAGTTTTCGAGTTCACTCCCCGCTCTCAGGGGAACATGCTTACGTGGACATTACGTGGCAATAAGTTCCGGTAAAGGAACCTTTAGACGTCCTGACAAAGGGCGGAACCGAATTGACAAAGAGAAGTAATAATCACCATTTACAAATCATCCGAACCGATTTCGATAAAATGATTTAATAATATGGCGAATCACGGTCTCTGGCCCGTTTACCCGTCTTTGTCTGGTATGGTAGTGGGTAAGTCTTAGTTATGTATGGTCTCAGCAAATATACTACATGGACGTTGGTTGGTACACACTTTTAATAAAACAAAAAAAAATAGTGTTATTAATAATTTTGAGGTAGGCCTATTTAGCGTTACTCTAACAGGCTTACGCGGACATTACATGACAGTAGGTTGTGTCAAAGAACCTTCAGACGTCCTTCAATAAAGCCCTGACGAAAGCAGAACCGAATAGGCAAAGGAAAAGTAATAATAATCGTTAGCAAATAAACCATTCAATAAGATGGCTGAATTATATCGGTCGGTCAGTAGTTTATTTTTCATCAAAATGAAAATACACTCGATGCGAACAAAAGCTAGGAAAAAAAACACATAAAAATGGCATTTCACAGTGAAGGGTGACGCAGAAAGTCAATGTTGGTTATAGCGAACCACGGCCTCGGGCCCGATTACCCGTCTATGTCAGGTATGGTAATATATATATAACTGTTAGGTATGGATGGCCTCAGCGGATATGCGACATAGACGTGCTTTTTTATTAAAAAATAAACGAAATTTTCGTCGTGTTGATATTAATTTCGAAGTGGTTTTAGCGTTTCTCTGACACGCTTACGTGGGCATTAAATGATAATAAGATCAGACAATAGAACCTTCAAACGTCCCTCGCGATAAGCCCCGGCGAAATGATCAGTGTTTAAAAATCAACCTTATCACATGGCGAACCACGTAATCTGGTCCGTTTACCCGTTTATGTCAGGTTTGGTAATAGGTAACTGTTAGATATGTATGGCCCCCGCGTATATGTAAGATGGACGTTGGTACATACTTTAAAACAACGAAAATTTTATAGTGTTATTATTAATTTCGAAGTGCGCCATTTTAGCGTTTCTCTGACACGCTTACGTGGGTATTTAATGATAACAAGTTCTGACAAAGGAACCTTCAAACGTCCTTCGCGATAAGCGAAAGCAGAACCGAATTGACAAAGCGGATGTAATAGTCACCGTTCTTAGTATTTCAATTACTTACAAATTCAACTGACTATTCAAACTTATTTACCGACGGTAATGTTATGTTCTTGGTTTAGATGTGTATAAGACTCTAAGGAAGCGTTTCGATTTAGTGTATGAACCAGGTTTCTCGCGGCTTAATCGTGTTTCTCGTAAAATACACTAATCTGGATTGATGCCTTAATTGAAAGCCACAGAAAAATCTTGCCAAAACGTGCGAAAACCGCGAAAAACCAACAAAAACCTTGCAATCGGCTGAACTTAATGATTTGACAAATCAAAAAAACTTGCTCTATTTTTGGTGCACGCTAAGATATTTTATTTGTAATTTCGTTTTTTAATTGCGTAATCATAATAACCCGCTAACGCGCCGCCGAGAATTGCGTAGGGTTTGTTACGGATTATGATTTCAGTGCAACTGACTAATCCAAGCTTGTTTCTCTACGGCTAGTAGAATGCAATGTTATGTTCTTGCTTGAAATGTATATAAGACTCTTAAAATGATTCAGTCAAGCGTATAAACTGTGATTATAGTTGCTTAATTAAGCAGGTTTCTCGCTAATACACTAATCTAGATTGCACTAATCTACTTTGCTCAATTTCAAAAAAAAATTGAGGTCTTTTCGAACATAACGTTACTTATTAAAAATAAGAAATCACTATAAGACCATATGCATGCTACCATATGCACCTATGGAAATTTTTTTTTGTTTTACGGATATTTGAACCCATGCTAACCCTAACCCAATGGTTTTAGCACACGCATATAAATTGAACCCGCGGATATACACATGGGTTCAAATGTACGGTCACCGGTGGTTATTTATTTAAATAATTTATCTACTTGCCTCTGTGGAGTGTGTTTGTATAGAGATCATTGGTTCTCAAACTGGGGGTAATCACCCCTAAGGGGGTGATTTGGTAATTTTTAGAGGTTAATCCAGGCATTCACTGTTTCATAATTTATTTTTTAATCCCCGTATTTTTGACTAGTCTGCAGAAAAGCTGCTTCAATGCTCGCGTCTAGTCCATGAGTCTAGTCATCGAGTCACACGGTTAGTAAGGACATAATAACAATACTTCGTCGTAATGACTGTAGGCTAAAATGCTGAGTTCGCGCAAGTTTAGTATTTCAGACTCGGATCGGAAGATAGGCAGTAGGTTTTAGTAGTATCGTCATTTTCAGTGGAGAAAAAGAGATAACGATATGACATATGACTACTGTATTTTTATGAAATGAAAAGGGGAATTTAGCTTATTCCATTTAGAGATAACGATATGACTACTGTATTTTTGTCAAAGAGGTAATTGGGCCCTTGGTAATTTCATATAGGGGTAACGATATCAAAAGTTTGAACCCACTGATATAGATGGATCGCCACAATGTTGGCTAACCTTGTGTATTACCAGTTATGCGTGCTTCAGAATAAATTCAGTGTTCCAAGAGGATTACACGCTACTTTTTATATTTTTAGCTATTGGGAATTGGATGTATTTAAATATTTTCAGTCGGAAAATCTTAACATACGGCTTCTTTACGCGCTAAACTTGACCATGGAAGTACGTTGTTTTTTAATAAGTAATTGTTTAAGTATTTTTACTTCACTTAATACATTAATGAGGGCCAAAACAATATATGGTATCTATAAATTCCCTTCGAAATTTAATAAAAAAAAGAGCTTTTATTAACACCCTTTATATTTTCCAAATATAACCCAATGAATGTCTAAAAATGTATATAACAACAAGCTTCCCAAAATGCGTAACCGAATAGGCAGTATTAAAGTCCCATGTAAAACTTTCCTAAAAAAAAGTAAATGTTTTCAGCGGTATTGTACCGGGAACTATTAACAGTCTCGTTGTCTGGCAGAGGCAGCGTTTCGCCTCAATTTAATAAATACACACAAAACGATGTTTAACATACCCGCGATTTTATAAGATGGATTTTGGCCATAGCCATGATTTGGCCAACGCAGCCTTTGTAACCCCAACGGGTCTCGCGCTACCGTAGGCTCCTCAATAATACTAGGTGTCGGGTGTTAATTTAACCGTCCTACCGTGCAATCATGTAAAAGTCTGTGTGTTTCTAAATTCTAATTTTGGAACATTATTTCTGACTGTACTCAGACTGGGCTTGCGGAATCCGAATTGCACAGGGTCCCGCAATAGTTAAGGTCGGCCATGATTGCGACCTGCCTGAAATTTACGTTGCAACACTTGCGCCAAACATGGCGTTAGCTTTATGATCAGTGTTTCTGGCGTCAAATCTGACGTCACGCGGCTCTCTATAACGTTCAAAACAAAGCACAAAAGCAGAACTAAGCCACCGAAAGATAAACAGCCTCTTGTAACCCTATCAAAACTTTTCGATATTATGTTGGTGTTATCGGCCGTATTTACCCCAAACAATTTTAAGTTCTCTCTTAGGTACAGGCCGTTAATTTTTAATCGGTCGATAAATATTTGCTTGACCTTGTAGAAAATGATGTTTTGCCAGTTAATACGCGAATCGGGAGTTATTGCTAGTAGTTAATTATTAGTGTTTTGTTTTATTGTTGCTTCGAATATATTTTTGGCGCCAAAAACTAGCATCGTTTTATGGTGTCATTTCAAACGCATGATTTTGAGCAATGGAGAACGGATAGAATATGATTTACATATTTATCACAAGAGAGAGGAATGCCGATATCAACGCTTAATCATCTAGCGAACCATGGTATATCGTCCGGCCACCAGCCCATGTTAGGGATGGTATAAATTAGGCAGTTATTTGTTTTCCGTATTTATGGACTTCCCTCGTTGTTATAATACATCTTTATTTCGTAATGTAAAAGAAAAACTTTCAAAAATGCCCTACCTGCTTACTACCATGGTCGTTTCGGGTCCACGGCAACATTTACAAATTTACTCTGCGATGAGCGCCGCGTTTATTTTAGGCAAAAATTGTTAAATTAACCGACATAAATTATAGTCCTATATGAGCCAACGTGTTTGTTCAGCACATACAAGACTCGTGAAGTTAGTTTAGTTGTGATCTGGTACTTATTTGAAAGGTAATAAAATGTTAAAAGACGAATTTTATTACAAAATTATAATTCTCAGTCATGAAAGCCGCCAGCCTTGCTCAATAGTTGTCTTAACATCGCAATCTTGAAGTGAGACATTCTTTTCTGGCGCTCCCGAGATTGCGCACAACTTGATAAACCTAACCTGGTACACATACTATGGTCAGGTTGTGCGCCATCCAAGCATGAAACCAGGAATCCTCTCGCACATAATTAGCCCCCACAGAATTTGAACCTGGGTAATCAGAGACGCAACGGCAAGCATATTCCTAACGCCTAACACAAGGCGCCACACTGCCCAGCCAATATTCGAACCCACTATGCTGACTTCAACTTTGCTTTGGGTTAGGGATGTTGTCCATCGATTCACCATAATTAAACTGTGTGCCTTGTATTTTTTTAGCATTTACTCAATTCAATTTACAAAGTAGTTTCTTCAATCAAGCTTACCATTGCATTCCTGGCATGCAAGAAAATGTCTGCTACACAAACTCCACCTAAGATACAAAGTCCCCCAGGCAAAAAGAAAATTTCTGGAAAAGAGGACAGAAACCAAGGTTGGACTTCTATCTGTTGTTGATTATTATTTTCAAGGTACAAAATTTGCAATGATGATGCTTCGTACTAAAATGGAAGAAAAATAAAGTGGACATATGAGATTTAATTTATCATCTGTATTTCCTCGAGAATAAGACCTAGCCTGAATTTTAAAAATTTTGATAAATGAAAATAAAGCCAACCCTCAAAATAAGCCTCAGTGTAAAAAAAAAAATTGAAATAATACTCATTTGGGTGAGCATCAATTTGTATTCAAGTTTCATCATAGCAAGGTCTTGAATCATTAGCTCACTGAAATTAAACTGATCACTGATAGAAGGGTTTATACAATATCCATAGACATAAAAAAACATTTCACTTGATTCAGTTGGTAGAAAGTCATTAGTTTTCCTAATGGTAAGCACTGAAGCATGGAGAGAGAGAGATTTTATTTCGCAAAGAATGTCAACACTATAAAACATTTGAAGCAACAGAAACAAAATAATAATACTTCAATAATAATTGGGTATCATTGTTTGTGAGAGATAACACACCTTTTTATTCGATATAAAAATGATTATGTGAATAAATAACTGTAAATTTAGATCCAGGATTTCGTCCGAGACCTTCACCAGCTACTCCTGGAGAAGAGGATAAACCCGGACAAAAAAATAAAGAGAAAACACCAGCTGTACTAGATCCAAAAGGTGAGTTAAAACACAAATCTCTTTTTCAGCAGTAGATCTCAAATTATTTAAGCCCTGTTATCTTTTTAGATTTTGTCGAGTCTATCTAATCTTCAGTTTACACTAGGGTCTTCGGCACCTAAGTTGTCACTCAGAAGTGAATCTCCTTCATTTTTAAGTGAGCGAGAGGGATCTTGATTTGAGTGAATTCACTTAAAAAAACTTTAATTCAATATTTGCTTTTCAGATCCATCAGCAGTAAAGCCCACAGCTAGTCTAGGAAGTGGAACAGACACCAGACCAAAATCTGAAGAGAATAATATTCATAGCAATCCAAAAGGTTCGTTTCATAAACGTAAATCTTTTAAACGACGGCTAGAAGCAGATTGCAATGGAATGCAGTTGTTAATGTTTTTTTCTTATGTTTAGATTATTATAAATTATCTGTTAAAACACAAGCTTATTAATGGCCTCATTGAAAAATTGTTCCACAAGACTTCCCATAATAATCCCGCTTCGCTGCAGTCAGATGGTTTGTATGAATGCTGTATAAATGCCCGTCCTCCAGGTCCTCTGCAATTTGTTTGTTTGTTTTTGTTTTGTTTCTATCAGAGTTACCAAAATAAAATTGATTGATTGTCTGCGCATCAGAAATAACTAACTAATTCCATACTGGACTGGTATTGGGACAATGGGCAGTGATTTGTCTGACTCGTACCTTTCCTCACCGCAACAACTGTAATACTTGGAATAGTTCAAGTCAACAATGCCAGAAAAAGCTAAACAGAAGAAAATTACCTAATGCGTAAATCTAAAAAAAACATTTTGTTTAGAAAATTGAATTGAGTGAATTCACTTAAAAAAATATTCAATTCAATTATTGGTTTTACAGATCCATCAGCAGTGAAGCCCTCAGCAGGTCTAGGAAGTGGAGCAGTAACCAGACCAAAATCTAAAAAGAATGATATTCCTGGTGACCCCAAAGGTTCGTGTCTTGTACATAAATCTCTTGAAATATTTTGAATTATAAAGGAATGCAATTGTCAATATGTTATGGGAAGCAGGTTTACTTATTTACAGTGTTAGAGTGCGCTATAATTTGGATTTTATCATTACAGGGAGTCCTCGGGTTACGACGGTCGCGACTTACGCTGTTTCGAGGTTACAAACGCGCACTCCCTTACGCTGTTTCGATGCTACGAACGTGCACTCCATAACGCTGTTTCGAGGTTACGAACGCACTCCATGAAAAATATAAAAGATAACACTGTACTGTACAGTATTTGCTTTATTCATGTGATATGGAATTTTTTTCTGTTTTTTTAATAAAGTACTTTTTGCATTATTTGTACATTTTATTACTGTACCATACTTCACAATACAGTACAATATGTAATAATAATTTATGTACTGTACAGTATAATGTTCTGACTTACACTGAAATTCGGGTTACACCGCGTCTCGAGAACGGAACAACGTCGTAAGTCGAGGACTTCCTGTATTACATTATTGGGTACTCCCAAAGTATGCGAACCAAGATGGCGGACACCGGGTAGTATGTGTATCAGCTAAAATAGTCCATTGTTGCCTGGCTACAGGCAATGATTACAATACTAAGAAGAACAAGAGAGCTATGCTCAAATATATGAACACGTAGCGCCACCCAATGGCAATAATTTTGATGACATCATAGCGAAAAAAAATGCAATAGCCTTCTGGAGAAAAATTTCAAAGCAATTGGTCCAGTATTCGAAGAGAAAAGCGATATTTTAATGATAATGACGAAAGAAAATAACAATAACAACATAGTATTGAAACGATTGTTATGTCCACTTCGTGTCCAATAATGGGTATTCCCGAAGTATGTGAACCAAGATAGCGGACACTGGAATGTAATATGCGTACCAGGTTAGGGCATAATATCACGTACAAATACTACAAAAGTCACTTGGCTAGTTACTGAACTCGTAATGGAACTAAAATAAGGAAAATTGGAATAAAAGTTTGGCCTAACTCTAACCTGGAAAGCATATTACAGTGTTCTTCAACCTTTTTTATCGTGGTATACCTTTTACAATTTTTCAAGAACTTTGTATACCTTACAAATACCAATGTTATTTGAGGCTTGAATAAACAAAAAATTTTAAGCACATATTGTACTGCAATATCATCATGCAATCTAATAGGATAGTGTCGGCAAGTTATAAATTTGACTGAGGGCCTTAGCGTCAACGGAAATAATGTTCAACGTAAATCGAACAAATGCATAGCAGCCGAAATCACCAACCCAGACATATGACTGCATTATCTATATAATTTGTGATGTAACAATGTGCTCACGTTGGTTCTTAGCGATAATGACATTTTATATTTCATGTGCGCCGCGTTTGCATTGTTGTCTCCGCTTGAATATTTGATAATTTATTATATTAGAATTTAGAATCCCTGACTTAGGCTGTACACCCTTCGTATACCCTTTATCAGTTGTATACCCAACTTATGGACTGGTATACACTTGGGTATACCGTATACCCGGTTGAAGAGCACTGGCACATTACATTCCAGTGTCTACTATCTTGGTTCTCATACTTCGGTAGTACCCATAAAAACCCTGTTTATGTCCTGTCTTGGTAGAATCTCACCTTAGGGGTCGGTCGACCTTGTTGACCTTGGAAGTCTTGCCCGTCCCCTTCCGTATACATTTTTTTGCTTATTGTTGTTTGCTTAATTGTATTATGTACTTGTATCGGAAATAAATCGTTATCTGGCCATAACAACTGTAATACTTGGAGTATTTCAAGTTAACACCACCAGAAACAGCTGGACAAAAGAAGATTACCTGATGTGGAAATTTAAAAATTATTTTATGTTCAGAAAACTCATTGACTAGTGAAAACCTTTACTGTGGATCGAAAAGTTTTATGCTATCCTGATTTGTGATAAAAAAATTCTCAGTATTCTTTTTTTTAGAAGAACACAATAATCAAAAGAGCAGTACCAAGGGTCGAGGTCCCAGAGGAAGATCAAAAAGTCATGACAGAAAGAAAAAGGGTGGGACATATTTTCATTTTATTATACAAGATTCACACTTTAAGTGGTAGAAACATGTATGATACCACTGTTTACCCTGTTTTTTTTTTATGCGACAAGCCAGGTTTTCGAACTGAATGAAACTCAAGCCAACTGGTGATTTTGTTATTAACATTTAAAGGGCGAGTAAATCATAAATTCTTTGTCACACAATTATCTCACAGCACAGTACAATAAAAGCTTTTCACACCAAAGAATGCAATTGTGTCGTAATTAGGGCTGGGCGTTTCGAAACAATGTTTCGAAATGTTTCGAGACACTGATATGTCGAAACGGCGGCGTTTCGACCTTCGAAACGGATATTATGACGTCATAGCAAATGCAACCTGTAATTAGTGTCCAATTCGAATTTAATATCCGAATTTATTCGAATATCGTGACTCTCAAATATCGTTTTCAGTGTTTATAAGAATATTAAATATCGCGCAAACGTCCAAGCGCCGCCGTCCACGTTTTGATCTGGCCGCTGCTTTGTCATTGAGCAGAAACATTCGTGGAATTATCATTATCGTTTTATCCTCTCGAATTAGCATCCAGTGATATCCTTTTGTGGATTTAATTGTGGAAAATAGATGTCATTATACATTAAATTCCATGGGTAATAATGGTATCATATTTCACTGTTTATGACAAACGTGTGTTTCGTTTCGTTTCGATTTCGAAACACCAGTGTTTCGAAAATGCCCAGCCCTAGTCGTAATAATGTACAATTGTATGTTAAAATGAATGAAGCTCGTGCTCGTGTGTCTTTGACATAATAGGAGGATGGTAACCAATCATAATATTTTGAATCGAAATTTGATGATCGTTATTTAGCAAGTTATTTTACTTAGAATAAACAAGATGAAAAGAGCCGCATAAAACTGCCACAAGAGTTACATGCGGCTCGCGAGCCATGGGTTGGTCACCACTGATTTCAATGTTATCTTTTTGACATGACACTCAGGGGTGCAAAGAATCTACTTGACTATATGCTCAAAGTTGTAATTTGCCGGGACTCAGACATGACTTGAGAATCGACTTTGCTAAATTTCCGTCACTGTACCTATCATACAAAAAAGTGTACATACCAGACACCTTGGGGTGCAAGGATTCTGCTTGACTCGGTATTCGAAAAGTTTTGGAATTACTTTTACTCGGACATGTATGACTCTTGATTCGACTTAGCTTGAGATTCGGGCCTAGGGAGTTCTGCTCATTTAATTTAAATTTATAAATTAAACTTTTCATTTAGATGAAAGAGCTGCACAATATAGAACTACTGGTAATGCATATGGCCAAGAACCTTATCACGGTGCACCTAATTTTCCAGCTGCTACTGGTAAGCCCTTTTTTACCACTATTTATTGGCAAATATATTAGTAATTCTTATACGTAAACATCTTTCATTATATAATATCAGGCCAGTAAAGGCGTACTTTGAGAATTGATAAAAAAGATTTTTTTGAAGTAACTAGTCAAGTACCAGCCAATAAAAACATCAAATACAATATTCAAAAAAGAGGTAATAATACAATTTACTGTGGAAGGAAAGTCGCAGGGAACCAAATCTAGTTATCGAACAACGACACCCAAGGTTCTAATAGTTAAAATGATCGGGTAATTTAATTATGAAACTACAGTTTTCAATAGAAGCTTTTTTAGGTGGAAGAGCTGGACGATCTCAAACTCCTGGTTCTGCACATAGGCAAGCACTTGTTCCAACTTCTCAGACAGGTGAGTTTCTTATCGAAATTGAAATAGGATTTACATATCTATCTCGTGGGAAAAGCCGACAATATGACTTAATCACAGGGCGAAGCAAACCCTCTCGTCCGGTTACCAGTTCATGTTGGGTATAGGATTAGTTAGCCAGTCATTTGTTTTTGGAAGCATGGATTTGATGGTGGAGGAAGCCGTTACCGACCAGCGGTTACGTGAACCACCGTATGGTGACTGGTAGTCCAGCAATTTTCTTGCACATAACTATCCCTGTCTGGGATTCCAACCTGCGAACACATGTAGAGTAATCATAGGTGCGGTGGCGAGCCTATTTCAAACGCTTAGCACGATGCGCTACATCGCCTTAATATGCCTTAATTACAATGTCAAAGATTTTTTTATAGAATATTAAAGTGAGAGCTGGGTTTGAATTTTCATATTTCACTGTATTGGTTAAAGGAATAGGAATTATGATTTGAAACTCAGTGGAAACAAAAATTCAAACTTTCAAATTTAGCATAGAAGTGAAAATTTTTTGATTTTTTCATGGCTTATTTAACTACTGATAATAGTAGTAAAAATGAACCAATCAAAACACTGTTTATCATAACTATCTGTCATATAAAATACAATATACAATAACTGTGGTATGGTGAATAAGAATTTAATTACCTTTAGTTCAAGATTTGTTGAGAGTATATATTTAGATAAAAAAAAATGTCAAATGTCATATAACTTATAATCGGCCGATTGTGACTTTTATTATTCAATGTGCTGCCACCAATTGACATTTCATTTAAGGAACCTTTATATTTTGTTTAAAAATCTGAGGCCAAATTAAACAAAATTTAAATGTACTTGTATTGCAAATATAGTTCATTTGTCATTTCTGTGGCTTCCCTACTGAAGTAGACAAAAAAGTATTTATGAAAATATGTTCATATTGAAATTGATAATCTGAATATAATACAATCGCAATTTCAATGTGGAATTTGAGATTGGGTTTCTCATTGGTTGACACGACATCTAGTGGATGCCTGTTTTCAAATTGAGAAATATGATCTCCCACTACTTAGGTTCTCAAAGTGCTTGGTACGGAGCTCAAGGACTCCTTGTGAAAAACCGAGGGCTCCGTAAGCTATTCATTCACTTATTTATAATACTGACTTGGCTAATTTTGCAACTGTCCAAAAAGCATTAAATTTAACAGCATTAATAAAATTTGACACAGCTGCGTCGAAAAGTGGCAACAAGTCGGTAATTCAAATATGACATTATCTTAAAGTTTCAATCTATTATTTTTTATAAATTTATTGTAGGGATCCATAAATAATAGTCAAACTCTTCACGGGTTCCATGACACCAAAAGTTTTAGAACCCCTGTCCTACTGCACCAACAAAAGATTTAGCAATTTTCATTATTCTACTGATCTAATAGAAATTAAGATGTGCTTATAGGATTATTTTTTATTTATTTTCAAGGATGGAAAGTCGATTTTGTTGATCTTATTTCCCTTTAGCAAGGAATAACTTACTAATTTTCTTTTTGCAAACAAGTTTCATTTACTCATATATATTTATTGTAGGTGCCACGCCATCTACATACAATGCTTTCGCTCATCAGCAAGGAGAAAGCAATCAACAAGTGCTTACTCAACAGCCTTCACGTAAGTAACCTGAAAGCATATCTCAAGTGTATTTAATCGACACTCATTGCCATAAATTGTAATAAAAAAAATTTAATTTATTATTCAAATTCAGAAATGTTGAAAAGCAAATGCGTTCCATTGAAAACCCCTCTACCCGTTACTAGTATAAACGGGTAGTTATAAAATGGCTTTGTCCCATATGTCTGCTATGTCCCTACTGAAATGGTATGTCTCTACTAAAATAGCTATGTCCCTACTTAAATGACTTTTTTAGAAGGGACATAGCCATTTTAGTAAGGACATGGCTTACATAGCCATTTTAGTAGGGACATAGCGTGCATATGGGACATGGCCGTTTTATAACTACCCTCAAGAAAGCCACAGAGCAGTTGGCAGCGGGCACAATGCTGGCCGTGAAATTAATTTTACTTTTCCCTTTACAAGAAAACTTTGCATTCTTCCCAGTTTCATTGCTTCATTAGGTTTCCACAAGGTTTTTTCACTTTGTTGAGCATGAATTGCTTGAAAATAAGAATGGGATTTGACATCAACCAATCGAAACAATACAAATACCACTTGAATCATAAACAGGGGGGGGGGGGGGCATGGGTACTAAAAGCCTCCGGGCGGGATCCACGAGCTAAAAATAGTGGGAACCACTGGATTAGATATCAAGAAAATCACTTTGCTGCAGTCCAGCAATCCTTTTGCATAATCATACTAAAAAAAAAGCCGTGAAGCAGAAGTCTCATGTCAAGTTCAAGTGGCAACAAATTCTTTGTCCAAGTTCTGGCAAAATTCAAGTCACTGAACTTCTAAATCACATGTCAAATTGGATCAATGCTCCATTTGAGTTCCAGTCATAGTAAATTTTACTCACAACAGTGACATGGATATCTATTAGTGATTTTAAAACTTCTATCTATAGTGCAACAAATGTTATTTAGAAATTCGAACAAGGATTAAATATTGGGAACATTTATCTTGGCATTAACATGGCCTATGCCATGGTTGGGCAATTACATTCCTGAGTGTGCCAGTTACGAATATTAGACTTGGTAACTGGGCCGCAGGATTAAAACTCCACATTAAAAATGTGAATAAAAAAAGAGGTCATTATGACGTTTTTTTCATCGGTATTTTCAACGTGAATTTATATATGAAAAAATTATATTCATAATTTCAGTAAATATACTTGGGCCGAATGAAACACTTCAGTGGGCTGCTGCTCATAATTTGCCCCACTTTGGCCTATGCTGAGTAATTGCTGCAACAAGCTAATAATTTATTTATTATATCAATACAGCTTTAATTTATATGGTGAATCATACTCAAGTAATGTTTTTGTCTAATCGTTAACTCCCTCAAAATTGTCTTCATGTTTCCAACCAGGTTTGATATGAGTTTCTCAACATTCAATTTTATCTCATAGGATTTTATAATGACTTGCGGAACTGTGTTTGGTAATTAACTTTGTCAAGTCGTCAAGTCAAAAGTGTTTCTAATGCTTTTCATTTCTATTTTATTAGGTCAGCGCAATTTAACCTACGAATCGCATAATGTTAAAATGTCGTTAGGAGACACAAAGACAACATCAGGTTAGTTTAAGTGAAGTTTAAGATCAACTGAGCAGTGAAACATTTTTATCTATTATCCCCATTGTCAGAATTTTAGGAAATTTTGGGTTCATGCCACAGTTTTATTAGACTTAATTCGTTTGTAGCTGGTTAAATAGACACATATTTGACAAATGGGTCATTATATGGGCTTTTCATAGTGTGATACAATCTTATCATATAACAACTAGATAGTTTTCTCAGTGAATTTCCGGAGTGTATGTATTGTATGAGTGTATGTATGTATTTTTAATTTTTGTAGTTTAATCAATATGATAACCATAGTACAGTGAATAAGATTTAAATATTTATCCCTGAAGTGAGGAAAGCTGCTAAGACGGTTCAGTCATATGGCTAACCAAGGCTCTTGTCTGTTGCTATTCAATGTCGGGTATGGGATTAGTTAGCTTGTTATTTGTTTCAGATGCATGGACTTGGTGGTGGAGGAAGTCGTGTGAACCACCTTAAGGTGGCGAGGAGTCCAGGAATCCTCTTGTACATAATTTTCTTTAACATGTTCGAACCTGCATGGTAATCAGAGGTGCGATGACTTTTCCTAATGCTTAGCATGATGCGCCACACTGAAAGGTCTAAGTAAATAATGGACCACAATACAAAGATAGTTCTTATACAATCATCACCTACCCATTTTATTACACCATGCGTGGTGCGAATTCTCTACATCCCTCTCCCCCAATAGGGGGGGTGAACAACCTCGTAAAATCCCTTCCTCCCTCTTCCTAATTTTTAGGCGTTACCTCTGTTCTTAACATAAATAAAAATGTATTTGAATATTGCTAGTGAAGATGATCAGTCAAATACCGACTAAGCTGTCGTCGGTATGTGATTTGCAATCTGCATTTCAGTATTTGGATATTTTCTGTTTATGTTTTTATTCACAATAAGATATCTCAATATTTTACACGCGAACCTCATCTAGTATCTTGTTTTGAGTCGAACAAATAATTTATTTATCAAAATTTTCGGTTTTATTGCTAGATGTGAACCATGGGCATGATTATCATTTGGACACTGATATTGACATGTTGCAATCTGTGAAAGCGAAAACTCAACAATTTGAAAGTAAGTGATACCATATGCTACAATTTGGGTACATAATTGGGTGCTCCTGAAGTGTGTGTACCAATATGGAGGTAACTAATTTTGTTGGCCTACTTTACATCAAGTTGTGTGAAGGGACTGATTACTGGTATACACACTACTGGAGTACTCATAATTGTCCTTGTACGACATTTATTTGCAATTTTTGGGATATAAGTCCAGTGGGGAAGATTAAGTGAAAGACTCCTTCTAGAAACAAAGATGTTTGCAAATTGCTTGTTTTACCCTGTTATTGAAAGCCAAGCATCTGAAACTACTGGTTAACTATTATAGCTTCCAACGACATAAAACCTAAAATGGATGACGGCAAGAATGAGTTGCTACAACCAAGTATAGCTCAGCTAAGAATTGAGACAATTTAGTAAACTCAGGATAGGATACGATATACATATTTATCCTGGGATGCATTGATGATGGTGGGAGCCATAACCTACCAGTTGTTGGGTAAACAACCGTACATAATGTGTGAATAGATAAACATTGGTGGTCAACTTTTTTACACCAGTTGAATGAAACATGAAATACTTGAAAGTAATGATATCAAATTTTAGGAGTTTTTTCTAAGTACTGCAACTAGACCCAAACTAACTTTCAACTTCACCTGCATATCGGAAATACAACTAAAACCTGGCAAACCTTCGTAAATTCATAATGTTCACAACCATGTCTAAAAACTGTGTGAATGAAAAAGAGAAATAAGTGTTTGAGCAGTTTTTAAATTCCCATTGTTATGTCAGCTTTAACATATTGCTGAATAGCCAATGATTTGGATTTAAACAAGCCAATAGAAACATGCTTACACATTTTATTCACGCGGGCAGGAAGGATTTGAATATAATTTCAAAATAGTTGAATGTTCGAAACAACAATATCTTGGAAAAGTTTCAAATTCAAATTCAAATTCAAAAATTTAGTAGCAGTTTGTGACAAATTTATTTTAGAAATATTCTAAAAATAACCAAGGCCTTTCTATTTCAGATATGCATCCAGACAATGCAATGAAGCATTTACAAGGTAAGTGATTATCTTTGTATCATAGAATCGATAAAATTCATTTCTGTCAATTATTAGTAAATTGCCATATCTTATATATTACAGATTGCCTCAAACTCACATTTGAACAAATTACTTTTTTACCTACATACTTGTATACCATGTAGTGATTGGGCATTTTGTTATAATTAATTGGGCTGAAACTTTCACATGTTACAAATTGCCTTAACTCACGCATTGACACATTACGTTTTCAACTACGTGTGTCCTATGTAGTGAAAGGACAATTACTCTCATCTCACTTTTTTGCTTCATATTGAAACCTGTGCCAAAGCATGTAGTTTTCATCTTAAGGGGGCAATATGTCAGATCCAAACCCGAAGAATAATTTCGTTGGATTTTACATGAAACATCCCTGAATGATTTTCGAGTATATACATAATTTTCCGGCAGACATGGATTCTAAAATAGTTCTTGTCAATCTCAACAAAGCTGACGCAAGAATATGTATGAATATTGAACTGCAACAACATTTCCAGAACTTCCATCTATCCTAATTCCTAAGTATTTTGAAGAATTGTACTTGCAGTTTGTAATTCGAATCACTTCACATCACATCACACCCATCATGGTAATTGTCAAAAACAAACACATCAAAATATGATTCTAATAAGCTTGATTTAAAATATCTGCAGATAATTTCGTTCAATATCTATACCAAATGCTATGTTTTATTAATACTGTATTATATTTTACAGAACAAACTAAAAACCCGGACAAAGGTTTGTTGAACAAAGCATATGATAAAGTCGTTGGTGGTGTAAAAACCGTATTTGGTGGGAATCGTAAAGCAGCTCTTGCCGCTGGTGACAACACATCTACCAGCTTATATGCAAGTACAGTCACCATGGATACGGGTGAGTTATTATTACAATCATGTTCTTAAAATGAAGTTTTATCTGCATTGGATAATAGGCATAGGCATGGAAAAATATTTTAAATGATTTAATCAGGATTCATGTTATGGCAGAGTTTAATAATTCTTCTGCTTTTTCCTATTCTGTGACTTTCAATTCCACTGTCACAAATCACAAAAAAAAATAAAGAAACACATTAATATTTTTCTTTTTTCTCCAGTTCACATCAATTGCCATCTCAAATTTCACTTTGTCATTTATCCCAGAAAATTAAAAATTTTCTTTGATTGATATTTAAACTAAATTTTACAGGGGACAAAAACTATTACACACACAATGCGGATGATTATAAATGTAAGTACAGTTGCTTTATTTTTACCTTTATTTGCTCATTTAGCAAAAAAAATTGTCAGCCAGAAAAAAAGGGCTCAAACCATGATTTTGAAATCATCAGGTAGGATAGAATTTTCATATTTATGCTGAAGATAAAAAAAATGCATGGTTTTGATAGTAGATGTAGCCATAAATTGAACATATAAATTAATAATCAAATTGATTTATTTTACCTAATATCCAGTGCACATCATCTACCACTTAACAATATAACCGCGTGGGTAGCTAGGTCATCTTTAAAATTCTCCATATAAATTTCCGAAACATCCAAACTATGGAATTACAACATTCTGTTTTCACTATTCGATTTACATTTTTCTATATTACAGTAAATTTATGACATAACTTTAAAACTTGACACAAGCCATTGTTTAACAGGTCAAAGTTTAAAAGTTGTTCAATCCGAGTTCCCAGTAGGCATGTTCATATCAGGTGCAAAACTCACCTGGGATCTCCCGAAAGCCAGAAAGGATGTCAAGAAGATTCAAGTAAAAATCAGTGACGGTTCGGGCGAAGTTTGTCACTCTCCATACCTGCGTAAATATCACAAAGAATGGAAAATTGATGACTTGAAGCTGGAATGTGGTAAAATTTACCATGCCACTATCTATTGTACTTATGATGGTGAAAGGGGAGAGTTTCCCAACCTTGCTGGAGAAATAAAATTCTATACACGTGAGTACTATGTACTGATGTTTAAAGCTATGTATATATAAGGTAAATATAGATCACATTTCGCGAACATAGCTTCAACATGAAAACAGAATTAGGTGCTATTCTGTTGGCATTGGCAACATTTCATCCTGCTGTCAAGCTTCCTGAAATTGAAATTATTTATAATAACAGAATGAGTTTCGCCGTTGTGCAAGTGTTTAAAATCCGAATTTGGTTGTTTTATTATTCGGTGTAATATTATCTTCTATCTCAAGGGATCTGTGTCTGGGACCCAAGTTTTATTAGGAAGTTTTGTTGACCCACAGTGCGAAATTAGATCTGAAGACAGTTTTTGAATAGATCAAATCTGGAATTATATATAAGAAAACTTTTTGATTCCATTTCAATTTTATTATGAATCTCATTTTATCTGCTTCTTCCCACTTGCTAAAGTCTAGTTCGAGCGCAATGTACCTGTACACACCACGCTTCAGATTGACTGGGCAAATTGTCTCCATAATATTCCTCTCACTATTCACTATTTTTGTGTTTACATTTACCAGGACCTGCAAAGCCGAAGGATTTTAGTATTACATGCAATTCTGATTCTTTCACTTTGAAATGGTTAACATCAACGGGTAACTGTGATAAATACCATGTTGAGATCTTTGAGAAGGACAAAGATGTTTTGCTTGACCGGAAAGAAGTTAAAGGTCTTGTGCAAGAATGCAAATTTGATGTTGATAGCCAGAGGAATATCTATCTCGGTAGAGAATACAAATTTGAAGTCACTGCATATTATAAGGATCAAAAAAATCCATCCTTGAGAGAGAAACTATTTGTTGGTAATTTTCATTTTTACCCTTTTCTCCCTGGCTATGGCCAACATACCTATCTATGTTAAACACCTTCCATTTCACTAATAGCAAAATATCTCATTCATTGCGAAAAGCATTTGGAATCATTATTTGACTGTGTAGATTTATATCTTACAACATGATTACTTGTGAGACTGAGAGAGATAATGGATTCGCCAATACAGGTTGATGCTTTGAGCCCCACTGGTTCCAGTTTCTACACATTCAATGTACACTCATCTGAAACAACTGATAGTTTTTAATTCCAATCCTAATCAGATGAGTATTTGCCACATGATCAAGCCATATTATCAGCATTTTTTTTTCTTATGTGTAAAATATTAACACTGTAATGAAGAAAATTTTGAGATTAAATTCAAAAGTTTTATAAATTTAAAACAATTTTTACTAATAAATCTTTTAATTGCACCAGGTGATAAAAATGGCCCTCAAGAAGTGAGAGCAAAATTTATTGGAAATACAAAGGATGTTGAATTGAATGGAAGAAACCAAATGGAAGTTCATGGGGTTCAACAGTAAACTACATTGTTGAGGTGTTAATGGAGAATAAAGTTTTCAAGTAAGTTTCAATAGAACCATGGGAAATATTTACAAATGAATGTTTGGATACTGAAATATTTCAGATTTAGGGAATAAAATCGATATTAACAGTGAACAAATTTAGGTACTCCCGTAGTATATGTGCCAGGTTGGGGTTAGGCCCTAATTTTATTCCGATTTTCCTCATATTAGTTCTATTACGAGTATGTTAGCCAAGTGAATATATCCACTGCCCTTATGTTTCAGTCCCTTTATACAACTTGATGTAAAGAAGTCGAACAAATTTGTTAGCTCCTTATATGTCTTATACTTCTGGATCGCCCAAATTTATTTACATATTATTCGTGTTACGCATGGTGGTCATGCATCTTGAACTCTTTACCTGTCAGGTATTACGTAGGTCATATTTGAGTATATTGGGTTATTTTCTTTCCTCGCACTAATACTGTATCCATTTTTTCCAAAATAAAAATTCAATATTGTTTCATCTATGTTCGTGTATTTTAGAAAAATCGAAACTACAAAAACAGAGTACAAGATTGATGGTTTGAAACAGGGAACATCTTTCACATTTCAAGTTGCAGCAATAGACCCAAAAGGAACGCCAAGTCTTTGGATAGTATCCAATTCATTAAAGACAAAATCAAGTAAGATAACCATACTATGTGTCAGAGGATTGCTGGACTCCTCGCCGCCGTAAGGTGGTTAATGTAACCGCTGGTTGGTCACGGCTTCCTCAACCATCAAGCCCATGCATCTTTGAAAAATTAAAATAACTGGCCAACTAATCTAATACTCGTCAAGGATTGGTAACTATACGAGAGGCCGTGGTTTGCAATATGATTAAGCTGTTTTATCGGCTTTCCGATGAATATGTAAATCTTATTTTGTATCAAACAACAATAGCATAATATGTCAAATATCAATAAAATTTTAAATCTTTCCAGGTTCTATTAAAGTGGAAAAATTCAATGTCCAGCGAGGAACGGAGGATCCAGCTACTACACTTTACTGTACTTGGGACTCTCCACCAGGAGTAGAAGAGTATAAACTCCGGTATCGGCATGGAAAGAATTCCTTTGTTGTGTGCTTTGGGAAAAGATTGCAAAGAGTATGTTATCCGGAATCTTTTGCCAAACACTGAGTACAGAGTTGCTATCAAAGCTGATAAAGATGGATATGGTCCTTATACAACCCCGGAAACGATCAAAACAGGTGTTTATCGTTCATAAGTGTCTATCCTGCATGGATTTGCAGGTCAAATCCTCTGAAGGATAATTATGTGCGAAAGAACTGCTAGACTCGTCACAGAGTGGTAACCGCTGGTCGGTTAAGACTTCCTTCATCATCGAGTCCATGCACCTGAAATGTATAACTAGTTAATCGTTGTGTACAAGTAAATAATTACGGTAAAAATAAATAGAAACAAGGAAGCAATGCCCAAATATTTCGATATATGCTGAAGTGTAACAAAATAAATTGTTTCAATGAACTAACATAAAATAGCAAAATTTTGGATACAATATCTTGGCTAAAGAACTTGGGAAAAGTTTGAAAAAAATTAATAGCTATCCGGTGTCCAGTATCTTCTTCTACGTTCAAGTACTGAAATTTGGGTACTCCTGTATTATGTGTACCAGGTTAGGGTTAGAATATAATTTTAATCCGATTTTCCTTATTTTATTCCTAATACATGGGGCTGTCTGTGTTAGCTAAGTGAATACACACCCTACCCATCGGTTTCAATCAACTTGATATAAATAGGCAAACAAAATTATTTACTTCCATATTGGTACACACACTTCTTGAGCGGTGGAATTTGAAATATATCGTTCCAATATGTGCAGAGAAAATTTTATCCAAACAATAGCATTTATTTAGCTAAGTCATTTATATCCATTAAATGTCCAATTCAATATTTAATTCATTTCTACTCAGATGTTGGACAAGTTAGCAAAGCTTGGTTAGAACTGGACAAGTTGGATTCAGTGGTTGTTAAGTACAATGATGCATTGAATGCCACATCTCACCTCATTGAGCTACGGGATTCCACTGCAGAGGATCAACCACGGGTTCACACAGATGATGGTCTATTCACTGATTTGAAGAATAATTGTAGTTACCATGCAATAGTGACACCAATGTATGGACAGAAGAAAGGGAAAGAAACACAAACAGAGGAGATTCTAACAGGTAAATAAACTGAAGTCAAAGCAATTGACGTATTCTTATGGACCATAAGGCACACCTTGAATACTTTGTTTTAAAATGGATCGTGCGCCTAATGTATGGATCAGGTAGTACTGTATGCCCACCCTCAAAACCAGTGGTCTTTAATAACTCATTGTGCCTTATGTATTGGTAAAATCCCAATCTAATAAATTCATTGACAGAACGCCTTATAACACGCTGTGCTTCATGGTAAGTAATGTACAATAATTATTAACATTTCCAACACTTGGCACACATCATCAACCATTCAGCAATATAAATCTATCGTATAAATTATTTTTCAGCACCTAAAGCTCCTCTGATAATGAAAAACAACTTCATACCGGACGAAGAAAACCCAAATTCAGTTTTCCATCTCTCCTGGAAGTCCCAACCAAATTGTTATGGAGAAGAACTGAAAATTTCTTGCTTGGACTTCAATGATGAACCACAAATACTACGACATGAAAGAGAAAGCAATGAAGATGGAAAATGCTTTCTTACATATCGAGGTGGTAGATCTGGTTGCAAATACGGAGTGCAAATGAGAACACGGAATCGTGGGGGTTTTAGTGAATGGTCAAAGCCATTTGAATACACTACAGGTGAGATTTGTATTGAAATGTCTTTTTTTAAATACATTCTGAGATGTTCTTTCCGCTTTCATTTTAATAATCAAAATGAGAATTACGACTCAGTAGTATAGCATCATCAACAGCATTGCTACTAAAATCCTCTATGTTTGTGGCCCATCTGAAAAGGTCTCTGTGGCCCAGCATTGCGCCATGGCCCACTGGGTAAAAATCATTGGTACCAAACCCATAACCACTTTTGCTATCTTTGTTTACCAGTTCCAACCAAAGTTTCAAAAATTGGATTGGAAATTGTAGGAGACCAGATTACTTGCTCATGGGATGGATCTTTGAATGCCGACAACTATAAAGTAATCTTGCACGAGTGCAAACTAAACGGTCAATGGGAAAAACTAGAAGCAAAGGTAACCACCTTTTCTCTATCTATATCAGCCAATCAATTTTTTTGGAGAAGTAAAATTTGTTTTGGGTACTAGAAAACCAACGGGCAGCAGGGTGACAAAACCACCCCAACTTTGAATAAAAACTCAGTTTGTGTAGCCCTGGTTTACGGGCTGATTATTTCATGTTGTTAGCCATTTTCATTATTGGAATTTCAAAATGCATCTATGCTGGGAAGAGCATTGAATCTACAAGATGCAAACCAATGTATTTTCTGTAGGAAATAAATAAAATATAGCACGTGCTTTTTATTAGTTTTGTTATCTCAGATTGACTGAATAACATAGTGCAATTCTACATCTAATATAATGTTTTTCAACAGGAAACCTCAAGACGTAGACATTCTTTCGAGACAAAGGCTGGACATGGAATCTTATTTACATGTAAAGTGATTCCATGCAATGCAACTGGTGAGGGAGAGACGGCTTGGTCTAACACTGAACTATCTCGTGAGTAATGGTTATGTTTATGAGTCAGCATTTACTTTCAAATTTACTTTCTTCAAATGATTTGCGTACCTCGAAGAGAGGGGGGCGAAAATAGGGTACTCTCAAATGTGAACCAAGATGGCGGCCACCTGAACATAGTTTGTATACCAAGTTAAGGTTAGGCTTAAAATTCAGGTAAAAATACTACGGGAGTCACTTGTCTAGTCCCCAAATTCGTAATAGAACTAAAATAAGGAAAATTGAAATAAAATTATGGCATAACCGTAACCCGATGCACATACTACGTTCCGGTGTCCGCCTTTTTGGTTCACATACTTCGGGAGTACCGAAAATTATATCTGAGACACACATAAAGTTTTCCACTATTTCTGGAGCCAAGTATTCAGAAATATGTACTTGTTGAATTATTTGTTTCAATCACTAAATTACCCTGCCAACTTTCATAAACCATGGAGAACAGATATAACAGGGGTCGGCAACCTACGGCCGCGGGCCGGATATGGCCATCATCCATTCAGTTTTCAACTTTCTAAAAATATGTGCGGCTCGCCAATGACTCGCAATCCTTAATTTTGGCCCGCGAGCGACAAAAGATTGCCGACCCCTGAGATATAACAATATTCTCCTTGAATAATCAAACAGAAATCGTATTTTTTTTTATATTTAAATGAGCTTCCTATTGCCAGGATGTACCATAGAGAAGTTTCTGTGACACTGTGTGTGATGTACAATAGGATTGCTGAAATTGTCATGGTTAATAGGTGGTTCTTCTTTGATTCTCATGGCTCAGTAAAGAAATAGCTCGCATACCCGTAGATTTATCTGACAGTGACAGAGCCCTGGGAAGTCAGATGAGACACTTTGAGAACCTGTGGTTTACATCATTATACTCTAGCTGAGTGGTTTCCAACTTTTTTTAATAAGTTCCTCCTTTTGTCTATTTTGCCTTTATTTCTCCCTCACTATGTATCATTCTCCATTGTTTATATTATAAATATGTATGACACTAACATTAAATAACTATACAATATCTGCAAAACTGGCTGAATACAAAGTTATATTGCCCCCCCAAAAAAACAGCAAAAATTCTCACTGAAGATCTTACATACATGTTTTCATTTCAGCTCTTCTACCACCAACAGACCTGGCGTTTGAGTTTACTGATGATGGAATCCAATTCTGTTGGACAAATTCAAATGGAATGTCATCAGCAAAAGTTCAACTCACAGATTTCGAGGAGTTTACAGAAACAAATATTACAAAGCAGAGTTCATGGAGTTTTTTCAAACTTTATGATGGAACCTCCTATAAATTCAAAGTTTGGGCAAGAAATGGCGGCCATCTCAGCAACCAATATACATCCATAACGTTTGCAACAGGTAAACAGTACGGTTTAGAAAATAGATACATGATTTAATATTTAAAAACGCTTTGGTTAGATTTAATAAACTCGGACAAATATTTTATTTGTTGTGGTTCAGATTCAAAGTGATTCGAGCAAATAAATTGGGAGGGCGGTATAATTAGGATGGATTATGACATAGGCGCAAAATTTTTAATGTCATTGTGATTTGAAATTTGTGCACCAGCAAGAAAGTAAGGGTTTTGGGATTTTTCATTTTAGATGCACGACTCAATGGTGAATGAAGTAATAAATGACTAGTAGTTATTTTAACCCCTTATCACTATAAGAAGTCCAGGCAATCTTGTAACACACATAATAATTTTCCACAGGGTGCGAGCAGGTGAACTTGTACAGTGTGGCGCATCGTGCTGAGCAATAGAAATACGCTCGCCAACTCACCTGATTACCCTGCTTGGTTTGGCAGGTTTGAATCCAACGCGAGTATAATTATGTGCGATAAGATTGCTGGACCACCATCAAGTCCATGCTTCCGAAAACAAAAATAACTGGCTAACTAATTCCAGACTCAACATGGAATAGTAATCTGATGGGAGGTCATGGTTCGCCATATGATTGAGACGTTCTTTTTTTTTCAGCTCCGAATGATGTCATTGTGAAGCGAAATAAAGAGAATCCAGAGACGAGCTTGGATGTTGAAGTTGTTACAAGACATGATGGCCCATATACTTTGATCATCAATGGCGATGAATATATAAGTATCAGTGGCCGGCATTACGTAATTGAAGATCGTCAACCTGCCACAAAATATGAGATTGGTGCTCAATCTGTGTTTGACAAAAACAAAAAGACATCGATTACATTTGGGAAACCAGTAACAACACGTAAGTTGGGTTTTGTTTTAGCCAAATAAAGCAGTGTTAATTCTCAGGAAGATGACCATTCCTAATTTATAGATAGAAAGGAAAAGTAAAAACATTATTATTGTATGATAATATCTATCGACCTCTGAATCAGGCCAACATGGATAAGATAAGGTTTACATATTTATCCTGGGGGAAAGGAAATCTGATAAGATGGCTTAGTCATATGGCGAACCACCCTCCTGTACGTTACAAGTCTATGTCGATATGGGACTAGTTAGCCAGTTACCTTCTTCAGATGCATGGACTTGTTAAAGGAAGCTTTATCGACCAGCGATTACATGAACCATTGCTGCCGGTTTCATCATTGAAACTAATTCCTTATGACACTTTTCATGCCTTCACTTCAAGCCACTCAATCTAAGGGGGTTGCATTGTTTTTAGAAGATTTACAATCTTTCTTATTCCCCCCATTTTATTTTGCTTCATGATTTAATAAGTTTATATCATTGACAGTTGCAGCTAAAGTATCTGGAGTTACATGCCTCCCAATTGAAGACACGTCTGGCATGACCTTGAAATGGGAAAATTGTGGAAATCCGAGTATCAACTACAAAATAAGCTGGTCAAAGGATTATATCCCTTTTCATCCCATTACTTGTAAAAATTCCGAACACAAGTTTGTTGACTTGAAGCCGGGAACTTATGAATTCAAAGTTTCTGCTGGAGGCGCTGATTCTGATCCCTATACAGTTATTGGTAAGTAAGTTAGAAATAAGGTGTCACGCCTACTTGCCTTGATAAGATGTTCTCATACCTTCATTTCAAACAAGGTTCTAAACAAGCTATAAATAAGTAATAAGCTAGTGTTTCGAAAGGCTCGGTGATGTGGCACATTGTGCTAAGCGTTGGGATATTACCCTGTGTGGGTTTGAAGGTTCGAATCCTGTTCGGGGACAGTTGTGTGCCTGAGGATGGCGACTGCATTAAAACAGCGACTGGTATGATAGCGACTTAAATTGTGTACACTATGTAGAATTTCCTGGTCGCTTTGTCGTGTCACATTAATTTTAAGGCTGTTTGAAAAATTTGCCCTAGTGAATTTCATAACTGCATGAAAAAAAAATGACGTGATATGTCATGAAGGCTTTTTGTACAGCAATGACAAAACAAAGTTAGCGTTAGGGTGTGGGGAATGGAAGGTGTGTGTGTGTAGAAGGTGTGTGTGATTGGGGGTGAAAGAGTGCCCATGCGCGTAATCCTTGGATTTAATAAAGGAAGTGATGCCGCTGTTGTGGCAGTTGCTGTTTTTAAATGAATCGCTGTTGTGTAGTCGCTGTTTTAAATGAATCGCTGTCGTGTGGTCGCTCTATTGACAGTCGATATGTGGAACCCTAGCCGATTCACATAAACTACTGGTCGGTTACGACCTCCTCCACCATCAAGTCCATGCTTTCGGAAACAAATAACTGGCTAACTATCTGGCTAACAACATGGACTGGTAACCACACGGGAGGCCGTGGTTCGCCATAAGATTAAGCCACCTTATCGTCTTTCCCTCCTCTGGGATAAATATGTAAATCCTATTCCAAGTACCAAAGCTAGCCAGTTTGGCATTGCCTACCATATCTAATAATAGTTCCTAGCTCTACTTGTACCTATTCACCTACAATCATTCAGGCATATACACCTCAATTGTGAGGAAAACCAATGAGACACTTAATCATATGAAAAGCCACAACCTTTCAGTCAGTTAACCTTATAGCCAAGAATGGTGCGATAGATCAGGATTTTCATAGATATCCAGAATAGAAAAGAAAGCCAAAACAACGGCTTAATCATATGGCGAATTACAGCCATTCATATGGTTACCAGTCCATGGTTATTCCTAGGTGACTCAATTTTTCTCTTTTGACTTAAAAATTATATTTGAATTTATTTTTATTTTGCAGTGCCAGAAGGTCCTAAAATTTATGTTGAGATTCTCACAAGCAAATTGATGCACATCACCTGTGATCAAGTAGACCATGCCGATGAATATATTTACAAGATATGTGCTAGCAACATGGAAACGCCAAAGATTTTCAAAAGAGAAGACCCTGAATTATGGATTGATGAACATGAATTTCAATTTCAAGTTGGTACTCACTACCTACTTGCTGTCCAAGCTTGTTGTCATGACGATAACAAACAAAACCATGTGAGCCTTCCTACAAAAAGACGGTTCTACACAGGTATGATATAAAGGTTCTTGTATGGCGCATCTAGGACATGCATGTCATTTCAGCTGTAAGGATTTGCAGGTTCAAATCCTGTGGGAAAAATTAGTTAGGGGGGGATGCTAGACTCTTCGCCATCGCGTCCAGGGTGGGTGAACACTGATAAAACAGCTGAAACTTTTGGGAAACAGCAATTTTTCAATCCAGGCCTGTTTATCGCGAAAATTTACCAACGGTCCTGACTCACAACTCTGTGTTGAGTTTGACTCTGGGTAAGGAAGGATTTTCACTCCGACTCCTGACTTTTGCATATGCAAGCCTTCTTCTAAGACTGTGGAGAATGCTTAGCAACTGTGGAAAATTCCGACTTATTTATTGCCTTCGAAAGTCTCTTCATCCCGTCTCATGATTTTGATTTCAGTGAATGCATGCCATACTCCGACGGGCCCTGCTTTTCAGTTCAGTACTTTATTTTTACTGCAATGCGTACTTTGATGATATATTGGGGAATTATTTTTCTTTATCAGATTGTAATCCGCAAGCTAATATAGTGTAATCGACAATTGTATGTTTCCAACGCTTTGCAGAACGCAACATAGAGCAAAAAGTTTTTCCATCATAATTCCAAGTCAAATATATTTGAATTTATATGTTTTATCAGGATTGGAAAAACCTTTGGATTTAAATGTCGAGCTTGACAATGTCACACCAACGAGCAAAGCGGAATGCACATGGAACAAATCACCTGGAATGCTGAAAGCAAAGATACAAGTTCTGGATTCCCAGGAAAATGTCATCAAAGACTCGGAGACTCCAGACTTGAAATTTAACCTCTCAAGTCTCAAGCCTAACCAAACGTATGAAGTAAAAATTTGGCCTGGTGATGGAAAAATGTTCTTTGTTGAAAATTGTGCAAGTTTAAAATTTGAGACGGGTATGTGTATAAGTTTTATATTTGGCCTAAAATTGTATGGGCATCGTCGGCCTTCAAGTATTTAAAGTGCCTAAGCGAATCAAAATAAATTCTAGTTTGCTGTCTTTTAACAGCTTCCCCCAACAATTTTTGTCTCTTTCAAAAAGAATTCCCAAATAATGATATAATGATTACCTTTCATTTCCATTACAGCTCCCAACCAACCAGACAAGGTGACCTGCACTCAGAACAAACAGGACAGAACCCATTCTATCGATGTTACAATTTATTCTGAATATTCTGGGCCTTTCATCGTCCATGTGTTGGACTCTCGCCGGAATATAGCCAAAGAACCGATAGAAACCAATGACAAAAGCATGACTGTAACCAACTTACAGGCTGGTGGGTCATATTTTATCTATGTCCAATGTAAATTTGGGAATTATCTTACGGCTAAGACACATGGTATGTATTGCAAATAAACGGTTGCTTGTTTGTACTCCTGAGAAATGAATCTAGATTCACATTGGTACTCCTGAAGTATGCGTACCAAGATGGCGGACCTCGGAATGTAGTATGTGTACCAGGTTAGGGTTAGGCCTTATTTTATTTAAATTTTTGTCCTCAAATTATGGCCTAACCCTAACCTGGTACACATTCTACGTTCTGGTGTCTGCCATCTTGGTACGCATACGTCAGGTATGATAAAGCTGTTTATATTATAATTAACCATAATTTTCTTGATACCCAATTCAAAGGTGAGTTTTTTCAATTTCATAGATAGTTTCGTGGTATACATCAGGGGTTTCTCCAAAGGTCTAGTGTCATGGAGCCCGTGGAAGGTTGGCTATTATTTACAGTGCCTCACCGTATATTTATATAAAAAAAAAAATTTTTTCGGAACTAGATAATGCCATATTCGAATTGCCAAGCCTTGTTGCCACATTCCGCCGCTACTGTAGTCAATTTTTATTAATGCCATTATGCTATGTTTTCTCAGGGTGCCCTGGGGCTTCGTAAGGAGCACTTTTATGTTCCATTTGCATTTTTTCTGTATCATTCCATTCAATGCATTCCAATGAATATTTTGGTTATCTGAAAATGTTTTACTACCAATTGTTCATTCTCCTAAATTTCTTATGCAATTATGTGTATGCTGAAATGACTAAGAAGGGCTATATGTCATCTCATTTAAGTATTGGCTATTTTTCACAATACGCCCATACTTATTCGAATTTGAACCAGCGAAAGTAAATATGGTGACATAGGTTCCTAATAAGTCTTTTCAATAATGCTTAACAATTAATTCCTAAATATTTTCTTCCCTGAATTAAAAAAAAAATTAGCATATTAAGTGACCATGCTCTCTCTCCCATTGTTTGTAAATATGTGTCAGTTTTTATTAATTTCTTGAAAAATTGAAAGAATAGAGTTTTATGTAATTGTGAATATTATTTTTTGATTTTTCTTGAAAAGTTTGTAAAATGTGATTAATTTATACACTATTTTGCTTTATTTATGTGAATTTTGTTATAAATAATATAAGCTATGGTAGTAATTTTTAGTCTCATCGAACGATTCAAAAATCGCGCCTCAAAATGGTGGGATTTTTATATTTATCTCTGGTGATAGCAAGGACGAGGAAACTTATTATATGGTAGCATAGGTGACTTGGCAAGTCTTTCCTACTGCTCAACAATTAATTCATAAATATTTCTTTACTAATCAGAAAAAGTAGCATAATAAAAGACCATGCTATCTCCCTCGATGTTTGTAATATTGTCAATTTTTATTAACTTCAAATATAAGCAAAGAATCGAGTTTATGGAATTGTGAATATTATTTTCATTTGGTTTTTCTTGCAACCTTTTGTATAAATGCGATTAATTTCAAAACTATTTTGCTTTATCATATGTAAATTTTATTATGATTATTATATTCAATATCAATTGTGAATATATATAATGGTAATTTACAGTCTCACTGCAATCGAAAAATTGTGTACCGAAAGGTGTGGGATTTTCATATTTACCCGTATCCCTGGTGATAGTAAAAACAAGGGAGTTTATTACACGGTGCTCTTCTACTTGAATTAACTTATGATTTGTTGGTTGTTTGTATTTTTGTGATATTGGACCTAATTACCTGGATAAGATGAAGCTATAAAATTAGTTTAAAATGTTTTCAATTTTCTATCGTATTTCTTTCAATGTGTTCAATTTATGTTATCCCGGACTATGACCTTCTTTTCACGCGCTGTAATAATAAAGCTTAATGCGCTCTCGCTGCGAATTGGAATGTAGAACATCCCTAATTAAGTAGGCTTATTGGTCTATAGATACCGTACAAGAGAGATTTTTGGTACAGTGCAGGAAGTACTTGGCAATATTCCTCGCGTTGAATAGCTGAAACCTCGGCGCATATTTCGTGAGATAATTAATATTTTTCCGAACACCTATAGCAGGGATGGCGAACCTTTTTCAATGAATGGGTCAAAAATATATTTTTATCGCGGAACAGAATAGAGTGGGTCACAGATATATAATCAATGTTTATATCTATAGAGAACTTCCGAAACAAATCTTATCTTCTCTTGGTGTAGTTTTGGGCTTTATTTGTGCAGCACTTCTATCAGGGACTTTTTATGGCTTTCGATTTTATGAAATTAGAGTACGAAAACACGCATATGAGTTAACGAAAACGTTTAGGATGATGAGGCAAATTATTCAACGGTTCCAAAGGGTTTGGAGGAAATTCCATTCTGATAGTGTTATATTTTTCGATCAGCTTTCAACCACATTAGGGCTTTTTTTACCGCCCCATTGTTATTTCAGATTTCTAGGTTTTTATTTCAAGTCTGAAGAATTTTGTTTTCTCAACCGCATTGTAGGCGAGAAACTAATAACTGCAAAGTAGCATCTGGTTCTCGTATAACCCCTAAAACAGTCTGCAAATGGACCTCCGAAAGAGACGAGATGTTGCGAGAAATAAACAGATCAATCGCATTATCATGTCATAAACGATCTGAGAGCCAATAGCTGAATAACGTTACACAGCGATGCAGAGTGCAGACACGGCATCCAAATTAGGAGTTTTGAAAATAACCATACCGGCCCGAAAATTAACAATTTGAGTATGAGCGATCGCAGCCCTGGCTATCAAACTGACAGTACATTATAATAGTTCAGTTATTGTTAGATTAATTTAAGGCCGGTTCGATCAATTTTTATCACTGTTATATTAGCATTTTATTTTATTCGTGCCTTGGCGGGTTACGAAATAAAACGCGGTTGGTCACTTTCGTGACCCGCGGGCCGCGGGTCAGTGGTTTGCCATCCCTGACCTATAGGCTAGTCACGGTACTGTACGATACATTAACATTAACCATCCAAGCGAACGGGTAACATAATAAAGCAAAATTATATACATATTCATGGCTTTGCCCATAGCCCACAGGATGGCCGCGAAATGAATGCTACTGCCTAAGACTTTATCATGTGCTTGTGGGTTGAGACTATGGATGGCCAATAACGAATTTTTACTATTCCGACTACATTCGAAATTAGATTTTTGCATATGAAATATCAGATACAAATTCAAAAATAAAATCAAGTAATGAAGCTCATCTTAGTTTGTGAAAGAATTTGCATACAATAAACAATGCAATAACTGTTATCTACAACATGGCTATTTATCAGGTGTTTACGTCCGCAGATTGCTGTGATATTTTAGAATAGTGGGCCTAATGCTTCTATTTTTCGTAAGTCGACGCAACCATGAGTTAGTTATACGTATAACAGAAAAATCAAAATACGGCAAGGAAAGATTCGAGTATTCTGCGCAACAGAAAATAATCTCGGTAAAACGCCATATTTTTAACTATCATTATCAAATATATTTGTCAAAAAGCGGAGAAAGGTATATAAAAGTTTGCTTAATAAACCAACTTGTTTTTCCGACTCAAGACTATTTATTGAGTATCGCAACAAATCCAGGCTTTACATAAATCTTTAGTTTTCGAAAAAAGACCCCTTGCAAGTGAATGGCGGCAATGTCCACAACGTAAATGTGTCCCAACAATATGTGGCACACGCTCCCACGGAAGATAACAAACAATCAGAGTGCTGATTCTATTTCGTCGTCATTACAACACGTGACAGAGTGCAAAAAATCGTTTGCGGAAAATGGGTGTGCAAAGGCGCTTGTGCAAAAGCTACTACTTTTGTGAAATGAAGCGAATCTTACTGTTCTTGCATTACCTACTTAATTTATCGACTATTTGCGCAGTTTTACTGTAAGTTGTGACATCACAATAAGGATGTATGATCAGATGATTTTAGCCACCATTGTTATATTTTTCTGTCAAGTCAGAGCCCTGGGCGCGCTGAATTTCAACTTAGTTTGCTTTGTAAATGACAATATGTCAAAGATTAGTGGGGATTTAGATGTCCTGGGATAATAATACCTTGTTTCAATGTCTCTGATGGAACTGATTCTTTCTTTGTATGTTCCTGGGGAAGGGTAGCCGCGCGTCTCCAGGTAGGTACATGAACTAGTACGGTAACCGGATGAGAGGCTGTGCTTATCGAGATGCTTGAAGTGGTGAAGTGCCCAGCAATCGTCCACCACAGGATTCGAACCTGCGCAGGGTAATTAGAATTGCGTTGTCAGACATCGTCCCAACCTAAGCACAATGCGCCGAACCGATTCCGGTATTATTTCATTAATTAAATAATTTCATTTTGTAATGGCACAGAAAGAATAGATTATTGATATGCTGGGAGTATAGTGGAAGTACTAAACACATTTTGCGTTTACATGTCATGCTTCGGATTTACGAAAAAGCGGATAGAATTGGATACTTCTATAGTAACAGCGATGGACTAATTGCAGCACCTAATAGAAATCCAGCCAAATTTGACGGTGGGTGAGTAAGCTACTATATTACATAAATTAGAAAACGGTGAATGTGCACACCTTAACAGGTATGGTGACAAATTAAACCACTATTAATCTGTTTTATTATTGAATACCCCATGTTCTCAAAGTGGTCGTCGCGACGCACAAGTTACGCGGCGGTGTGGCTCATTGTGCTAAAGAACCGGTGGGAAATTTAGGGGTTGTTAGTGGGAAATAAACGCTCATCTAAAAATGTACGCACAAAAACTCAATTGAAAAATATTGCAGAATGGAAATCACAAAAAAAAAGTGGAAGATTCCCATTCTTCCACGAGTACTCAAGATTCTATTAAAACTCGGTCTATGATATTTGGATCGCGTGGTATTCACGTAACTCATCTTTATCTCTGGATGACCGATAATGACCTCACCAACATGTCTCATACCAGTACCGATATCGATGACTTCCCAAAGGTATCTATGGTACCATGACGCACTATAGTGATTACGCAGGAAGTTTTTGCAGCATGTCAGTCTATTTTCAGATGCCCCGAATAAATTGGGTAGGCATACACTTCAATGAACAAATAGCTGGCCCGTTGCATCATTCTTCTAAAAGTGCATAATAAGTGATCTCGCAAGGTTTCGACTTCTGCACTCATTGCAAGCCCTTATTAAACAAAGTCTTACCAATGATTATCAACGGGAAAATTATTCTATTTGAGAGAGTCGATAGGTTGTGGGGAATGAAGACTCAGTCTAAATCAGAAATGGGTTATGAGGAAAAAGAGGTTGGGAACCACTGTGCTAAACGTTAGGAATACATACGATTGCGAGAGCATTGCTGTACGTCTCGCCGCCGTTGTGTGGTCTACGTAATCTCTCGTCGGTTACGGCTTCTTTTATTATCAAGTCCATGCCTTCGAAAACGTATAACAAACTAATCTCATACCCGAAATGAAATGGTAGCCGCAAGAGAACCGTTGTTCGCCATATGGTAAAACCGTCTTATCGACTTTACTCTCTCCCGGGATAAATATGTAAATCCTATTCCAAGTGCATCGTTCCATTTTCAATTTTGCTAGGGCGTCGCAAAACTTTTCTCCTTTTTTGACTGTTTTGGGTTGCGTAAAAAATATACTGTACAAGCATATCTTTCTAAACCGAAGATTCGCAAGTAATTCTTCGATTTCTTTGGATACGATTATTTTTTCTTGGTTAAAAATTCATTGCTCCCCCTCATACCCTATGCGACTTTTTATTTATGTTAAGCAGTCTTTTTAACCATGGTTGTAATCTAGGTAATTGCGGGTAATTTCACTGACTTTCTTTATGTTTTGTACGATCGTTCAAATAAGAATATATTGGTTTTTTATTGAAAGATATTACGACGTTTTTCACAGGGAATTGCAACTTATTTTTTGGTGGACGTCACAATAAAAAAAACCACTGGGTTACCCAATCATCTGTTGAATTTTAGCCCTTATGATTCATTCTCAAGAAAGACCTCTCTTGCGTCTTTCAAGAGGCTCTGCGGTGTGGCGAATCGTGCTAAGCGTTAAGAATAAATTGCCACCCTCTTGTGATTAAATTGCAGATTCGAATCGCACTTGAGAGAATTATGTACAATGGGATTGCTAGATTTCTCGCGCCGGAGTGCGATTCACGTGGTTGGTTGCGCCTTCCTCCAATATCAAGTACATGCATTCAAAATGAATAACTAGGTATCTAATCCCTTACCTAACATGGCCTGGTAACTTAATGAGAGGCTCGTCTTATGAATAAGCCGTCTTATCAATTTTCCTGCCCTCGGGATAAATATGGGTAATCCCTTCTTGCATAAAACAGTATTTTATTATTATTTTCAAATGGGTATTATTTGATTTATTAAGGTACGCTGTGTTAAGCTCGCTCACCGAATTTTGAAAAATATCTTTGTAATGAAATTTTAATATTCGTTGTTTGATAAGTGAAGCTGCCATAAAGGTCTTAAAAATCAGGGTCTAAAAAGTTACTCACATTACTCATGTTAACTATCTACAGTTAACGTTTCCCAATTTCCATATACAAGTTTAATCATCTAAAGCAAAATTGCAATAAATTTAAAACAAAAAATATAACACACACATATGTTACAAATCAAATAAAAGAAATTAACATGCACAAAATGCCTGTCACGTGAAAAAACTCAATAACGTGCCGCAATTACCGATACTGTTGTTTGAATTTCAACAAGCTACAACAACAAAACTTTGATACACTGTACAGGAATTGTGTGGACAGTATATCACAGACTTTCATAAGTTATGTTCCTAAGTTATTGTACCTAAACATACTGTACAGTATTTGGATCGCAACAAATCAATTTCTATAACTGAATGAAAAAAATTATGAAAACTATGTAAAACAGAAAGATCAATTAGCTTTTATATACAAAGTGGATGCCAGCACAGAGAGTTGTCCGAAGCGACATACCCAATGATATATTATGCAGACCGCAACAAGAAAACAACATTCGGTTCAATAGTTTAGGTCAGATCTGTGGAATCAGAGTTTGAACATTTCAGCAATATTAACTGGAGTTGGAAACTTTTTTCAATTCCACAGTTCTACTCGATGTATATAGATTTAAAACTAAAACTTGAATCATGCTTTTAAATAAATAATGGAACAATTCAACAAACAATTGATTGAAAAATCGTGTTTTTTTTACATTTTCAAGAATTTGTAAAAAACTTTTTCACTAGTTCCGTTTTGTTCATTGTTTCTAAGAAAATTCTGAAAAACGTTTTCCCAAGTTTGGGAACAAAAGATACATTTTTGGCTGCCAAGAATGAAAGATTATTTTTCAAGCCAATGTTTGCTCTGGATAGATGATTAACAGGCAAAACTTTGAACAACTCCTTGGTATATTTAGAATTAAAGTATCCCGCGCACAACAGTAAGAATTTGATGTCAACACAATTATAAAGCAAAGTTGTTAATGCATCATTCTTTCCCGAAAAAAGAACAGTATACAATGAAAAAACAAATTTTTCACGCATTGATAAATGTGAGACATCAATTTCGCCAAAACCCATTAAATCATACGCTTGGGGACATCGATCGACTTCTGCTATAAAAGCAATCTTTTCTTTTTCAGTTTGGTTAATGTCCACGTAAATTTTAGCCATCACCCATACAGCAGAATTCAGATTTTTTTCATTTCGTGGTTTTAAAAGTTTCAAAAGAGAATATAAATGGTCAAGTTGGATGTAGGGGTCTGAGAAATGTTGCGAAGCTACTTTCCAAAGATTCAATGTCTCTTGGTCTGATAGATATTTTTCTATGTTTCCAACACTTTGTGAACCAACCTGAAATTTATTTTTTGCAAATAGTTGCATCTCCAAATCATTTTCTGAAGTTGTAATGAAAACGGTGCTTCTTGGGAACTGATTTCTTGTTAGGATGTCATACAAAAGACCTGTCCCATTGCTTATTTGCGAACGCCAGAAATCATCTACTATGAATGTAATTTTATCGTCATTTTTTTTCATCCACGATATATATCGTTGAATTTCACATTTGTCCAGACTGATTCCATGTCCATTCAATGATAGTCTTACAATCTCTTCCAGACTAGTATTTTTAATCTTTTCATTTTGAATATGAAAAGCCCTGGTCTTGGAAGATAATATAGTACCGTCAATTTCATGACAGGTCGGAATGTGGAATACCGGTGTCTTGGAAGATATGATACTGTCAATTTCGTGACAGATCGTAGTTTTTCCACTGTATTGCCCTCCTTTAATGGCATTGACTTGTCCCACAGATTTCTTAACAAATTTTATCAAGCTGATGTTACATCTACCATCGACTTCTGAAATCATAGGCATCATGATGTTTTTCTTTTGAGTGGATGTGCTTGAATATTCTTTTTGGAGTATTTTGTTGACATCATCGGGAGTTCGCCCTGGAATTTATGAAATAAAACTGATATTTTCGAGTCGGGGTATGCACCAGTTAAATACCAAAATTACTACACTAAAAGAAAACATTTATCATTTCCACCAAAATCACAGTAAAACATCTCTCGGCTCTATTTTGTCAAAAATTAACATCTAGTTTCAATCAATGCAACCTGTAAAACAACATTTGGCAATAAATAAATACCATTTTGACAAGTCTAAAGCTCTTGACCTTTTACACATATTTCCGCAACGTTATAACTCAGAAAGTCAGATGCAATTTAGCAAACACAAACATATTTTTGTTTCGTTCCACCAAGGTCAGATCTCTTCAGACATACATAATTCTACTGAAAACTGTATCCATTTAGATACAATGCCAGCAAAAAAATTTACCTTGCGAGTAAAGCGTTTTAGCTACATAGTTTATTACTTTTCACTCCATATTAAAAAGTTATGATCCACGCTAATGAATTGACATACCAGCTATAAAAATAACTCAAATAGTATTTGACTCACCCATAAAAAAAGTTGTTGAGGCTGGACTCGACTGCTTTCCTCTTGATACCTCGGCATATAATTCTACCTTGTGTTCAGAAGTAACACCATCACTCTCAAATAATACAAAGTTTTCTTCATTTTTTCTTTTAAATGTTTTTTCCAGTCTGACAGTGTTTGGGTTATTAGTATTACCATGTGACAGTATATTCACTGAGACGAAATCTATTCCAACTGGCATTTCCCATGATATTTTAGCAATTTTTCCAGGTTCTGCCTCATCCATCACAACTTTAATAGATTTTGATTCTATCTTCGGAATGTCAGCTGTAATAAAACAAAGTTTCATTGAATGTTTCTTCATATCAGGATATCATATTATTCTATTATTGTTTTAATTCAATCTGGGCGCAGATTCCTAAATACATCTTGTTTCATGTCACACATTTCGTAAGATAAAAATAAACTGATATGGATCCACCGGTATGGAAATACCATGTTTTCAAATAATCTAAACTCTTTGGTTTGATACGCAGCGTTTTGCAGACGTGCATATCAATTCGTTAAAAAAAATCATCTTTTTATTCTCTTATCCGATAAGTTGCTATATTTTGCTTACCCATTCTAAATATTGTCGTAGCAGGTAGTGACTTTCTGGATGCCGATGTTGCAGTGCATATTTCAACATCATATGACTTGGAGCATTCAAGATCGTCAACTGTTACAAAGTTTTCTTTATAAACTTCTAATTGATTCATTGATTTCTCGCATCTACTTTGTCCCACATATTCTTCTAGATGGGGAAATATATTCACCAAGGCATGTTCCATGCCAACAGGCATTATCCATGATATTTTTACTTTTTCCCACGGCTGCAAGTTATCCAAAGCAACTTTGATAGATTCTGATTCAATCACAGGAAGATCAGCTGCAAAACAAAAATAAAAGCTCTATTTGTTATAACAATAATGTGTAAAAGTAATGTTGACCATGAGTTTCTCCTATATTACCTTGTATCAAATTTTAAAAAATTTGATTTTTAAATATATATATAAGGTTAGTTTGTTTTATTGATATTAACATGGGTCGTTTTCAAAAGTTTCAATGTTTACAATTTACTAAATTAGTGTCCGCATAGTGTGACCTCTGGCAGCTTCACATTTTTATCTCATTATATCTGAATGTTGTTCATACAACTTCACCTTCACTCCCTCTTTTCTATGAGATTGTGATGTTGCTTGGAGTTTTTTTTTGTTTATAAGAAATATATTCAAAGCAAGGTCACTTCACTCACTCAAAAATCAAGAAATAATCGCTGTCTTTACAAAAACTTATGATGGCGCATTACACCTTGATGAGTACAAATTGGCACATTTTATAATTACTGATAAATTGAAGGAAATGTATTTCATTATCGTGGGTAATTGAAACTTTTACAGAATCTAACGAGTTACTCGTCCAGTGTTTGCGTTGTTGCATTGGAAAGATTTCACTACAGACGTCCCAGTTTCACAGAAGTAATACGGGTAGAGAGGCTATGGGATTCTTGGTTTTAGATCACAATTTAGGCCCAGTTTCCTATAGCTTATCGTCACCAACTTCCCAGTAATTTACTCATTTGCAGAAATAACATAACAGTGCAGAATAACTTACCCAACATGTAATTGAGTGATAATGCTTTGGGGCTTTGAACATCGCCGATGCCAGAATAAATCCTAATATTCAGATTTTTAGATTTGGCTGCAATTTCATAATAATTTCCTCTTGTCACATTTTCAGATGTTATATGTTCATTTCTAATGATTAACTTGAACCATTCAACTTGTGGCGGCCGATCCCATCGCACCAAAACCTTCTCCCAAGCTTTCTGAATATCTGGTTTCCACTTCACGGTGTCTGCTTGTACCAAACTTATCGTCGCTAGAAAATGCAATATACTTGATTAACTCCTGTTCACATTTTTAACAGCATTCACTGCTATTTTTCTCTTTTACTCGTTGGTTTTATTCACCCATGAGTTACCATTCATCAAGTCATATGTCACTCATGAAAAAATGCACTAATTTGATTGAATAAAAATTGAAAAAAAAATTTAATTTCGCTTATCATGTTTGAATCCGAAAATTTCTTTTTTCATGACTCCATTTTTCAATGTTGGTTACAAAGTAGCAACATAGTATTTCTTTTTTTTCTCTAACTTCTCTAAATCGCACCACTCTGTAATATTACTCTATGTTCTAGGTACCTGTAGTTATGGTAATTTCCGCAGCATGTCTGCTTCTAATAGTTCCACATAGCGAAAATAATTTAATGTAATATTGTTTGGCAGGATGTGCAACGTTAACTTTCAATTTGTTATCTTTAATATCTTTTTCGATGATCCTAGAATCTACATACACCGAAAATGACTCGGCACCTGTTGGCCAGTCCCATGTCAAATGAAACACTGTCCAAGGTTTGACTTTGTCAAGTGATACCTTCAAGTTAGACGGTGCCATAAGTCCTGTTAATAAAATAGTGATTACAATTTTATTTTAGTAATTTTAGTAAAGACAAAAAGACCGCTACTATGATCTCTGGCTGCTGATTTAAGGTATTCTGACTAGACTGGAAAAAACAATGCTCCGTACCCACATCAAGTGAATCGATATTGAATTATTAGGTCAAGTCTGACTTTTTGAATATTTTGCAAGATCGGCGGTCTTCAATGCAATTCAATGCTACTTAAATTTTCAAACGATAAGAAATGGCAAGAATAGAGTGCTCACCCAATCTGAAGATTGATGTTGTTGGCAGCGGCTGCCTGTGTCCTTCAACCATAGCATATATCTCAACCAGATGATCTTTACCATCATCATTATAGGTGACAAATTCTACAAAATTTTTTGTAGTTTTTTGTATCTCCTGTCTTAATTCAACATGCGGACCGGCCGTAGAGTGATAAACAGCATTTAGTCGATTCCTAGCAACCTGAATATAGTGCGACTTAATATTCACTGATGCATTTTCCACACCAAGAGGCATTTTCCATGATATTGTTGCTTTTTCCCATGGTTTTATGTCGTCTAATGTCACTTTGATGGATTCTGAGTCTACTCTTGGAACATCATCTGCAACATATTAATCTATTACAACGTATTTCTTGACAATAATACACAAATAGCTCCTAATCTGGGAAGAAAGGGTATCTTTGCCTGCTAGATACCAGCCAACATAACGGAAAGAAGCCAAATTGTGAAAATGTTTTGCGAGAACAGCTTAATGTGGGTTTGTGATTGGAATTCTGCTAAAATTAAATTTGCCAAAACTTACTCTTGAACAACAATTATACCGTTACTGTTTATAAGCAACATATTGTTTTGTAAATACCTGCTGTTATGGAAGTTGTAGCAGGGTATTCACTCCTGATAGATCCACACAATGAGTATAGTTTAATTCTGTATGTTTCTGTTGGTTTTGCACCGCCAAATGTAAATTTGTTTCCCTCAATATTATTTCCAATGCATTCATTATTGGCTAAAACTAAAAAGGATTTGGCGCTCTCTGGCCAATCCCACTCCAAATGAAACACTGTCCAAGGTCTTGATTCATCTAAGCTTGCTTTAACCGACTTGGGTGGATGTAAAAGACCTGAAAAGTAAAAACTCTATACGACGCATTCTCAATGTAAGGATGCAGTATTGCAAAATATCAATTTATTGATTAACTTTATGTAGTTCTGGTGGAACCTAGGCATATCAATCAATCGAGTTGAACGGCCTGTCGGGATATCAAATCTAAGTAGTCTCCATACCAATCCTCAGATCAGAAGTCTTGCTAAAAGCTATTCTGCAAGGGCCCTAAAGCCATTGTTTATGTCGTTATTATTATTAGGTCCCCTGTCAAGCCGTGTAGTTTTACTAAAATGAAACAGTCTAAGACTTTATGAATAAGCTAAAATTCTAAACCTTGAGTCGATGAAGTCTTCAAGAAAAAAATTGTTCCATGTTTTTTCAGCAAACAGAAGCATTGCTAACTTTGAATAAATTTTAAAATACAGAAGAAATTATTTCTAACCTGTCAATATCTCTTTTGATGCGGATTGTCCTGGAATATCATTGCTGTTGTACGCAGAAACAACAAATTTGTGCTTTGTGCAGGGCAAAGGTTCAATTAATTCAAACTTTCTTTTAACAACATGAACCTTCTTATATGATCTTTCTCCAACAAAAACTTGAATTAAATAATGGGCAATATTACAGGGCAATTCGTCCCATTCAACAACAATTTTATCTTCAATTACTTCAGCAGTGAGCCCGGAAATCTTTGGCGGTGCTGGAAGAAAAAAATTGAGTGATTGCAAAATATGGCAGGCATAAAAAATATCTAAAATCCTATATCATATATTAAAACAAAAAGAGGGAAACTGGCAAAACTAGCAAGAATATTTTGCTCAGTACGCCTGACCAAATCGTGGTTGAATATATTACAAACATCAAAACATCAATTAACCAACCCAGAAGAACAGAGCTTCTTTCAGACCATTCTCCGAACCCAGACGTATTGGCCGCTCTTACTCGCACTGAGTATTCAGTGCCTTCCTGCAGACATCGGTAATTGCACTGGTTATTATTTGTTGCTTTGAGAATATTTTCGATCTCCTGGTTGGTTTGGATTTCGATTTCATAATACAGGATTCCATTTTGTATTTCCCATTCAATATTGATATCTGTGGACTCATTCCCACTGCATGAATCCAGGCTTTTAATGACAGATGCTTCGGGTCCTAGAAAATATATCAAAGGTCTTTTGTAAGAATACTTTGCATGAACTCAACTCAATATTTCATATTATCGTTAAATATACTGTAATTTTCATCACCCCTGTGAGGTAATGTAATAAACTTTCGTTAAGTATCATTAAAAATTCGGTAGAAAGGTTTGATAGAAATTAGTTTGGGAGGGACTTATGTTGGGCAAACTTTTATTTTTTTTTCAGGCAAAATTCAAGCATAATCATGCTATTGAATCAGATATGTTTGTTCAAAATTCTAGCTGATGCATTTTTTATCATTGTCTCGGGAGAAGAGGCAATTAATAAGATGACGTAATTATATGAAAATCCATGGTCAATCGTTGACTGTTCCAGGCTTAGGTTTGGATAATGAGGAAGCTGTAACTTTCTAGTAGTTACATAAAACACCTTAACATCATTCCTGTTACTGACTAGTTTATCTGATCAATATTTAAAACTGAGATACCTAAACAGTGAAACTACAGTTCAGGTACGTACTTGTTAGAATATTGTTTGATTTTGTGATCCTACTTTTTCTTTCACCATTCGCTGTTTGTACTCTGACAAAGTATTTTGTGTTGTTCTTAACTTTGTCGAATTTGCAAACGCTTTCATGAGTTGATTTTTCTCCAACATAAACATCATTTCTTGCTTCAAAAAGTGAAATATTGTTTTGCAATCCATGTCTGGCTTCATTTAGTTGCACCGCCAATGAATTGTCCTCATAAGCATGCAAAGAAATGTCAGCTGGAACCCAGATTCCTGTGAATTGTAACAAATAACTTCTGTCAGATTCTGCGCAACCATTACCCATTGGTGGATGTCAGAAGTAAAAGAATTACAGTAAAAAATACAGAGTAGCTAGTACCGAATCGGAAGAGTGATACAACAGTCTAATAGAGTTCAATCAAGCAGTGCCTGCTTCTCAATGCTGGGTTCCAACGGCCGGCAACCAACTTGCACAATGTTGAACAAGTCCATGCACGCCATCTTGTGCCATATTTGGGAGACACGGAACAATGGAGTCTTATGTGAAATTTTCGTCTTGATGTTATGCCGAATCGAATAAGTGACTGTTATACGGGCTAGAATGAATCCGAAGGGCATATTTTGAACTTTAAGCTATTGGAAAATATTACGCAATTTAGATTAAAAAACTATCTAATGCGTTAAATTTAGCCACAAACACAACGTAGCACCATTTTTTCAACGTGCGAGTCATGCGAGTGCGAGTAGCTACAATTTGAGTGGTTTATAAAGTGTGCATTAAGTAATATATTTATAATAAAAAACTAAAGAATATTAGTAATACTGGATTTACCTGTTTTAATTTTATCTTGAGAATCTCTTCCGTAACCGCTTTTATTACCAGCTTTCACTGATATTCTGTATTCCGTGTCAGGAGTTAAATTTTCAAATTTTAACTGTAGATTCTTTATCACATGTTCTTGTAAAAAACCATCTGACTTTGCTTGTATTTTATACATTGTGGCATTGGGGGTTTCATCCCATTTACAAAAGATCATCTTATCAGGGTGCTGATCATCAAGCTTTATCTGAAGATTCTGGACATATGATGGCCCTGAAAAAATTTAGTGTACAATCTTTTACCTAAACGTGGTTTTTCGATGAACAGTGGAATAGGGATAAATTAACTACTGACTCAGATTTCAAGGTATTTCAACAAAGGCTGTTCTGCCTGCCAGCTCTTGTTTTCTTGATGTCCGGATATATCTGTTCAAAATTTAAATTAGGCGTTTTGAAAGCCTTCGACATTATCTTTTTTGACAATAAAAGTTTATTATGTGATAGCGCCTGCCTTCTAGACCCTCATGCAAAGAGAATATGTAAAACCATCTAATAAGAAAAAAAACTAACTTGGATCTGTTGTAACCTCATTCGTGAGGCATCCATCACTTTCAAAGCCATTGTGGACCGCAATGATACTGAACTGATATGAGAGACCACTCTTTAATCCATCTAGTGTACAGCTAGTTTCATTGACTTTTTTCGTCATGTGGGCTGTATTTGCCTCTTTTACGAGATAATGTGAAGGAATCGACTCTTCTGGAGCTGTCCATCTAAGGTCAACACACTTTGTCGGCTTTTCTTTATTCAAGAAGGCTTTCGCCATTCTGGGGATGGAGCCGCCTCCTGAATGTAATTTTTGTGGAAAATTTTTAAAAAAAAGATCAGAAATCGATGTCGAACCATTGCTTTTATGCAATTGTAAGTCAATTTTGATAACAAAAATGGACCACCTGTGTCAGATGCTTAGTTATGACAGAAATATGCATTTGTTTAGCAGTGAAAAAATTATGATAACCCACTTCATGCATTACTTGAACAAGTTTTGATAATCATTGAGAAGAGTCTTTGTGACTCAGCAAATTGCACAGGAAGAGAAGCTTTGGGCTTAGAATTAGGATGAACTTAGACACACTCGACCTTTTTTTATACACAAGTTTACTTTAAGTCAACTCCTAAATTATCATCCATCAGTGGAAACAGTACTAGTAGAAGAGTTATAATCCACGCCAATGTGCCCAGAACTAGATATTCTCTAGAGGCGTCAGTGGTTTGGTGATGAGAAATAGTCGAGGAAACAATGGAATAGTTTGTCTTACCTATCAAATAGTTTATAGTTTTTGTAGTGTATCGATTGTCTTTACCATGGGCAGTGACTTGGAAGGTGTAATAAGTTCCAAGAGAGAAATCGCCAATTAGTTTTGTATGCTTTGTCACGGCTTTGCTGATTTCCTGGTAATCGATTTGCCTTTTGCTTTCGGACTCAAATATCTTAAGTTCGTATCGTTCAGCACCCCGTGCACTGTCCCATTGTACCAGTACTTGCTCTTTCTCTACTTTCACTCTAACATTGGGTTCGGTAGGCCCTAGAATGCAAAAATTAAATAGTTATTATGAGTACAACATTTTAAAATTACATTTATTTCTTCTTTATGTTCACATGAGCAGTTGCTGATATTCATGAGAGAGACACAAGTCTCAAACGTCATTTACTTGTTATACAAGGGTTCCAAAATATAGGATTGATTGAGGTGTTTAGTTGTATTAAATCGTACATAAGCTGGAACTACAATTTTATGTTAGGGATAGGTAAAATCACAAAAGATTAACCTCAGTTGCATTTACATATGTTTGTTACAGAAATAACAAATTGAGAATATGAAATATGGCTACATTGAACTATGGGGAAAGCTGGCTGTAAAGCTTTGAAAAACTCACTTGAATGGAAAACTGTATTAAAATCTGCTTCAATTATCTTCTCTGTGTCGATTTCTTCATATACTGTTTTTATATGCACAGTATAACATTTCCCCAAATTGATGAGAAATTTTTCTGTGAATGTTTGGTGTATGAGATGTTTATTAAACATCGTATGGCTTTCTTGTCGCACTTTAATATCGTATTGTAGAATCTCGTAATCGTCGGACTCTCCTGAAAAGCCGGGAGGTTCCCAACTAACAGTTGCCATTTCGATGCCTCCATCATTCGTTGACATGTTTATTTCAACGTTGCGTGGTTTGTCTGAGGAAAAGATATCAATATAGAAGCTATAAAAAATTTTGTGTTTTACACATTACATTTTTCTTCTTTTTATCAGTAAATGTGACAAATGTTTGTTGACCAAAGCTTAATAAAAAGAAGTATGCCTATTAAAGCCTGGGTAACACACCGCTATATATTTGATCGGTTAGAAATCTCCCCGGATATATGGAAATTAAAGACATTCTGAACTCTCCATCCTTGCAAGGTCGCCTCCACCAGCCAAATAAATAACTCGCTAGCTTTGGGATAAGATAAATATAAAGCATCTTATCTTGTACAATTATTACCTGTAACCCCATTTTTCAAAATTACATGAGTCAAATTACATTACAAAAATTACAAAAACTACATTTTTGAGAATTACAAAAATGAACGCAGTGCTCACCAAAATCATCTTTTCTGACATTTGTCACTTGGCTGTGATCTGAAAACAAATTCATCAAATCACAAACAACGAACCATTTAATATACAACAATATGACTCCAGTAAGAATGTCATTAGCAATCGGGGACAATTAGCAAATCGACGCAAACTCTGCAAAGCATTGAAAAATCTTTCGAATTCGACTGATTTTCGAGTCCGTTCTAACTCAGAAGTCTCTTGAAAACTAAATCTTGGTAATAGAAACGTTATGCATAATCTTCTTGGCAAACTGCTCAGGACGTTTGGTATTCTAAGTTCATTTTTCAATGTGCATACAAAATTTCGACTCCGGTTGTCACTAAATTTCCACTCGCAATTCCAGGGTATTTGAACCCCGAATCCCAATCCCTGATTAGTACGACAGATCTAACAAGGTGATTGTCCATCCCATACACACCATCTAAGTCAGCCCAAGTAAGTGTGGTAAATTGCAAAGGTTTTGGTCCTTCCTCAAACAAAGCAGATCATTATCTATTTGGCTGCGTTCGTCATTGTTTGTAGTAAAATATTCAAACAAAGAATAACGATTTGAACAAAGTGGGGGATTTTATTTAAATCATATTAGTGAACTGCAATAACGCTTGACATGAATGTACCCCGATAATATGATTCAGTGAACAAAACGATACTTTTATTTTTCATCAAATCAATATGAAAAGTTTTTACCCATCTCATTCTAACCCAATATTTTCGGAAAATACTTACGCAATGTTGTCGGGTTTTCTATTCTGATTCTACTTCCATGAATATTGCTGTACTGCGTCGCCAGAGTAGAACTTGGCTCTGTTGTAAAACAATTTATATTTATACTTGCAACTAAGGATGAAACTTAATCAGTTGTTTGTTCGAAAAAGCGTTTTGAATGGGTTCGAAAGCTTTGAACTAGGATGATATATATGTGCAACAAGTGCAAGAGAATTGCTGGTTCCGGTTGCCGCTGGTCTCTTACATGTTAGTGAAATAGTTTGAATGTTTTGAGGATCATTATCTAACAAATTAAATACTGTGTTAGCATTTAAAACTAGAAAGCTGAGTTCAAGCCACATGTCTATCACCTGGTGAGTGTTACAGATTAGAAATATAAAAATGTGATGCTTCCATAGTAGACTCGCGATTAGAATATAATTTTGAATTCTTTTTTCTATTTTTATCTGGTATATGAATGGTCTCAATTTGAGAAATATAACGAACAACTTTTTTATTTTTCAAAGAAAACGACTGGAAGACCATTTGTTAAGTAACATACTAAAACATACTTGCATGCGTGCTGACTAAGTTTGTTTCGGAAAAGCGCTCGAGCTCATCAGCATAAACTGCACGAACTAATATGCAATAGTTCGTGTTGGTTTTCAGTCTGTTGAACGTAGTGTTTCTTGTAAAACATTTTTGCGTTTTTCTTTTCCCAGTTGAAGGAATACATACAACTTCATAAGAGTCTGGCTTCATTTCTGGATCCATCCATTGCGCATGTAGGCTTCTTGTTGGTTTCTCAATTTTCACCGTTGCAGTAGGATTTCGTGGAACTTTAGGTCCCCCTGTGAAAACACATTATTTAATAATTTTATATATTCATATCCTATACGATTCATGGACATCGTTTGCTTACTGGTCTTAGTTAGAGTATCCAGTTAATCGGTCCGAGGAATGTATTCGAATGGTAGAGAGAGCGAGTAGCCGGTCAGCAATTACGTGAACTAACAGCAAGTCATCCAATCATCCTACGTGGAATTAGAGCCTACCACTACCAATATACCAGGCTTTTTATATGTCAGCAATTTTCTGTGCAGTAGCTAATTTGGAGCTAATATTTGAAACCAAATAGTTCTTCAAATACTTACCTGTATCCGAGCGGGAGGGAAGTGTTGGTTGATTGTATTTGGGGTTATTAATTTATTGAATGTCAGGTTAGACATCTTATTTTCAAATTTTGAAAACCGCATTTAATAGTGCGATACTTATATAGGTGTTGTTCATATTGTTTTGTAACTATATAGAAAAAGCTTCTCTCTCACCAATGATACAAGTCTCCCATTGTGAATCTTTCACAACATCATTCGGACAAAATATTTTGAGCTTAATTTCACAAGTTTGACCGATTCTCAATTCTTGTCTCAACTCCTCCCGATGTTGGCATTTATTTTCAGGAAAACTTTTATGAATTATTTCTTTGTTTTTGTCCAAAACATTTCTGACTATCAAAGTATAATGTTTTATTCTTTTAGTTCTTTTCCACTGAAACTTTATGTGTTTTTGATCCCATGTTGTCTCAACGACTCGCATTGGTGCTGGAAATCAGGAAATATAAAATATTATATAGTTGTATCTAAAACACTACCCTTTTTGTATGGCAAAATTGAAACCTTTGGACTAGGTTTCCTCATATTTTTATGAGATTCAGATTTTTTATTTCTACTGATAAAGGTTGGAGCAGGTGTGCTAATGTGAACCCCACAGCCTTGTTCAAAGAGAAAGTGTATGACTATCTCCTTTTTGAGGATATGTAGCTTGTAAACCAGTGGTTCCGACCCTTATGGGTCGTGGTCATCTTCCGGGGGCTTTTAGCACTTACGGCCCCTTGTTCATGTTATAATTAGACTACGTTTGACCGTCATTTGCAGGTCAAATGGCCCAGTAACTACCAACTAAACTCTTGTTAAGAAGATTTCAAATCCCATTTGGGCAATGAAACTCGGGAGGAATTTCCCTGTAGAGGGAAAAATAGGAAAACGAAATTTTTGACTTATATCGAGGCCCCCTTCATGTTCTCTGTGGACCCCTCGTAGGGCCACGGGCGCTCGGTTTGGAACCGATTCAGATTGATTAGTTGGATGGACATTCCATACTTTTTAATAATCGGCCCCATACTTTTTAGCGGCATTTTTCTGAGTATCTGTTTAAACTAGTTATGTGCGAATGAATGTCGTCAGACCATAAATTGCCTATTCATTTAAAAAGTTTGAGATCTTGGTTGTGCAGAGCCCATTTCTAAGCGAATGTTTGAATGTATATTCATTCATTAGCAGCTGGTCCAGAGTTCAGCTTAAAAAAATGTGTGACTGAATATCTCCATACACGACCAGATTTAGATATTTATTTTTCATCATGCAAGAATCGATATACGAATTGATTAGCATGCAATTAATGATGAGATAATATAAAAAAACGTCCATGTGGTTCATAGTAGAGCTGAGATCTGAAGCCCGAGCCCGATCGCTGCCCGACCCCTATCGCTGACTTATTTACTTTTTTAAGTAAATATATGTTTATAAAAAATATATACTAAAATTATGTGTAGACACTAAACTAAGGAATACTTGTTATAAAACAAATGACAATTCAAAGAACACCTAAAAAAAAATATCAAATTTCATGTTTGCCTCGGGCTCGTGCCTGCAAACCCAGTTAATTAGTCGGGTTTAATACCCACGGGCCTGGGTCGGGCCGGGCTTGAATTTTTGGACCCGATCTTATCTCTCTAGTTCATCATCCAGTAGGAAAAAAATATATTAATCTAACCAGTCGAAAAATAGGAATAATTACTCGAGACGGACAAAATTTTGGGAGCTGTTTGTATGCGATTTAAAATAGACTTTTTCTATGTAAATTCACAAAATAGAACCGCAGTTCGGAAAAAGGCGACGTGGACAAAAAATACCGTTATCAACCTAGTACAGCACCTCTATCCTGTCTCACGGTGGTAGGATGAAGATATGCATGGGTGGATATACGGTATACTACTATACCTGTAATTCCGGATTCAGACTATGAGAGGGCGTAGGCTATGCCATTTGTCAAACTCTTCTTCAACAATGACGTCATAAATGTTATATTATATGAGCATAAACATGCGTGACAAACGAAATTTTAGTTGTAGGCAGGATACGAACGATAAGCACCCAAGTCGGATAGTAAGTTGAATTTAAGAATATTAGCAAAGTGTTTAATTAATTAAGCCTTATTAGCATATTTTGTTTTTAACGTCAAGAAGTTAGAGTTTTAAATTAGGACAAATTTATTTATTCGACCTATTTAATTTATAAGTTTGAAAACAGTGAATATTCGAGACGAGGACTGTTGACCTGATTAGGCAAATAACAATTTTTCCAAACCGTTTTATTCTGCACAAGCCTGTAAAATTCAAAACATACTTAAAAATGAATAATAAATTTTATAATTTATGCCAAGGCCCTTATATTTTATGCCAACCATGCCTAATAATCTCACAGCGAATGTTTAAATATATATACCACCCGTGTAGTTGCTTGGATATGCCTTAATTTGACGTTAATTGATTAAAAATGATTCGTTCATCTCACTTATTGTCATATACCTTGTTACAACTGCAAGGTGGGACTCCGACCAAACTTTCTTCTCCAAGAGCTATCAGCGTATTTTAAAACGAGCTATGACCATTAGTCACCAGAGTCTGTGAAGCATACTAACATGCTGACAGAATATATTCCCCTTCGTTTAACGTCATTTCAAACTAGAAAACCACTGTCAGTTCAGTTGTAGTGTCCTTACAAGCAGGATGAATCTATGCCCAATGACATAGTTTTCATCCTATACTGAGTCGCGCAAAGCCCGCTTGGTTAAATCTAATATAAAGAAATATAAATCAAAATAAGACCGTACCTGCATTTTCCATATTATTTTCTCTGTTCGTCAAATATGCTATATTAATTCGTTTATTACTTCATCTGACTCACACGATACCATACTTTCGCTTACTGCTGCCTTTATACACGCACAGGCGTTACGGGCGTCCTTGATACACTGTAATAAAAATAGCAATATATCACGTGCTGGACAAATAGAAACCAAATTACGTTCTCTCGATAGTTAATTTGCCTGATATTTTGATTATGAAATAAAATTACTGATTATATTCAAAATAGTCTAAATTTTATGTTGTTTCTAGTCGACATTAGAAAACACTAGGAATAAAACACTTTGAATTTAACAGTTTTTCACAGTGTGGTATATTTACTTGGACAATAAATGATACGTCTAATCTCGATGACGTATATTTATTCAATTTGAGCGCGAAAGCAAAAATTATTGAGTGCTTATGACATCAGCAGTCTGTTTGCAATCTTGCGTAGAATGTGTATTACCAGGGGTAACTGTTGATCGTTTAGCTCAGTCGATCACTGTTGATTGTTAAAAGGGGCTTCATGGACATTGTTGTAATGTCACACTGTTCCCAGACGATGGTCGCAACAGTCTTTATATTGTCAGACTGAAAAATTAAATTTTTAATTCAACATCTAGAATAGTTTTGCTTGGACGATCAAATAATATTATGGTTTCGTTTGCTTTCGGGGCGTCCTTATTCATTAATTTATCCTTGTTTTGTCATTCTCGTATCGCCTTCATACTGATTATGAAACCAAAAGAACTCACGTACGTACTTGAATAATTTAGCGGGTTGTCTACACTCTTTACCTGACCTATATACATACCGGTATTTGTTTGTTGCAATAATGACAAATCAAATAAATGGGGGCATAAAACTTTTGAAACTGTGCACCCGTACAACATGAGCTTGTGAAATAATTGTCTCGAATATTATTTCAAACATTACAAAATTCTTTCAGATGAAACATAATCTTCATAACGTAATGAAGGTCCAATTATCAATAGTCTAATAATTCGACTTTATTTGTTGCTGTTTTGGTCCAGCTTTAAATTTGAATATTCGAATTTGTCTACTATTTATTTACTGCTTTGATCAGTGAGGAGAAAGGCCTTTAAAACTGCCGCGGGATTCGAATCTTTGAGTCCACGCAGTCGCGCTCCTGGTGGTATTGGTCTTGAACATTTTCTTCACCTGTTTCCTTTCATATATCACTACATTAACAACCAAATCACTCATTAAAACTGGTCATTAGAATTATCTCGAGTCAGTTTTGGATGCTGGTTATTAACAGCCACAATAAAAATGGATCTGGCATAGTCGCGTTGTGTTTGTGGTTTAATACAGTCGTTAATTATACTCGAGTCGTCGATGTGGCTTTTAAAAATGAGGGATATGACTAAAATATTTATTTCATTCATACAATGACTATTTTCATTGCATCGATGTTTTATCATTTGCATATCGACCATTTACGCCAGGGGTGGGCAACATACGGCCCGCGACGTGATTTTAACCGGCCCGCTGACTGTATCCAACCACACTTTGTAATGTGGTCCGACGCATCATTCCTGATAGTTGCCGATCGCTCTACTCTCACCGCACTGTCAACGCGAGCAGGTGAAATAAACAATTTTCTTCGTAAACAAACAATTGCGTTAGCACACTTGTTAAACAAACAATATAAGGTCAACGCAATACTCTACTTTAAACGCGATTTATAATTTGCTTTCTTGAAGTAGCGAATGTGATTAAGATATTGAATACTATTGATGTAATAATCGGTGACCGTACATTTGAACCCATGTACATTTGAACCCATGCGTATATTCACGGGTTCAATCTATATGCGGGTGCTAAAACCCATGGGTTAGGGTTAGTATGGGTTTAACTATCCGTGAAACAAAAAAAATTCCATAGGTGCAATAGCATACAGGTGCAATTGTCATGGGTTCAAATGTACGTGGGTTCAAATGTAATGGAACCGTAATAATCCAGCCCGCCGAAGACTTCATTTTCCCACATCTGTCCCGCCGGCTAAAGAAGTTGTCTACCCCTGATTTACGCGGTTTCATTTTTCATTTATGACACCACAATATGGGTATGACCAACTAGTACTTGTGTTAGGCGCCATCATTAGTTTTCTCTGTCTGGTTAGAGCCGTGGGACTGCTGAAATTCAGCTTAGTTCACTTTGTGAATGGGAGTCTCGAAGATTAGTGGAGGTTAGCAGCACTCAGATAGGACATAGCTTTTAAGCGAGAGATAGTATAATACAACGTAGCCTGCAGGATTTCGTGAGATCGTCTGCGAGTCTTGGACGACTGTCTGCAGATTTTGAGTCAGTGGGGATCTGCAGATTTTACGTGTTTGTGACATTATTTTTGGATGACGTCGTCAGGTGGAATTCAGGACATATTAAAAAATTGTTGATCCATGCCTACATAGTAGAAAAATGGTGACCGTACATTTGAACCAATGCGTATATCCACGGGTTCAATCTATATGCGGGTGCTAAAACCCATGGGTTAGGGTTAGTATGGGTTTAACTATTCGTGAAACAAAAAAAATCCATAGGTGCAATAGCATACAGGTGAAATTGTCATGGGTTCAAATGTACGTGGGTTCAAATGTAATGGAACCTAGAAAACTATATGCTTGCTATCGCACCAAGTTTCTCCGTGTATGTTCGCGGAGAAGATTTAACGTTGTAGTCCATGGATACCGTGCGGGTTAGTGTATAGTTTCGTACCTGATCCTGTGTTTTGCTGACATTTGCTGTAACACGTGGGGTTAATATCATGTTGAGAGATGGGGCTCGCGCTGTTTGGCTGTACAATTGCATGGAATTGTAGGGTTCCCAAGCTTTTTGTTTGTGCAGCGCCAAATTGTTTTGGAAAAAAACCACGGCGCATTTACACGAAAAATAATTGCTGCCCCTGAATAAAACTCAATTTTGTGATTGTTTATCTGTACTCTAAGCCTTTCGATGTTTGCAAACATCTAGGCCTAAGGAATAGTTGATTCTACTTCATGCGATATGTGGCAGCCGAATCTGCTGGATAATTTTGTATAGCCCTTCTAAAAAATTGTCATAACTGTTTGTTCAAACGTGCGAGAGCCTTCACTTTAATTTCATCGGAATGCGGTATTTCGTCGCTTTATGCCAGCCGTTTCTCGCATAGCGTGTGCTATTCGCTAGACCAGTGGTCTTCAAACTTTTTGAGACACGACCCCTTTTAAAAAATTATTACATATGATAAGCACTCGCGACCCCAAGTTATATATGTACACCTACAGACAAGAAAAAAATATTTACTAAATTAGGAAATTTATTAAAAGAACCCAACAACAACCATATTTAATCAGTGTGAAGAATGCGACTGCTTCCTCCCAACGAGATCTTGCATTCGTGGCTTAATGTTGCTTAAGCTCAAACGCAAATCGTGTTCTATGTCTAATCGGTTTCGGTGTTTTGATTTTAGCAGACTCATAGCACTGAATCCGACTTCGCAAAGCCACGTAGTTGCAAATGGGATTAATTGTCGAATAGCATACAATGCCAGAGTGGAATATGTTGAATGCAATGAAACCCAAAAGAATATGTTCGCTGAAAGTTTCGGATGTTTTTCTTTAAAATAATTGAAAGAAATCCGGTTCGAAGGTTCACAAGTCATTTCTGCTAATTCTTCCATAACTCGAAGAGGTAGTTCGGGAAGATTATTAACAGAAAAAGGATCAATTATCCAATCTTGTTCATCTGTTGGAATTAGTGTGTCGCCGTAATAATGCTCCATTTTTTCTATTAATTTCTCAAGGTGCCCGAGTATAGTGTCTTTGACATTCAAACTTTTTCCGGCAATAAATTTTTTCAATTTAGGAAACATCTCAAACTCGCCGCGATTTACATAGTTTTTCCACAAGAGTAGTTTTTTATGGTAAGCACTAACTTTGGCTGCCAGATCAATAACAGTAAATCCTGTACCCTGCATAGATCTATTCAGGGAATTTAGTGAATTAAAAATGTCAGCCAGATAAGCTATGTTTGCAATGAATTTTTGTTCGCTGAACTTCTTTGCTAAAGACACGTGATTCTGATTTTTCAAAAAGGTCTGTATTTCTTCACGAAGTTCATAAACTCTTGTAAGAACCTGACCACGCGATAACCAACGCACTTCAGTGTGCAACAACAATACTTCATGACCAGCGCCCATCTCATCACACAGATACGAAAACAAACGCTGGTTAAGTGGTCTTGCTTTTATGTAATTGACGCATTTTATAACGCAATTTAGTGTATCATGCAATTCTTCTGATAAGTTTTTTGATGCTAGTGCTTGTCTGTGGAGGAAACAATGTGTCCATCGTACGTTTGGTGCTTTATCTTTAACTCGTTTCACTACCCCCGAATTCACGCCAGTGCAAGCTGCGGCACCATCCGTACAAATTCCTGCACATTTATCCCAAGATATGGAATGATTGTTGAAGAATTCGTCAATAGTTTTGAAGGGTGACCGTACATTTGAACCCATGTACATTTGAACCCATGCGTATATCCACGGGTTCGATCTATATGCGGGTGCTAAAACCCATGGATTAGGGTTAGTATGGGTTTAACTATCCGTGAAACAAAAAAAAATTCATAGGTGCAATAGCATACAGGTGCAATTGTCGTGGGTTCAAATGTACTTGGGTTCAAATGTAATGGAACCGTTTTGAAGATGTCCTCACCCCTGGTATGCAATTGCAGTGTTTTGCAAAACAAAAGTTCTTCTAATACTTTTCCATTGGTTATATAGCGAATAAATAGTGATAACTGTGGTGGGCCTGAAATATCTGTTGATTCATCGAGATGGATGGCATAAAATAGGGAGATCTTAACTTGACTGACAATCTGCTCAAGAACGTCATGGGACATGTCTAAAATTCTCCGTTTTACTGTAGTGGGCGATATCGAGACTGAATCTAATTTCTTACTCTCCATTTCTCCAATCATTGCTTTAACCACATCCTTCATTACCGGCATTATTAACTTCTCCCCAATGTTATGTGGCTTTTTCTGTTTGGCAATATGATAGGCAGCAACGTATGAAGAATAGACTGCCGATTTATTTACTCCTGCAAATGCTGTCATAACGCTTTTCTGTGAGGCAATAGACTGCAATTTTCTTTCAAAAAACTCAACTGGTTTGTCGACGCATCCTGGATGGTTTGTAATTAAATGACGTTCTATTTTTTTTTTTAAATAGATTCTTCCGATAAAACTTTCAGACAAATAACACATTTCGGTTGGCCCTTTATTTCGGTAAAACCAAGCTTTAAAAAAGATTGATCATACGATCTTTTTCTTTTGTGTTTATCAGCCATTTGTAAAACGTAGCAATTAATTGCAATTAACAATATAACGGTAGCCTGGAAAAGGAGGCTTTGCAGTAAAAGCAACGGCCACTGCACAGTACAGTCAAAACATAACAACGATTTACTTCAAAATATAAATTACTGTCGTTACACGATAGCCCTATTATAAAAGATGTCACTCTAATTCGAAATATCAAACTTGCTAGCCTACGTAGCGGTATACAGCTTAACAGTGTAGACTGCACACTGTTGTGTATTTGCGTCATAGTTCGCTGTTTTTCACACGGACTAGATTTGCGATTATGATGTCCTAATTGATTTATCGTAATTGCTCCTTGATATCACCTGTCTGCGTGCTTCTTATTCGTTTTTGTGTTTGAGTATCTACCGTTAAGCCGAGACATCACACACATAATAAAAATAATTAAAGAAAAGAAAACGCCGGACGCTCGGCGACCCCAGAAATATTTAAGGCGACCCCACTTGGGGTCGCGACCCACACTTTGGTGACCACTGCGCTAGACCGTGTTACGTTGAAAATGAGAGAAATTTTTTTTTTTTGAAAAAAGTTTTGTTTTAGTATCGGTTGTGATCAATCCAAGCGAAACCGACTCGACAACCAATTCTCTCAAAAAGGACAATTACGTCTTCTACCAGACAAGTCTGAACCTGCTATTCTAGACGGCGTGGAACTCTAGATAATAAAGAAACAACGAACGCTTGTCGACGCGAGGAATTTCTCGCGGACGTAATCATTGTTTGTTTATTATTGTGCGTGTAATCATTTTTTAGCTTGTTTACAAGTCGAAATCGAATGCTCGTTTGCTCAAATTAGTTTCGTTCAAATAGGAACAGATTCATTGTATATTTCTTTGCTTTTCAAATACTTATAAGATATAAGACTCGTAAACTTGAAAATATAATAAAGAAAAATGACGCGCTACCGTGAAAACGAACATCGGACAAGCATGTATCATACTTAAAAAGTGACGTAAAAGTTTCTTATGGGTTTTGTTTTGACTTAGTCCACGATAAGACGTATACATAAAGGATATTAACTCTAAACTCACAATCATATTAGGGCCATATCTTCATAAGCGGTTAAATGCTTGCCCGAAAGTAAGAGGATAATCGATACTCCAAGTAGCTTCTCAACTGAAATATCATTACTTTCATCTAACAATAAACTGAACTTATTGCTACCAATGTCCTTAGACAACTCTACTTCAAAATGAGGGCATATTAGACTTTTGATGATGTTTGTGCACTTAGTTCGATACATCTTTACATTGTCAATAGTTTTAGAATTGGATATGTTGTTCTGTAACATATCAACCATGTGATCATAGTTAGAAATTGCACTATGGCAACTCAAAAACATTGCTATAGATCCTTCCAAACCATGAATGTCATTATTCTTTTCGTTTATCATTAAAGACTTTAATGGAGTAATTTTGAATGGAAAGAATCAATTATGATTAATAAATGGTGGGATAATCAAACGATTAAAAACTTTTGTCCCAAAAGGGTGGGATTTTCATATTTATCTCAGGTGATAGCGAAGATGAAGAAACTTTTTATACGAGGTTGCATATTGAAATAGTCAGCCAGCTAGGTATGGTTTAATGACCTGCAGTTACCTGAAAGCCCAGCAATGGCAATGGCATAAGGTTGACCAAACCGCCATTTTCGGATTTGAATCAACGAAACCACTTAGGGTAACAGTGTACCATATCCCCTATATTTCTCCAGAGTATTAAAATGTGTTGATTTTTACCCGTTCCTAGGAATCAGTTTTTATTACTCATGTTGATACAATATTTCGTGCACGACGGAAATAAAATATCTAATGAAATACGGTAATTTATTTCGCCGAACTGGGGTTAGGGTAGGCTCTTACTTTTTTTAAAAGGTACTTTATTTAAAAGGTACTTCATAAACCTAACTGTTTTTATCACAAATACTTATTTTACAGCAAAATGCTCTGGCACAACTGAAAAGATCGACAAGTTTTTCTTGGGTTGAAAACGTCGTATGGGCTTTCTCTCCCTATGAAAAATGTGAAAATCCAATTCGATAATTACTTATTTTATTTAACACAGTTGTACGGCGATAAATATTTTAAAATAATCTAAAACGGGCAATGTTAACATAAATGGGTAAATGTATGTGGAAATATTTCTGAGTAATGGAATTTAATCATATTTATTTAGCGTCTATTTATCTAGCCTTCAGACGTACTTCAAAGAACCTTTGTACCAAGCCTTGACAAAAGCAGAACCGAATTGACAAAGAAAACGTAATACTCACCGTTTACAGATCAAACATTCGATAAGATGGCATAATCATAAAGCGAAGCAGGGTCCCTGGTCCGGTTACCAGTACAGGTCGGGCATTGGATTAATAAGCCAGTTATTAGTTAGCCAGTCCCTGTCAGGTTTGGTAATAGTTAACTGTTAAATATGTATGGCCTCAGCGGATGTCCTGCATAGACATTGGTACACGCTATAATGCATTTTTATTTAAAAAACGAAAATTTATTTCTCAGTGGTATTATTAATTTGAGGTGGGCAATTTTAGCATTACTTTGACAATCTTGCGAGGGCATTAAATGACAATAAGTTCTGGTATCGGAATATCCAGACGTCATTCAAAGAACCTTCGCGATAAATCTTGACAAAAGCAGGACCAAATTGACAAAGTAAGAGTAACAATACCCGTTTACAAATCAACCATTCAATAAGATGGCATAATCATAAAACGAAGCAGGGCCCCTGGTCCGCTTATCCGTTTGTGTCGGATATGGGATCAGTTATCCAGTTAATAGTTAGCCAGTCTATGTCAGTTATGGTAATAATTAATTCTGTTGGATATGTATGGTCTCAGTAGATATGCTAGATGGATGTTGGTACACGTTATAATGTTTTTTAATTATAAAAAAAGAAAATTTTCAAGTGTTATTGGTAATTTCGAGGTGGGCAATTTTAGCAATACTCTAACATCCTTATGTAAATTTTACGAATTATCAAAGAAAAAGTCATATTCACTGTTTTCAAAAGGACCCTCCGATAAGGCAGCTAAATCATATGGTGAACCAGGGACCCTGGTCCGGTTACCAGTTCGTGTCAGGTTTGGAATTAGTTAGCCAGTTATTAGTTGCCAGTCTATGTTAGTTATGGTAATAGTTATCTGTTAAATATGTATGGCCTGGAGGCCTAGGCGGATATGCTGTATGGACTTTGGTACAAACAACAACGCTTTTTCACTTAAAAAAAACGAAGTGTTATTGTTAATTTAAAGGTGGCCATTTCAGCGTTATTTTTTCGCGCTCACTTAGACATTACAAGAAAATAAGTTCTGACAAAGGTATATCCAGACGTTCTTTGAAGAACCTTCGCGCCAAGCCCTGGCGAAAGCAGAACCGAATTGAAAAAAGAAAAGTAATAATAACCATTTACAAATCATCCGAACCAATTTCGATAAAATGGCTTAATCATGTGGCGAACCACGGCCTCTGGGGCCAGTTTACCCGTCTATGTCTGGTATGGTAATGGTAAGTTTAGTTATGTATGGCCTCAGCAAATTTACTACATGAACGTTGGTACAACTTTTGAAGAAAAAATTAGTGTTAATATAAATTTCGAGGTAGGTCTTTTTAGCGTTACTCTAACACGCTTTCGTGAACATTACATGACAATTTCTGGCAAATATCGTCCTGCGAAAGTAGAACCGAATTGGCCGGTGGCCGTTCGCTTACCTGTAGCGAACGGAGCCGTGAAAGTGTCATATAAAAATGAAATAAAAGAGAGCGTTATTTACCCATTGTTCTTCTGATCGTATTTTATGTTCTCTCTGTTATATTTACCGAGTAATATTACCTATGTCCTATATCTTCGAAAAAAAGGCGACCTTACAAATTGTAACACTGCGAATGGTTGCTTTAGTGCGATCAGAGTTATGTGCGTATAAAGCGTCTCCTTAGTTTGGCACCATTTTTGTTTTTAGTTTTAAGCTACGCTTATATGCGATATACGGTACTTAAGAAGATATTCTGAAACTATCCAATTTTCAAAAAATGAAATGAAAAATGATGTTGTTATGTAAGTGTATATAGTAAGTGTGGAAGTACGAGAGTTACACAAACCTTCATAATTTTATTCCAATGTTGAACTTGAGCTTTTATTTGGAATAGGATGGGGCCGGGGTGTGCAACAAAGAAAACTTGTGCGCCCGCAGAGAAGCGCTGCTTTAGAATAATGTGCGGCCCGCGAAACGAGTTTCCAATTTAATCTAGTATGTGCGAGTAATTCCAATTCCTTTGCCTATATCTGAACTTGTGCAAAGCGAACAACGCATGTCACAAGATCAATATAAAAATCTGCAACTACTAGAAAACCTATCTTAAATAAAGGTGCGGCCCGCGGTTTCACCCATTTTTTTTAATCTGGCCCTTCTGTATTAAAGTTGGGCGTCCTGGAATTGGGGAATTGCATGTTTATTCCGGGTAGAGAACAGACGGTTTTCTTCCATTAGCGAATAAATATGTGATTAGGATATTGAATACTATTCATGTAATAATCCGGCCCGCCAAGGACTTCATTTTCCCACACTGGCCCGCTGGCTAAAGAAGTTGCCTACCCCTGATTTACGCGGTTTCATTTTAAATTTATGACACCACAATATGGGTATGACCAACTAGTACTTGTGTTAGGCGCCATTATTAGTTTACTCTGTCTGGTTAGAGCAGTGGGACTGCTGAAATTCAGCTTAGTTTACTTTGTGAATGGGAGTCTCGAAGATTAGTGGAGGTTAGCAGCACTCAGATAGGACATAGCTTGTAAGCGAGTCTGCGAGTCTTGGACGACTGTCTGCAGATTTTGAGTCAGTTGGGATCTGCAAATTTTACGTGTTTGTGACGTTATTTTTGGATGACGTCGTCAGGTGGGATTCAGGACATATTAAAAAATTGTTGATCCACGCCTACATAGTAGAAAAAAATATGCTTGCCATCGCACTAAGTTTCTCTGTGTATGTTCGCGGAGAAGATTTAACGTTGTAGTCCATGGGTACCGTGCGGGTTAGTGTATAGTTTCGTACCTGATCCTGTGTTTTGCTGACATTTGCTCTAACTCGTGGGGTTAATATCATGTTGAGAGATGGGGCTCGCGCTGTTTGGCTGTACAATTGCATAGAATTGTAGGGTTCCCAAGCTTTTTGTTTGTGCAGCGCCAAATTGTTTTGGAAAAAACCCACGGCGCACTTACACGAAAAATAATTGCTGCTCCTAAATAACACTCAATTTTGTAATTGTTTATCTGTACTTTAAGCCTTTCGATGTTTGCAAACATGTAGGCCTAAGGAATAGTTGATTCTACTTCATGAAGATATGTGGCTGTGGTATAAATCCATTACTCAAGTAGCTTCTTAACCTGATATAATCCATTAACCTTCATCTAACAATAAACTGAACTTATTGACTACCAATGTCCTTAGACAACCTCGTGTTCAAAATTGAGGGCATATTACATTGATGGATGTTTGTCCACTTAGGTTCGATGCATCTTACCATTGTCAATAGTTTAGAATTATGATGTTGGTCTGTAACGTATCAACCATGTGATCAACAGTTGGAAATTTGCACTAGGCAACTCAAAAACAGTGCTATAGATCTTCAAACGCATGAATCATTATCTTTTCGTTAATTAAAGACTTTAATGGAAGTAGCCTTTGAATGGAAAAGAATCCAATTATTGATTAATAAAATGCGTGGGGCTAATCAAACTATTAAAAACTTTTGTCCCAAAAAGGTGGGATTTTCATATTTATCTCAGGTGATAGCAAAGATGAAGAAGCTTTTCATACGAGGTTGCATATTGAAATAGTCAGCCAGCTAGGTATGGTTTAATGACCTGCAGTTACCTGAAAGCCCAGCAATGGCATAGGGTTGACCAAACCGCCATTTTCGGATTTGAATCAACGAAACCACTGAGGGTAACAGTGTACCATATCCCCTATATATTTCTCCAGAGTATTAAGATGTGTTGATTTTTACCCATTCCTAGGAATCAGTTTTTTATTACTCGTGTTGATACAATATTTCTTGCACGACGGAAATCAAATATCTAATGAAATACGGTAATTTATTTCGCCGAACTGGGGTTAGGGTAGGCTCTTACTTTTTAATTTAAAAGATACTTCATAAACCTAACTGTTGTTATCACAAATACTTATTTTACAGCAAAATGCTCTTGCACAACTGAAGAGATCGACAGGTTTTTCTTGGGTTGAAAACGTCGTATGGGCTTTCTCTTCCTATGAAAAATGTGAAAATTCAATTCGATAATTACTTATTTTATTTAACACAGTTGTACGGCGATAAATATTTTAAAATAATCTAAAACGGGCATTGTTAACATAAATGGGTAAATGTACGTGAAAATATTTCTGAGTAATGAAATTTAATCATATTTATTTAGCGTCTATTTATCTAGCCTTCAGACGTACTTCAAAGAACCTTCGTACCAAGCCTTGACAGAAGCAGAACCGAATTGACAAAGAAAACGTATTACTCACCGTTTACAGATCAAACATTCGATGAGTGACATAATCATTAAGCGAAGCAGGGCCTCTGGTCCGGTTAACAGTACAGGTCGGGCATTGGATTAATAAGCCAGTTATTAGTTAGCCAGTCCCTGTCAGGTTTGGTAATAGGTAACTGTTAAATATGTATGGCCTCAGCGGATGTCCTGCATAGACATTGGTACACGCTATAATGCATTTTTATTTAAAAAACGAAAATTTATTTTCCAGTGGTAATATTAATTCGAGGTGGAAAGTCATAATCACTGTTTTCAAAAAGACCCTCCGATAAGGCAGCTATATCATATGGCGAACCAGGGACCCTATTCCGGTTACCAGTTCGTGTCAGGTTTGGGATTAGTTAGCCAGTTATTAGTTGCCGGTCTATTTTAGTTATGATAATATTTATCTGTTAAATATGTATGACCTGGAGGCCTAGGCGGATATGCTGTATGGACTTTGATACACACAACAATGCTTTTTCACTTAAAAAAAACAAGTGTTATTGTTAATTTAGAGGTGGCCATTTCAGCGTCAAAGGTATATCCAGACGTTCTTTGAAGAACCTTCGCGCCAAGCCCTGGCGAAAGCAGAACCGAATTGACAAAGGAAAAGTAATAATGACCATCTACGAATCATCCGAACCAATTTCGATAAAATGGCTTAATCATATGGCGAACCACGGCCTCTGGGGCCCGTTTACCCGTCTATGTCTGGTATGGTAATGGGTAAGTCTTAGTTATGTATGGCCTCAGCAAATTTACTACATGAACGTAGGTAAACACTTTTGAAGAAAAAATTAGTGTTAATATAAATTTCGAGGTAGGTCTTTTTAGCGTTTCTCTAACACGCTTTCGTGAACATTACATGACAATAGGTTCTGGCAAATATCGTCCTGCGAAAGTAGAACCGAATTGGCCGGTGGCCGTTCGCTCACCTGTAGCGAACGGAGCCGTAAAAGTGTCATATAAAAATGAAATAAAAGAGAGCGGTATAACCCATTGTTCTTCTGGTCGTATTTTATGTTCTCTTTGTTATATTTACCGTGTAATATTACCTATATCTTCGCAAAAAAGCGACCTTACAAATCGTAACACTGCAAATGGTTGCTTCAGTGCGATCAGAGTTATGTGCGTATAAGGCGCTCCATTAGTTTGGCACCATTTTTGTTTTTAGTTTTAAGCTCGGCTTATATGCAATATACGGTACTTAGTTAAAAACATATTCTGAAATTATCCAATTTTCCAAAAATAAAATGAGGTTGTTATATTTAGTAGTGTGTAACTACGAGAGTTACGCAAACCCTCATAATTTTATTCCAATGTTGAACTTGAGCTTTTATTTGAACTAGGATAGGACCGGAGTGTGCAACCTGCGGCCCACAAAGAAAACTTATGCGCCCGCGGGGAAGCGCCGTATTTGAATGATGTGTGGCCCGCGAAAGGAGTTCTTAATTTAATCTAGTATGTGTGAGTAATTCCAATTTCTTTTGTGCCCTTCTGTATTAAAGGTTGGGCGTCCTGGAATTAGGGAATTGCATGTTTATTCTGGGGTAGAGAACAGACGGTTTTATCATATGGCCATCCACGGCCTCTCTTCCGGTTACCAGTCTATGGCGGGTATTGAGATATTTTACCAGTAGTTAATTTACGAGTATGTACTTGATTGATTTTGTTGCCTATGCAACTGTATTGAAGGTAGAAACACAACTCCTTTGACAAACACGGCATAAGCTTGTTGATTAGTTTTTTACGTCAAATCTGACGTCACACAGCTCTCTGTAACGTTCAAAATAAAACAACAGCGGCTGCCGAAAGCTAAAACAGTCGCTTGTAACCGATTCAAAACTTCTCAAAATTAGGTTGGTGTTATCGGCGGTGTTTACCCCGAAACTATTTTAAGGTAGGACTTAGGTACGCGCTGCGATTATTAATCGGTGGGTAAAATTTGCCTGATATTGTATGAAATGATGTTTCACGTCCTGATATGAGATACGAATCGGGCCTGCGTGTTTATGGCACTACTTAGTTATTAGTGTTTTGTATTGTTGTCGCTGTGAATTTATTTGTGGCGCTAATACCTGGTGTCTTTTTTGGAAATACTATCCATATAATATTTTTAAAGGCATGGGCTTGAGCAGTAGAGAAATGATAGAATAGGATTCACATATTCATCCAGAAGGAGAGCCGATGAGACGGCTCAATCACATAGCGAACCATGGCCTCTCGTCTGGCAACCTGCCCATGTCGGATATGGGATAAGTTAGGCAGTTACTCATTTTTTGTATGTATGGACTCCGCCCCGTTGTTATAATACTCTGTCCGTAAAATAGGAAATAAAAATAAAAATCGGTTTTGGTCGACGGCAAGTTTAGAAGTTCTTTGATCAGCAGTCGACCCCGCGCTAAATTTAGACAAAAATTGTTAAATTCCTTCAACATAAATTATAGTCTTACACGAGTCAGGGTGTTTCATTAGTACATGCAAGACATGTGAAGCAAAGTTAGGTTAATCTTGATTTAGTACCTGGTTAAAAGACAAAGCTAATAAAATGTAAAGACAAATTCCATTACAAAATCTTAATTCTCAGTCATATAAGCCAGCTTGCTCACTAGTGGTTTTATATTCTTTTTTTTTATCTCTATATCTTTGCCCCAAAAGGGCAATGTATATATAACATGCTTTACAATTGGGCCTTGTCAAACTTAGCATAAAATGATGATTTCTATTATTAATGCATTTTTTTATATTTTTGCTCTGAACATGGCTATGGACTAGAAACCACAGAAAAATATGTTACTATGTGTTTGGAATAATTGTATCCTGCCCTGAGGTGTTGACTATGCAAAGCAATAAATATACAATGCAAAGGGAAAGATTCCTATCCTACAAAAATTGTAATTCTATCTTGGGTGTCGCTGCTCGATAATCAAATTTGGTCTCCCGCAGCTTCCCTTTCCTGGTAAACTGTGTAAGTATAGATATAATTTCCTCGTAATTTGTGCTTGAGTGATAAATATTAATGGTTGGAAAAAATGAATTTGATCTAACTTGAATAGTAATTACTTACATATCAGTGACTCCTTGTACAGCACCTTAATAAGAGCAGAAAAGCATGAATAAGTGCAGAATAAAAAAAGAAAAATTGAAGATCTCTTACTTGTGATACCAAATATAGACTAATAGAATATGATTTACATGTTTATCCCGGAATTGAGGTAAGCTGTTAAAATAGTTCATTAAAAAAAGGCGAACCGAAGCCTTTTGTCCGGTTAGCAGTCCATGTTAGCCAGGTATTTGTTTTCGGAAGCACGGACGGGAGTGTAAAAGAAGCCGTAACCAACCAGCAATTACATGATTATGCAGTGTAATCAGAGGTGCTGTGGAAAGCGTGTTGCTAACGGTTAGCACAATGCGCCAATATAATAAACATTATTTGACTATGCTGGCTTCAACATTGTTGGGTCAGAAATGTTGTCTTTCTGTTTATTATTATTAAACTACTTGCTCTGTTTTTTAGCATTTACTAAATTCAATATACCAAGTAATTTTACTTACAATAAATGTAAGAAAATGTCTGCAACACAAACTCCAGTAATTATACAACCACCTAGCAAAAATGAAAACTCTGGAAAAGAGGACAAAAACCAAGGTTTGACATTCTAGTTTTTGATAATTCCAATTTTTAAGCAAGAAAATTTGGTGCTATTTTAGAGTGAGTTCTACGGTGATATGTTCCTCACATAGGTGTAGCCTGAGGTGTACTGTGTCTCTAACAGAATTCACTTATCTCTTAAAGTCATTCTTGGGATATACACAAATGAAGCGTTTTCCACAAAATTAAATATGTGATGAATGGCAGACCTTATGATATGTTAGTAGCTTGAGGCAGATTTCCGCTATAGTGTGGTAGACCTAACACATTAATTTTTATATGTTTTCTCCAACTAAAAAAAAATAATCCCTTATAAAAGAGTTTGACAATGTACTATCCATAGACATAAAAGCAATTTACTTGATTCGGTTAGCAGGTAGTCAGTATCTTTTTATCACCATTTTATTCAATATATCTAACTAAATAACTGTTTATTCAGATCCTGCATATAGTCCCAGACCTTCTCAAGCTATTGCCGAAGAAGAAGCTGAACTCGGACAAAAACCTAAAGAAAACACACCAGTAGATCCAAAAGGTTAGAGGAAACATAAATCTCTTTTTGCATATTTTTAGGCAGTGTATGAAGCATAATCTAAAGTAGTGGTTCTCAAAATTTTACGTTGAGGCCCGTTTTTGGAATTTGACAAGTCTTGTGCCCCACCTCAGAAATGATTAGGTAACAATAAGCTACAAATAACAGATGGTAAGGCAAAAGTATATTTTGTGGGGCATAAAACGTGTGATAACCGTCCTAACTTCAGTCAAGCATAGAGGAGAAAGAATGACATTGTGTGATAACTGATAACTCAGCGTTGCGGCTCATCGTACTATCGTCACGCACCTCTTGATTACTCTGCGAACCAAATGCTAATCAATAAATGATTTATTGTTTGATCAGTCTTGCTGTCTCATCACTTTTCCTGTTATCTCATACCAATATTGATGTTTGAATTGCGAACCCTCGACAAAATATTTCGTCAATGCCACTTAACGGTCTTTAAATTTTCTGCTCGGTCAGCTGTGAATTCTTATCCATTTGTGTCATGGTATCTACATTACAAAAAAAGTTTATTTCTTAAAAGCTTCAGTTATGTGGAATTCATCAAACTATAGATGGTTCCCTAACCTAAACTAATCCAAGTCACATGCCCAATTTAGACTATATCCCAAAGTGGTCGCTCAGGACTGGTTAGGGTATGAATTACATATTTATTTGGGGAAAATGAAAGATGATGAGATGGCTCAATCACATGGCGAACCATGTCCTCTCTTTAAGTGAAAACCTTCACTATGAATCTGAAATTTTATTCTATCCTGATACACCATATATAAATATTTTTCATTATTCGTTTTTATACAGAAGAAAACATTCATCTGAGAGACATTGACAGGGGCCGAAGTTCCAGAGGAAGATCAAAAAGTCGTGACAGAAAGATAAAGGGTGAAACACATTTCCATTTCATTATTTGAAGCTTTACACTTGAACGCGCATAATTCCGTCGATTGCACTTTTTTATAGTATACTTTTTCATTCTGTCTGCGCCTAACAAGGCCCTGAACAAGCAACCACTGTTAACTACCCATGTGTGAAGAAGTTGTTGTTGTAAGGGCCAAAACCTTTTTGATTTGCCTGCTGTTGCATGGAATCACAGGTTCGAATTTCATGTAGAGAAAGTATGCTGTTTAAATATGACTCTATCTGCAACCCTAATCTATCCATTCTTAGTAATGGACAGTTTACTCTTTCTATCTATACCTGGTTGGCATGGTTGTGATATAAACCGAAGTGAATTGTCATATGATTAAGCCATCTTGTTGACTTTTCTTTTTACTAGTAAAATTGAATTAATAATTGAAATAGTTCAATGGAATCCTGTGGGGGATATTTATGCGTGAGAGGATTGCTGGGCTCATCGGCAGCGTAGGGTGGTTTACGTAATCGCTGGTTGGTAATGACTACATGCAACTGAAAACTAATAACTGACTAACTAACCCTCATACTGAAATGGCCTACTAACCAAACGGGAGGCTGTGGTTCGCCATAAGAATAAATCATATTATCGGCTCTTGTCTCCCCCGGGATAAATATGTAAATCCTATCCACTACAGCAGTGCCTCCCAACCTGTGGGTCGCGACCCCGGATGGGGTCGCGAGCAAATATTCCGGGGTCGCCTAACTTCTTGCGAATGTAAATTAATTCGCTTATATTTATCGATAGTTTGAAATTAGTAAAGTGATGTTTTTAAAGGTCAGGTAGAGAATGCGATTTAGTGATTAGAACGTCAATGATGTATCCACGTTTTCAGCTTTTTTATGCGTGTTGTTCAATTCGAAGTATTGTTGTCTTTGGCCCTGATTTGGCAACAATCTTTACACGTGCACTTGCAGACTAAACCATCTATGTTTTCGGTTGAATTCGGTTTCATGATAGATCGAGTTTAAGGGAGAGATAGTTCCATGGGGTTGGAAAAGTGACCTTTAAGTTATGTCCACTACGCTTAATCATTGTATCGCGCTGATGCGTTGTTCCTCTGTCAGTGTGCCGGTAACGTAATGTTGAAACGTACCGGTGTCGTAAATTGCATACCGATGAATAAATAGTCGGGAGATTTGCTTTACCTGTTCAACTGACTGCAGGGAGAACGAATTTCTTCATTTTGCCAAACCAAAAACATACGTATATAAGAATAAATAAAGATGTAAAGATTTGCTAATTTTCCAAAGCATTTACTTACCGGAACATTTCAAATTAATATAAAACATAACTGAACCATTATCACAAATTCTTCACTAAAATGACATCCGGAAATTCAAGAAAACGAGGTTATGAAAAAGCGTTTGTAAAACTTGGATTTACTGAAGTAAATGGTAACCCTAATTTTGTGTCTGCGAGAAAATTCTTTTCAAAGAATAAATGAAACAAAACAAACTACTACGTCACCTCGAATCAAATCACCCGGGTTGCGTCAATAAACCCGTTGAATATTTTGAACGCAAATTGAATGTGCTATTAGCACAAGCAAAAGTCATGAAAGTATTTACTACTGTAAATAAATCCGCTGTATACGCTTCCTTTATTGCTTCTTACGAAATAGCAAGGCAGAAGAAACCACATACAATCGGAGAAAAACTGTTACTACCAGTAATTAAAATGGTTGTAAACATCATGATAGGAGAAAAGGAGAGCGAAAAGTTGAATTCTGTCGCATTGTCGGACAACACCGTTAAAAGAAGAATCGAAGACATGTCCGGTGATGTGCTTGACCAAATCGTTGATCAAACGAAAGCTTCTCCTTACTATGCCATTCAATTGGACAAATCTACCAATGTAGCAAGTTTCCCACAACTCTCAGTATTTATAAGATATAGTTATAACGGAGAGGGTCTTGGAAAATCTGTTGTTTTGTAAAACTCTGCCATTACATACGAAAGGGCAAAACATTTTTGAATGTCTTGACAGATTCGTCATTCATAATTCAATCCCGTGCGAGAATTGTGCGGGAATTTGCACCGATGGCGCAGCGCCAAATACTGGTATCGAGTCTGGAGTTGTGAAACTAGTTAGAGACAAAGTCCCAGGCATAAAATGGATGAACTGTTTTCTGCACAGGCAGGCATTGACAACAACAAAAATGTCGGAGGAGTTGCATGAAACACTAGATGCTGTTATAAAATCCGTTAACTACATTAAGGCAAGACCTCTCAATCAACGTCTGTTTTCTTCTTTGTCACAGGAAATGGGCTCCGAGCATTCTTCATTGTTATTATATTCAGAAGTGCGATTGTTGTCACGAGGTCGAGTTCTAAATAGAGTTGTTGAACTGCAACAAGAGATAATCACTTTTTTAACGAAACAGAAACAAATATCTTTAGCTGAAAAATTCAGCCAAGAAAATTTTATAGCAAACGTGACGTATTTAGCGGATATATTTGCCTCGTTGAATTCGCTCAATCAAGCCATGCAAGGTCCCGGATTCACTGTCATCGATCACAAAGCGAAAATTACAGCTTATTACAAGAAGTTGAATTTGTGGAAAAGTTACGTGATACGAAATGAATATGATATGTTTCCCCTGCTGAAGGCATATATTTTTGAAAGAAACGTCAATATGCGGGATACCATATCTGAGCAACTTGCTAAAAGGCTTGAACAGTATTACGATATCGCAATAACGCCCACTAACAAGCAAGATTGGATGATTAATCCATTTGCAATTACAGATTATCCTGAGCTGCCCCTACGTGTTGTAGAGAATCTCATGGATATGACTGCTGAGCCATCAAACCGACTTTCATTTGCATCATTCAAGGAAACACATTCAAAATTATCTGCAAACTTTTATTTTTGGGCTTCAATGTGTTCGGTTTATCCGACTGTGTCAAAATTTGTGATAAAGGAGTTGATTCCTTTTGCAACAACATACCCCTGCGAAGCAGGATTCAGTGCATTGGCTGTACTTAAAACAAAACACAGAAATAGGTCGAGTGTAGAAGATGACATGCGACTGTGCCTCAGTAACATTACACCAAGGTTTCAAAAACTGACAAACGATGTACAGGCGCAATCTTCTCATTAACATAATTGGAGCCACTGCTAGCTGCTGCCAGACACCCAGAAATTACCAGTCATCCCTTTGGCTTGTTTGTTTCCCGAGGATACGTACAATGTGTCTGAACAGTCAGTTTGAGTCGCTGGCTTACTTCAGTGAGAAGACGATACGCGGAACAGTTAAACCAAATAAATAAACTAGAAAAGAGAAACGAAAAAAAAAAGTAAATTCTAAGTTTGAAATTCATGTGCATGTGCTCATTTCCGTATTACGCTCGCTCTCAAATGGCGACTTTTGTCACTTCGTCTCACCTGCTTTGAAAGCTATACTCCCGCTCTCCACGGTCTTCTCTTAGCCCAGCCTTGTCGACTAACGCCAAAGATAAGCAAACAAACAGTTCGTTGTTTTATTCGTTATATCTCTGTTCTTTCCGTGAATATACTCTTTCTATTTATTATGCCGTAATCTAGTTCTAACATGTATTTCTTACGGTTTTTAACCATACTATAATTTATACAAATAGTAGTTTTGTGGGATTTTAGAACAAATTAGGGCATTTACAGGTGAAATGTGTCCCTAACTACGAAGGGATTTAGGAACGAATTAACTTCGTAGGTATGGTTTCTAATGCTTTTCTTGTTGCGGGGTGGCGAGTATCTGTAAATGTTGATTTTACGAAAATTGGGATCGCGAAAAAAAAGGTTTGGAACCACTGCACTACAGTACAGTACATCTTTCTAAAGAGTGAGATTGTAATTCGTGTTGACTGCTGGGGATACTCAAATCTGTGATTGGACCTGAGACGGACTCGAACTTTTTTTAAAACTGAAAGCGAATCCAGTTTTCTAACTGATATGTTAGTGACTTGACACTCGAGAGTGCTCCACTTGTACTTGGGACTCGAAGTTTTGAATTTGCCGAGACTTGGACATGACTCAAAACTTGAGTGAGAAATTTATAGACCAGTGGTTCTCAACCTTTTATTGCTCATGGCCCCATTCCGGGGCCTTTTGCGCTCGTGGCCCATTGTACGTCATTCCAAAAAACTAAGCGTGTTAGATTGTATTATGTTTTTACGACCTTTCATGGAATAAAAAAGCCAACCACAGACAGGAAAGTAAAAGCTTTTCAGTATACAATCAATGGGAATCGTGCGCTTGGGACTGTCTGACGAGGTTTCTTATATTAGATACCGTCTTTAATAAAGCCAGACGAATGTCACTGTCAAGCAACATCAAGACGGTTTCTGAATTTTGTTTCGATGGTAACAAGATCAGAAGAACCCTATTCGCGCACAAGAGTTTTGGCAAATTCAACTAGCAGTGAATAAGATTTCTTGCTAAGTAGTGAGTAAGAATCTGATATGCCACTTCATGGCTGCATATTAGAGCGGGCTTTTCCTCCGACAGAAACCCGAACTTAGCCAATGTTGCTTTCTTGTCAATCTCACTCGCTTGGCAGCCAAGAAACCGAATTCAACGTCTATTAACGGGGGTGATTTTTTTCACGGGGGTTTTAGAGTTTAGATGGACGTATGTTTCATTGCTCATTACATGCAAGCATCGAGGCATATTCTCTGTCATCTCGATTTACTTTGGTAAAGCCAAAGCCAACGTAACTGTCGTTTCATTTTCGTATTTTGGGCATTAGGAATTTACAAATGGGTTTTTGCGTTTATAATACATACGATAGCGAAGGTTATTATCGCGAGTCTATGAGACTGCACGTCTCAGGCTAGACGGCCTACCGGCGACCTTCTTTGATTGGTAGATTCCCAAATTCCATTATGATCAAGGACATTGACCGCCACAAGAACAGTGGAATACAGTCCTGCGATCCGCAAATAGGCGATTGCAAATGAACTGCGGTGAACGCCTGAACGGGAAATTTCATTTACAAAATAAAAATTAAAAGAAAAGTATGCGAACAAAGTCGCTTTATGATCAATTCTCAGTCGTGTGTTGTGGTCCCCCCTCGAGCTGCTTCGTGGCCCCTTTGGGGGGCCCCCGGCTTCCGGTTGAGAACCACTGGTATAGACTGAACTTCCATTTAGATTCAAGAGCGTTAGAAATAAGCTGGCCATCGTACCTCTGATTACCCTACGTGGGTCCTCCACTAACGCTTAGCACAATGCACCACACCGCCGAGTCAGAATTCTGTACTTACCTGCGTAGCTCTGTTTGGTAATTAACTATGTGGTGTCAAAAGCGCTAATGCTTGGCATAATACACCAGCTATCTCCACCAATTTTTTTTTATCTCCATTTCATTAGGTCAACGCAATTTAACCTTTGATTCACATGATGTCAATGTGTTGTTAGGAGACACAAAAACAACATCAGGTTAGTTTAATTGAAGTTTTAGATCGACCGAGCAGTGGAACGTTGTTATCTATTTTTCCTTTTGTCCCAGAATTTTGATAAAGTGCACTGGTCTGTGTTCATTATGCTTTATGCTACAGTTTGATTAGACCTCTGATTTTTTTTATTTGTTTTGAGCTGGTTAAATAAACACATATTTTGACAAATGGGTCATTTTATGGGCATTTCATAGCATGATAATATCTTATCATATCACAGCAAGATATTTTTCTCAGTTAACTATCGGAGTAAGGCTTTTCTTGTCAACTTAATCTATTTTCGAATTTTTGAAGTTAAATTAATGTAGCATAGGACAGTGGATAAAATAAGATTTAAATATTTATCCCTGGGGAGAGGATGGTCGATAAGTCAACTTAATCAAAAAGCGAATCATGGCCTCTCAGGTTATCAATCCATGTCGGGTATGTGATCAGTTAGCCAGTAATTTGTTTCAGATGCAAAGATTTCAAAGTAGGAGAAGCTGTGTGAAACACCCTACAACGGCAAGTTATCGCACATAATTTTTTCCACAGGATTCAATCTCAATCAGGATAATCATAGATGCAGTGGGAAGTGTATTCCTAACACTTAGCACAATGTGCCACCCACCCCAAGTCTGACCACAATACAACAATAGTTTTAATACAATGCTTCCTCATGCATTTTGCTGTGAACAAGACCCAGTATAAGCATCCTCTAATTCTTAATGTGAATAAAAATGTATTTAAATATTCAGCAACCGGGCTCATATGCCGGTGGAGATGATCAGTCAAATACAACACGTTTTTATAAGTTAGTTACAAATAGTTTTGTCAATAATAACAAAATATCACATCAATCATCAATAATAACAATCAAATATCATCAATAATACCAAAATATCCCCCCCCCCCTAAATTAAATAGCTGGGAAACATAATGACATGTGATTGATGAAGATTTGCCATCTGCAAAGATATTTTCGGTTTAGATATTGATTCCCAAAAAAGATAGTTCAATATTTTGCACCCCAACCCTATGTAGTATCTTGCTTTGAGTGCTTGATAAAATTTCAAAATTTTCATTTTTATTGCCAGATTTGAACCAGATTTCTCAATTTGGCACCGATGTTGACAAGTTGCCATCTGCAGAAGCAAGAGCTCAACACTCAGAACGTAAGTGAAACCATATGCTACGATTCCGGATCATAATTGGGGGCTCCAGAAGTGTGTGTACCTATATGGAGATAACTAGTTTTGTTTGTCTACCTTACATCAAGTTGTTTTAAGGGGATATTCACTTGGCTAACACAGACATTTGCAAACTTGTATTAGAACTAAAATAAGAAACATCGGAATGAAATTTTGGCCTAACCCTAACCTTGTACACACACTACGGGTGAATCCATAATTGTCATTGTATCATTGTCACATTTATTTGCTATTTTTGAGTCCAGTGGGGATGATTAAGTGCAAGGCTCCTTCCAGACACAAAGTTTTTCCAAATCGTTTGTTTTACTCTTTCATTGAAGTCCAAGCATCTGGAACAACTGGTTAATTACTATAGCGCTCATTGACGTAAATCAAAAAATGTAATACGACAGCAAAAATGAGTTGCTCCAAACAGGTACAGATCATAAGCCTGGCATATAATTGAGACAATTTGGTAAACTTGGGACAGTATTTGGAAATCATGTGGCATTTGGTATCATGTGGCAACTCACAGCCTTTTGTCTAGTTAACAATCAATGTCGGGTATAGGATTTGTTAGCCAGTTATTCGGTTCAGATGTATTGGCGAGGAATCTATAACTGACCACCGGTTACGTGAACCACCCTGAATAATGTGTGGAAAAATAGACATTGGGTATCAACTTTTTCACACCAGTATAATGAAACAAGAAATACTTCAAAGTGTTGATGACGAATTTTGAGCAGCTTTTCCTAACTTCTGCAACTAGACCCAAACTCTGGAGAAAACAAAATAATCAATGACTTGTTAAACCCTACCTAAATTTTTCAATTAGAACTGAAAACTGACAAACATTAAATTCACAATGTTCACGACCATGCCTGAAAACTGTGGGATAGAAAAAGTTGAAGTAGAAAAGTGTTTGAGCAGTTTTTGAATTTGAATTTTTATGTCAGCTTTAACATATTGCTTATGAGCCACTCATTTGGATTTGAACAAATCAAGGGAAACATGCTTAAACTTTATATTCACATGGGCAGGGAGGATTTGAATATAATTTAGTTGAATGTTTGCATCAGTGATGTTTTAGAACAAGGGTGTCAAACTTGTGGCCCCGGGGACGCATGCGGCCCTCGAACAATCAACAATACTGTAATCTTTTGTAATGTTTTTTATCTGAATGCAATACATTTTTCAAACTTTCAAGTGAAATTGATTATTCACACAGAGAACGACAATTTACAGAAAGTAGTTTTGAAAAGTTACATTTTTTTGTTCACATTTTGACCCAATTATAAATACAAGCTAGCAGAAAAATACTTGAAAAAAAAACACACACATTGATTAAATGAAACGCAAAGTTCATGAAGGGGGCGTTAATGAAGAAAAATGGGTGTTGCAATATTGCTGCATTTTAAAATAATCCAAATTAACCGATGATCATGCGACCTCGTTAATTAGAGTAAAAGAGTAGTACCGTAAAATCATTTCATCCTGATATTAGTAAACTGGTGGCCCAAAAGAGATGCCAAACCCTATACAGGGTGTCTCGAAAGTCAATATACACTTTTGATTTGCTTTCCAGGTACTCATCATAGAAGGTTCATTTCTTCAGAAAACATAGTGTCGATAAGTAGTAAAATTTAGGTATTATTTGCATTTTTCATCGACTCATAGAATGGAAAGGAGATTAACCTAAGAAATGACGTGCAAAATTGCTGTTTGACAAGAAGCATATAAATCAGTGAGGCAAACTCAGCGCGTCTTTAACGTAGAATTTCGAATTGATTTGGCTCCAACACAACAAACAGTTTATGCAGTTTGTCATAAATTTATGGAAACTGGATCTGTAGTTGATGCACAAAGATCAAGAAGGCCCAGGAGCGGACGCTCCGAGGAAACAATGCGAGCCGAGGTAATTCCAAATTCGCTGTTAAAGAGGCGCTTAGTTTGCCTCACTGATTTATATGCTTCTTGCCAGACAGCAATTTAGCACCTCATTTCTTAGATTAATTTTCTTGTCATTCTATGAGTTGATAAAAAATGCAAACAATACCTAAATTTTACCACTTGTCCATACTATGTTTTTCTGAAGAAAGGGACGCTCTATGATGAGTACCTGGAAAACAAATCAAAACTAAAAGTGTATACTTACCTTTTGCAGACCCACTGTATATTTAGATTAACGTCTTATCGTGTATGTATTATTCTTCCTTATCAAAACTAAACTTCGTTCAAAAATGTTTTGGATAGTTTGTACATAAAATTTCATGATTTTTTGTAATAAATACAGTAAATTGCCAATAACAGTGATAATGCAAGAAATTAATATGTAAATGCATCTGGAATTTTAAAAAATGACAAAACTTCCTTCAGCTGTTTAATTACATCACAATATATGTCACAAACAACATCTATCTATAAATATACTTTAGGTATACATTACCAATGCGGCCCCTGAAAACCCACGAGTTTGACATCCCTGCTTTAAAAAGTTTTAAATTCATGCGAAAAGTTTTTCGTAACATATAATAGTTTGTGATTTATTCATTTCACAAATATTCTGAAAAATAATCTAGTTTTTCTGTTTCAGATATGTGGCGCATCGCAAAGGACCATTTACAGGGTAAATGTTTATTTCTGTTAAATATTAATATACTACCAGATCTTACGTGTTACAGATTGCCTTAACTCACGTATGGACACATAACTTTTTCAACTACATACTTGTATCCCATGTAGTGATAGGACATTTAACTCTTATCCCATTTTTTTGCTTCATATTGAAACGTGTGCCATAGCATGTAGTTTTCATCCTAAGTGGGAACTATGCCAGATCCAAGCCCGATAAATAATTGTGATGGATTTACACCATCCCTGAATAACTTTTAGGTATATACATAACTTTCTGGCTCTCATGTATTCTAAAAATAGTTCTTGTGAATCTCAACAAAGCTGACCAACAACATGTCCAAAACTTTTCATATACCCCATGTATTTTTAAGAATAGTACCTGCAATTTGTAATTCAAAGCATTTTTTTATTGTCCAAAAAGTACATTCAAGTATGATTAATAAACTTGATATAAAATATCTGCAGATAATTTCTTTCAGTATCTATACCAAATGCTATCCATGCTCTATTACTACCATTTATATTTATACAGCCTCTGTTGTAGCTGGTGACAACACATCTGCAAGCTTTCATGGAAGCCCAATCAGCATAGATCTCGGTGAGTTGAAATCATGCTTTAAAAATATTTGTTTTGAATGAATTGGAAAAAGTATTGAGTAATAAGGATATAGGTTGGCAAACAGAAACATTTTGGAATAAATATACAATCATGTATCTTGCAGAAATTGCAGAATTCTGCTGCTTTCCCATAATCCAGCAGTGTCTTTTGATTTCAGTGTAACAAATCACAAAGAGAGATAGACACCTAACAAATATGTTAAAATTGTATTCATGTCTTAGTGAATTCCCCCAGATCAAATCAATCAGTATTGAAAATAATTTTCCAAACTCGATTTGGCTAAACAACAGATATGGCAAGATACCGGTACTCTCATCTGTCAATTTTTCATATTTTTAATTGCCGATGTAAATTCTTTGGAAAGTGGTCTATGTGCTGTGACATGTATCAAACTTGCTAGAGGATGGTGAGGCAAAAATAGCTAATACTGACCTAGTTTAAATTAGAGTTTTTAGATTTATTGCTATACAATAGAACAGAGAACCTATTCACTTTCTCAAGTGTATTATGTTTTATTAAAAATAAATAGACAAAATGTGATTAATTATTCAATGCTCCATTTAAAAATAAAATTTATTTTTGATATTGAAATTTAAACTTGTTACAGGGAACAAAACATACAATAAATACAATGAAGATGATAAATGTAAGTATGAAGATAAAATTAATAGATAGTAGAATTTCACTAGGACTGTAATTGCTAGACCAGTGGTTCTTAAACTCTTTTTTTCGCGACTCAAATCTGAGTTTTATGAATACTCGCGACTCTTTTTAAACATCGCAAAAATGTGTTTTTATTGTTAGTAATGTTTGACTCAAATACAGACAACGATTTATTAGAAACAGTCCATTGACTCAATGTGATTGGTAAAACTGACAATGCATCAGAGGAACGGAAACCTTATATGGGTATTATGCTTGGATATTGAAAAATTCTCGCCACAGGTGTGCTAAAACACACATGCGTATTATCTGTGGGTGCGTATTAGGCCATGAGAATGTGGTATATTTCATTGTTTTTAAATAACAGAATTAATCCGACAGATAATTAATAATATCCTAAAATTTCATTGTTTTTTTTAATTTTAACTACCTTGAGAATCTTAGTTCAATTCTCATTGTATGTCAATTCCAAATTATTTGGTAATTATAGATCAGGGTGGTTCAAACCCAGGCCCGCGGGCCACATGTGGCACGTCGCTGCATTATCTGTGGCTCGCGTCGCATTTGCGGGATGGTAAACAAAAATCGCATTGGGTGTTGTTTTCTCATAAAAAAAAACAGAAAAATTTCTTAAAATATTATTACATCACTAGTGTCCCTGAATTGACAATATTATTGTGTTATGGCTAGTTGTGACAACTGGTGACGTTGAATAATGGGCTTGGCTAGTCTAAATTGTTTACTGACGTTCCATCTTTTTGGTCAGGAATATATGCTAACAAAATACACCCTATAGAAAACTAGAATCAAATGAGGAATCTATTAGACTAGGTTTGCTATGCCTGAAAACTAAACATGGTGGTCCCGTAGTATGTACACCAAGATGGCCCCAACCTGAACATAGTATGTGTACCAGGTTGGGGTTATTAGGTTGTGCACCATCTTGGGGCACATACTACGGGAGCACCCTAAATAATAATATTATGCCCAAACAATATAATTCCTACTGAGTGTTTTTTGCGACCAGCATAAACAATATTCAAAACAATGCTGTCTATATGTCAGAAAATTTAGTAATTACCCTCCTGTGTCTCAAATTTGAAAAACAAGATCGGTAATGGCTAAAGTTATATATATGTAAGTTATTTTATAAACATAATCTTGAAAGGGAAGCTGACCAGTTCAAACAGATTTTTGACTGGATATGAGAGGGAAAATACCACAGTGTCTGGAAGTTGTGTCGGTGACAAACTAAAATGGCATTTTCTCCTCATGACACTTTATTGTTATTAAGTGTTCGAAAAACTAGATACAGTAAGATTTTTGATGGTTTTTGCATGTATTAACGCGATAAATGAAAAATGATGATTATTGTGTTTGGACAATAAAAATATTTGTTTTGTATTGCACTTTTTACATATTCTTGGCACTATTGTTTCCCGCGAACAATACTAAAATAATAATGTGGACCGCGACGCCGACAGCCTTGGTCCAACTTGTTATAGATGTTTGATTGAAGGAGCAAAGTGGAATATTTAATATTGAAAGGAATGTAATGGAATTTTTCAAAATACGAAATTCTGTTTTCACTTTTCGATTTTAATTTGTATATGTTTCAGCAAATTCAGACAACATTTTAAGAATTTGATATAGACCATCGTTTAACAGGTCAAAGTATAAAAGTTGTTCAATCCAAGTTTCCAGAAGGCAAGTTCATATCAGGTGCAAAACTCACCTGGGATCTCCCCAAAGCCAGAAAGAATGTCAAGAAGATTCAAGTAAAAATCGGTGATAATTCGGGTGATGTTTGTCAGTCTCCAATTCTGTCTAACTCTTCCAAGCAATGGGAAATTTGTGACGAGAAGCTTGAATGTGGTAAAAGATACCATGCTACTATCTACTGTACCTATGATAAAGATGGCGAGTTCCACCCTTCGGGAGATATAGAATTCTATACACGTGAGTATTTTTAAACTTTACAAAAAGTCAAAACTGGTTTACTTCATCATAATCATATATCAGAGTTGAAGTCGAGCTTTGGAATTGGATATTGTTGAAATTAAATAGCATTATAGCAACAGTTGTTGTTTTCAATTGTCAAGTTCCAAATCAGTTGGTGAAACAGTTTTATTGCGATGACTATAAGACTACCCTTACTATTCTCTTTTTTTGATTTTTGATTTTCCAGGGCCAGCAAAGCCGAACGAATTCACAATTACATGCAATTCTGATTCTTTTACTTTGAAATGGTCAACGTCAACAGGAAATTGTGACAGACACATCGTTGAAATCTTTGGCATGGACAAACATGCTTTACTTGTCCGTAGGGAAGTTAAAGATCTTGCGCAAGATTGCAAGTTTGATGTTGATAGCCAGAGGGATATCTATCTTGGTAGACAATACAAATTCAAAGTCACTGCATATTATAAAGATCAAGAAAATCCATCCAAAAAGAAGAAATTATTTGTGGGTAATCAAGATTTATTTTTATTCCTAATATTGTATTTCTATTATTGCATGGATTTGTTATGAATGAACTTCTTATAAAAGAAATTAATTAGAAGACGTAAATCCATTTTATGGCTTTTCTTTTCTGAATACCCCAAAATATAATTTTGATTATTTAGTGTGTCACTTTGTTACGATATCATCAGAGATATTTGTCTAGATCAGTGGTTCTCGAACTTTTTAAGTCGCGCCCCCTTTGTGAGGAAGCCTCAAGCTCCAGTTCAATTATAACTAGCTAACAATGGGCTGCAAACAACAGAAGACAAGACAAAAGTATGTTTTATTCGAATGTGTTGAAAATAAGTGGATGAAATGTAAGTATCCAAAATAAAGAAATTTAAATATCTAAGATAAGAAAGGCAAGAGCAAATCTTGTTCAAATCAAATATTTTATTTTCAATAAGTTTCATGTCCCTCAAAAAATTGTCTACGCCCCCTCTTGTGGGCACCCGACCCACTGTTTGAGAATCACTGGTCTCGTTTTTATTTAATTCATGTTAAAACAGTTTCTGCTTTGTTCTGAGCTTTAAGAACACCATCACATGACCACTACTGCTATTACCATTTCTTGCAATGAGGTGTTTTTCTGTGGTTTGCCATATGATAAAGACATCCACTTTCCTTTTTGTTGGACTATGGAATTTGAAAATCCACTTGAGTGAATTTTTGAAAACTCACGAAAGTTTTATAAAATTTAAAACCCTTTGACTAATAAATCTTCTAATGTTTCCAGGTGATGAGAATGGTCCCCAAGAAGTGAGAGCAGAATTTATTGGAAATACAAACGATGTTGAATTGACATGGAAGCGTCCTAATGGAATTTCGAGGATTCCGACAGTAAACTACATTGTTGAAGTGTTAATGGAGAATGTATATTTCAAGTAAGTTTCAATAAGAACTGTAATGAAAAACAGTAATGAAATTTTGGGTTTATGAGATAAAGCGCTTCATGCTAAGCGTGAAGAAGGCATACGGCACGGAACCCTGCGTGGGTTCGCAGGTTCAAATCTAGTGGGCGAAAATTATGTTCGAAAGAATTGCTGGACTCCTCGCCACCATTAGTTGGATCACATACTTTTTAGATAGATCTGTTGCCGAAAACCACTTTTTCCTCCAAGTCTATGCTCCTGAATAAAGTAACTAATCATATCCAGCATGGATTAGTAACCGAACAAGCGGTCGTGCTTTGCCAAATGATTAAGCCCCATTATCGATTTTCCTTTGCCCCAAAACAAATAGGCAAATTCTATTCTATTTAAAATCATCTATGTGTGTTACACATAACAGTTCACTTTTAGCTTCGTAGTCATGCATACAATACGGCACCTTCACCTGTCAGCTATTCTTCAATCCAAATTTGCTCTGACGTATGAATAAGTAAGTAATACTTAGGTAGCATTCGATTATAAAGTAATTTACTTTGCTCGAACAATAACTTTATTTTTGTGTCAATATTGCCATTTTCTTCAAAATAAAATTGAATATCGTTTCAATATATATTTTTGTATTCTAGAGATATCAAAACTACCAACACAAAATGCAAAATTGATGGGTTGAAACAGGGAACATCTTACACGTTCCAAGTTGCAATAAAAAACTCAAACGGGACAACAAGTTTGTGGATTGTATCCAATACATTGAAGACAAAATTAAGTGAGATAATAGCAATATGTCTCGATTTTTTTGAAATAATTTAAAATTGTTTCAATTATCATTTGAGTTCCTAAAGTACATTTTTCTCATTTATCATATTTTTTAATATAAATTATATAATTTATGTTGTTTGGATATTCTTCATACCACTGGATTCCAATTGAAATTTTGCGATTTCTTTAGCAAAATATGTCAAAAAACTTTAAATTTCAAAATTTTATCAGGTGCTGTTAAAGTGGAAAATTTCAATATTCAAAGAGGATCCGAAGATCCTGCTACAACACTTTATTGTACTTGGAATCTTCCATCAGGAGTGGATGGTTTTAAACTGCGGTATCAGCGAGGAACAGAAGACACCTTTGTCAAGTGTTTGGAAAAAGATTGCAAAGAGTATGTTATTGAAAATCTTTTGCCAGACACCTGGTACACAGTTGATATTAAAGCTGATAAAGATGGATATGGTCCTTACACAACATCGGAAACTATTAACACAGGTGTGTATCGTTTGTATCTCGAAGTGCTGCATTGTGTTCGCTTGCCATTACATCTTTGATTATCTCGCATGGGTTCGCAGGTCAAATCCTCTGAAGGATAATTTAGTGTGAAAGAAGTGCTAGACTCTTCGGCACAGAGTGGTAATCACTGGTCGGTTAAGACTTACTCCATTCATCAAGTTCATTCACCTGAAATTAATAACTACTTAACAACTATGCATATTCCTTATGCTTCGTCGTTGTGTACAAGTAAATAATTAAATTAAATAAAAACAAGAAAGCAATGCCCAAATATTTAGATATATGCTAAAGTGTGACAAAATGAAGTGTTTCAATGAACTAACAGAAAATAGCAAAATTTGGATAAAATGTCTTGCCTATAAGACTTTAAAAATTAATAGCTGTCCAGTATCTTCTTCTATCTTCAAATACTGAAATTTGGGTACTCCCGTAGTATGTGTACCAGGTTAGTGTTAGAACATAATTTTATTTCTCTTTATTTTTGTTCTAACACATGTTCGGGGGGGGGGGACTGTCTGTGTTAGCTAAGTGAATATACTCACTTGCCCATAGGTTTCAGTCAACTCGATGTAGAGTAGGCAAACAAATTTAGTTACTTCCATATTGGTACACACACTTCTGGAGGGCCTGAACTTAAAATATATCGTTTCATTCTTTGCAGAGGAAATTGTTTTCAAATAATAGCGTTAATTTATCGAAGCAATTTATATCCAATAAATGTCCGATTCAATATTTAATTCTTCCATTTCAGATGTTGGGCAAGTTAGCAAAGCTTGGTTAAAACTGGACAAAGACAAGTTGGATTCTGTGGTTGTTAAGTACAATGAAGCATTGAACGCTACATCTCACCTCATTCAGCTATGGGATTCCAGTGCAGAAGACAAACCGCAGGTTCGCACAGATGATGGTCTGTTCACTGATTTGAAGAATAATTGTAGTTACTATGCAATAGTGACACCAATGTATGGACAGAAGAAAGGAAAAGAAAAGCAAACTGAGGAAATTTTAACAGGTAAAATGAACATTTTGTTTGTAGGGTGAATCTTGTTGAATGTGAATGTGAACAGATTTTTGAACTCCCCATCATAGCGGAGTGGATTACATGGCCACCAGTTAATGCTTCTTCTCTTGTCAAAACAATTAACTATTGAAATTTCAAACACTGCAATCATCAACCATTTAGCATTGAAACTTTATTGTGTAAATTAATTTTAGCACCTAAAGCTCCTCTGATAATGAAAAGCAACTTCATACCGGATGGAGAAAACCCAAGTTCAGTTTTCCATCTCTCCTGGAAATCCCAACCAAATTGCTGTGAGGAAGAAGTTAAAATTGCGTGCTTGAACTTCAAAGATGAACCACAAATACTAAGACATGAAAAAGGAAGCAATGAAGATGGAAAATGCTTTCTTACACATCGATGTAGCAGATCCGGTTGCAAATATGGAGTGCAAATGAGAACGCGCAATCGTGGGGGTTTTAGTGAATGGTCAATGCCGTTTACATACACTACAGGTGGGATATCAGTTTAGAGCAATATTTGTATTAAAATGTCTTTTTTTTTAAACTATTTTGAGATGTTCTATCAAAAAAATTCCAAATTTGACAAGAAGTTGCATTGTAATTATAGATTGTAAACTTCCCATCAGAAGTTTTGGTCATTAACTCGACTAGATGTTCAAATTTAGTTGTCATTATTCAAAGACATCTAAATAAAATTATCATAGTATTTACAGACTTTGTTAATATATTGCAGTGATTCACAACATTTTTTCCTTCTTGGCCCACTTCCGTTGTACAATGATATTGTGGCCAATTAATATATTCATGCAAGGGAAAAACTACGTGAAATTCAAGAATTTCTTTCCGCAAAAATAGGCACTTTCGTTTTAATAATTAAAAAGGTAATTATCACTCAGCAGCAATAAGAAGCATCATTATTCATTGCTACTAAAATCAAATGGAACTATAAGTTTTTGTGGTCCAGCAATGAGCCATGGCCAACTGGTTGAGAACTAGTGATATAAAACCGATAACCACTTTTGCATCTCCCCGTTTACCAGTTCCAGCCAAAGTTTCAAATATTGGATTGGGAATTGTAGAAGACCAGATTACTTGCTCATGGGATGGATCTTTGAATGCCGATAACTATAAAGTAATCTTGCATGAATACAAACTAAACGGTGAATGGGAAAAACTAGAAGAACAGGTAACCACCTATTGTGTATCTGTATCATCTATCGGAACCTGCAGCTCTTTGATCTCAAAGCTCTGGCTCATTTGAATCAAAGTGGTTACAGCAATTTTTTGTCGGTAGCAGTGGAGATTCAATGAAAGGGGTGACATAAAGACAAATACTCCTCACTTATTACATACCACAGCAGTTCTCTAAGTATAAGTCGCGGATGTAAAATGGGTCGCATTGTAACATGATGCAAGTCTGTCAAAACAAATTTTATCTTTTCATTTTATCACTAATTTTATTACCGGTATTGCATCATTTGTATTCTATCTGGCTTCTTGGTAAGAACTAGATTATTGCACCCTAAGTGGTTTCCGAGAGTTTTAATAGCCACTAACAGTAGACTAAATGTTGCGGCTCCGAGTAGATTTGAATTTGATGGAAAAGATGCCAAATGACTCTTTGAATGCTAAAGGTTGCCGACTTGCTACTAGAGAACCAACGGGCAACATGGTGACAAAACCACCCCAATCTATGCGGGAACACTTGGGGGTCCATACATTTTTGAATAAAAATTGAGCGGTCTACAGTAAAAAAAAGTTGGGAAGCCCTGATTTACAGGGTGATTATGTCATGTTGTTAGCCATTTTCATCTTTTGAATTTCAAAATGCATCTATGTTGGGAAGATCCATGGAGTCTACAAGATGCAAACCAATGTATTTTGTATTGTAACCAATGGTCGTAGTTTGATTACCATTATTAGGCTAATGGACCAAGCTTTGATTTAACACGAAAAAGATTTTGATTTGACATTTTTGTAAGAAATGAATAAAATATAGTATGTGCTTCTTTCTACTTTTGTTATCTTAGATAGTTTGAATTTCCTAGTGCGAAAAGCTATTTCATATAGTGTTCTTCATCAGGAAACCTCTGGATGTAGCCATTCTTTCGAGACAGAAGCTGGGTATGGAATCTTATATGCATGTAAAGTGATCCCATGCAATACAACCGGTGAAGGAGAGACGGCTTGGTCCAACACTGAACTATCTCGTGAGTTATTGTTAATGTTCATTTGTCAGCATTTATTTCGTTGTTTACATTCAAATTATTTGCTTCCATACTTCGGATAGATAGGGGCGAAAATTATATCTGAGACATGCATGAAGTTTTTCACTATTTCTGGTGCCAAGTATTCCGAAATTTGTACTTTTCATACAAACTTTTTGTTTCAATCACCATATTATCATGCCAACTTCCATAAACCGTGGAGAACAAATATAACAGTATGGCAGTTTCTGTGATACTGTGTGGGATGTACAATAGGATTGCTGAAATTGTCATGGTTACTGGATGGTTCTTCTTCTCACGGCTCAGTAATGGAATAGCTCGCAGACCCCTAAGTTTACCTTACAGAGCGCTGGGGCGTCAGATGAGACACTTTGAGAACATGTGCTTAACATCACTATACTCTAGCTTAGTGGTTCCCAAACATTTTTGATATTTTCCTCCTTTTGCTTATTTTGCCTTTATTCCTCCCTCACTATGTCTCCCTCCATTGTTTCTGTGATTCATTCAGTTTTTAATTGGTCTTTAGCTAGCGTTATGTTCAATTCACACTTTTGAATAGTTTATAATATAAATATGTATGATAACTACCATTTACAATATCAGCAAAACAGGCCGAATGCAAAGTTATATTTTCCCTTTAACAACAAAATTCCTCCTTAGAGATCTTACATGTTTTCATTTTAGCTCTTCTACCTCCGGAAAATCTGACGTTTGAGTTTAAAGATGATGGAATTCAATTCTCTTGGAAAAATTCAATCGGAATGTCATCAGCAAAAGTTCAACTCACAGATTTCGAGGAATTTAGCGAAACAAATATTACAAAGCAGAGTTCATGGAGTTTTTTCAAACTTTTTAATGAAACCTCCTATAAATTCAAAGTTTGGGCGGGAAATGGCGACCATCTCAGCAACCAATATGCATACCTAACTTTTGCAACAGGTAAAAACTTCGGTTGAAAAATAATTAAGGCATGATTCAGTTGTTCATAAGTTTAAGAAGGGAGGAAGGAAGTTTAGGAAGAAGTAAGGGAGTTTATTTGAGATTTAATGAGCATAACCGGGATCATCTTAGTACTAAATAATTAGTACCAGACCAAATTTATTGCATATTTGTTTAACTGGTTTAAATTTAAAGAGAACGAAAAAATAAAATTGGACTGTAGGCTTAATTAGGGTATTGAAACCATCGCAAAACTGCTTGCTAATTGCTTGCCGGTATCCAAAATTTGTGCACCAGCAAAGAAGTAAGAGAATGAATTTTTTTTCATTTCAGATGCATGACTTGATAATGAATGCAGTTATAACTGACTAGTAGTTACATTACCCCTTACAAAGATGAGATGTCTAAGCAATCTTGTCCCACATACCGGTAATTATCCCCCACAAAGTTCAATGCATAAACTTTGCAGGATGTGCTGTGGTGTGTTGACTGTAGTGTGCATCAACCATGGAACCTGTAATTTGACGCCGTTAACGACCAACTAATCCCTCTGATTCCTGGAAAAGACTGAATGAATTTCCTATTTTATATGACATATTTATATGCTTTTGCCCTAACCAAGGCTTTTTGTGAATAGCCACTGTTAAATAAGGTGCTACTAAACTTTGAAGGGGCACGATTCTTTTGATGATATGTCTTTAAAAGCCACTGAGTTACTGCCACTGCCAAATTTTAATATGCATAGCAATACGACGAATAATTATTAATTTTTTCAGCTCCAAGTGATGTCATTGTCAAGAGAAATGAAGAGAATCCAGAGACAAGCTTGGACGTTGAAGTTGTCACAAGACATGATGGCCCATTTACTTTGATCATCAATGGCGATGAATTTATGAGGATTAGGAGCCGGCATTACGTAATTGAAGATCGTCAACCTGCCACAAAATATGAGATTGGTGCTCAATCTATCTTTGACACAAACAAAAAGACATCAGTTACATTTGGGAAACCAGTAACAACACGTAAGTTGGGTTTTGTTTTGGCCAAATAAAGCAGTGCTAATTCTCAGGAGGATGACCATTCCTATCTTACAGATTCACAGAACGCAAAATACATTGATAATACATGCTAATAATATCTAACGGCACCCCGATTATTAGAACCAATTCCTCAGGACGTTTTTAATATCTTTACCTCAAGCCACAAATGGTAAGGGGACTGCATTGTTTTTTGAAGTAGTACAATGTCTCTTGATCTGCATATACTTCATTTTATTTTGCACCAAGATTCAAGCTTGATAAAAACTAAAATGAAAAACTTGGCAAAATTTAGCAATTTAATAAAATTATGTTATTGACAATTCCAGCAAAAGTATCTGGAGTTACTTGCCTCCCTATTGAAGACCTTGAAATGGGACAATTGTGGTAATCCGAATATCAACTATAAAATAAGTTGGTCAAAAGATTATATCCCTTGTCATCCCATTACTTGTGAAAATGCCGAACACAAGTTTGTTGATCTCAAGCCGGGAACTTATGAATTCAAGGTTTCTGCTGGAGGCGCTGACTCTGATCCCTACGTAGTTATTGGTTAGTAAGTTAGGAATAAGGTCATTGATGTCACGACTACTTGCTTCTATGAGATGTTCTCACATCTTCACTTCAAGCAAGGTTCTAAACCAGCTAGTGATAGGTAATATGCTAGTGTTTTAGAAGCCTCGGCGATGTGGCGACTTTGTGCTAAGCATTAGGAATATTCCACTGTGTGAGTTTGCAGGTTCGAATCCTATGCGGGGACAGTTAGGTGCGAAAAGGATTTCTGGGTTCTTACCACTGTAGGGTGGTTCACGTAACCACTGGTCAGATATAGCTCACTCGGTTCTATGGTTTGCCATATGATTCAGGCGTCTTATCACCTTTCCTGTCTTTCGAGATAAATATGTAAATCCTATCCCAAGTATCAAAGCTAGCCAGTTTAGCATTGTCTAAGCTTGTACTTGTACCCATTCACCGACAATCATTCAGTGCATATACAGGTCCGGTGTGAGGAAGAGGAAAGCCAATGAGACGCCTAATCATATGAAAAAACACAGCTTCTCATTCAGTTACCCGTATAGCCCAAGAACGTTGCAATAGGACATACTTTACATACATGTAGTTATGGGAAGTGGAGAGACAAAAAGACGACTTGATCATATGGCATATCACAGCTTCTCACATGGTTGGTTACCAGTCCATGTCGTATAGCCGCGTCGTAAAGTTTTTCTTCTTCTGGAATGAATATAAAATTCTGTTTTATTGCTATGTTATTCAAATTTGAATTTAATTCTATTTTGCAGTGCCAGAAACTCCTAAAATCAATGTTGAGATTCTCACAAGCAAATTGATGCACGTCACCTGTGATAATGTAGACCATGCCGACGAATACATTTATAAGATACTCTCAGACAATTTGGATACACTGAAAATTCTGGAAAGCAAAAAACCTGAATTGTGGATTGATGAACATAATTTCCAATTTCAAGTTGGTACCGAATATCTACTTGCTGTCCAAGCTTGTTGTCACGACGATAATAAACAAAACCATATGAGCCTTCCTTCGAAAAGATGGTTGTATACAGGTATGGATATATATGTTAACGGTTGGCACATCATGCGAAATGTTAGAAAGATGCTAAGATGCTTACAAAATAATCTCAGGGACTAGTAACCGGATAATAGCCATGGTTCGACATATGATTAAATCCTCTTATTGGCTTTCCTTCCTCGAATATGGAATTGTCAATTTATAATATAGAGCTTTTATAGTTAGAATTACTCAACAGACTCTGTCATGTATATCCCGGGGTGGAGCAACGGCTATGAAACAGCCTAATGGTGAACTTCATCATTTTAATCCTGGGTTGTGTATTGGCCAAAAATGTATCATAGACTCTATCTTGCCTGTTCAAAAAAAAATGGAAAATGGCTTTTATAGAATATTCCTATTCCTTCTAATGCCATTGAAAGACTGAAATATCGACTATGAGTTTCGAAATATACTTGATCATTTGTGATGGAGTACTCTGACCAGTGGTAACGTGAACCACCTCATCTCATGCTGAAATCACACGTCCCTTCAGTTTGGCCCTTGCAAGATTATCCATGGTAATCAACAAGTGCACGTTTCTAGCTCTTTGCACAATGCAACATAGAGCAAAAAAGTTTTGGATCTATTGTCATGACAACACAGTGGTAGTCTTAATTCTAAACTATAAATATATTTGAATTTGATGTGTTTTATCAGGGTTGGAAAAACCTATGGATTTAAATGTCAAGCTTGACAATGTCACACCAACGAGCAAAGCGGAATGCACATGGAACGAATCACCTGGAATGCTGAAAGCAAAGATACAAGTTCTGGATTCCCAGGAAAATGTCATCAAAGACTCGGAGACTCCAGACTTGAAATTAAACCTCTCAAGTCTCAAGCCTAACCAAACGTATGAAGTAAAAATTTGGCCTGGTGATGGAAAAATGTTCTTTGCTGATAATTGTGCAAGTTTAAAATTTGAGACGGGTATGTGTATGATTTTTATATTTGGTTCTCTATATTCAAAATGCTTTTTACAGCCGCATAAAATTGTATGTGCATCGTCGGCCTTCAAGTATTTAAAGTGCCCAAGCGAATCAAAATTCTAGTTTGCTGTCTCTTAACAGCTTCCCTCAACAACTTTTGTTTCTTTCAAAAACTAATACCCAAATAATGATATAATTATATCACTTCATTTCCATTACAGCTCCCAACCAACCAGACAAGGTGACTTGCACTCAGAACAAACAGGACAGAACCCATTCTATCGATGTTACAATTTATTCTGATTATTCTGGGCCTTTCATCGTCCATGTGTTGGACTCTCGCCGGAATATAGCTAAAGAACCGATAGAAACCAATGACAAAAGCATGACTGTAACCAACTTACAGGCTGGTGGGTCATATTTTATCTATGTCCAATGTAAGTTTGGGGATTATCTTACGGCTATGACACATGGTATGTATTGCAAATAAACGTTTGCTCTTTTGTACTCCTGAGAAATGAATCTAGTTTCTCTTGAACATCTACCAAGATGGCAGACACCGGAATGTAGTATGTGTACCCAGTTAGGGTCAGGCCTTAATTTTATTTTAATTTTTCTTATTTTAGTTCTATTTCGAGATCAGGGACTAGCCAAGTGACTCCCGTAGTATTTGTATCTAAAATTATGGCCTGACCCTAACCTGGTACACATACTACGTTCCGGTGTCCGCCATCTTGATATGCATACTTCAGCAGCGCCTTACAATTATATGATTGAGCTGTTTATAATATAATTAATCATAACTTTCCTTGATACCCAATTCAAGGAAGAGTTTTTTCAATTTCATAGTTGGAGCCCGTGAAGAGGTTGGCAAATATTTATGGAGCCTCATAATAAATTTATAAAAATGAAAATTTTCTATTGGAACTAGATAATGCCATATTCGAATTACCTGCCTTGTTGCAATATTCCCACAGTTGTCAAATTTTAATAATGTCATTATTGCCTCTTTGGACTGTTACAAAATTACCCAAGTCAGTATTTTGATAAGTAAACGAATAGCTCGTGGAGTCGCTATGTTTTCTCAGGGAGCCCTGAGGTTTCATGATCTGTTTTTATTAAATATGTGCCACAGTTATTAGCTTCTCATATATCATTATAGAACAAGTTCTGTAGTAATTTTTAGTGAATTTCAAATTTTTTCTGTAATTGAAAGTTTTTATTACCATTGTTCATTCCTAAATTTCTTATGCAGTTATGTCGATATTTTTCGTTATAAGTTCATTGTGTATTTTCATTTTAGCAAAAACGATTAATCACAAAGTAAAAACAGGGCCACACGACATTCCTCTTCGAGTATTGGCTATTGTGCACAATACGCTCACACTTATTCGAAACTGCGAAAGTAATTATGGTAGCATAGATGCCTTGGCAAGACTTTTTCCTACTGCTTAACAATTAATTCATAAATATTTCTCGCACTCCGGAAGTATGTGCACCAAGATGACGCACAACCTGAACCTGGTACACATACTGTGTTCAGGTTGATGCACATATTTCGGGAGCATCATATTTCTTTATTTACTGATACCAAGAAGTTAGCAAAATAAGTGACCATGCTAACACCCTCAATGTTTGTAATTATGTGTCAGTTTTTTTTAACTTCTAGTAAAAGCAAAGAATCGAGTTTAATGGAATGGAATTGTGAATATTTTTTTTCGAATTTTCTTGAAAATTTTGTAAAATGTGATTAATTTTGAACCACCAGCATTTTGCTTTATCATATGTTAATTCCATTATAATTATTATAATCAGCATCAATTATGGTTAATATAGGGTGGTAATTTTTAGTCTCATTGAACGATCAAAAAATTGCTCCCTAAAAAGGGTGGGATTCTTATATTTATTTCTGGTGATGGCAAAGACAAAGAAGATTATTATACGAGGTTGGATATTGAAATGGTCAACCAGATAAGTAATTTTTTACCGACCAACAGTGAAATCCCAGCAAAGGCATAGAGTTAACCAATCCGCCATTTTGGGATTCGAATCAACGAGACTACTTAGGGTAACAGTGGTGGGTTGAACCATATTCCCTAATTTTTCTCAGGAGTATTATGTGTTGATTTTTATCAATTTCTTGTGACAAAAATTAACGAGTTCAAATTTTATTGGATTCTGAATATTTTATTTTGCAGATATTGTGTAAGTAATTAATTTGATTACATTTTGGTTTCATCGTATGTAATTTACATTATATTTTATAGCAATTATCCGGTGTTAAAAGCTGTAATTCTAAAATAAATGCGTGATAAATCTCATGGTCTAGCTTTTCTTTGCAACTTGTAAAAATGGAATAATATTATTTAGACATAGTCAGCATAACAGACAATAAAATAGTTGATAAAACTGCTTTTAGAATCAGGAAAGCAAACAAAACCTTCTACCCGTCCACGAAAATAGGACAGGGTCGTATTTCATTTTTTATTGTCGAAAAATAATAGTAGGGCTTTGGGGGGGGGGTCATTTATTTTCATTAAAAAAAACAAAATTACAAAGTAGGGAATTTCAGAAATTTCAAGTATACAAAAAAGGAAAACCGATATTCATTTACGTATAAATAAAACGTTTTTGTTTAAAAAAAAACTGCAGGGTCGCGTTTCAGTCGAGGTTCAGGTCTTTGCGAGCGGTCAAAACTTGCTTTTTTTCAATAGTTTCCTATGTTCAATTGCGACTTTTTAAATAGGACTTGTTTATAAATTATTCTATCAAAAGCATAACTCGCTCTGGTTGCGACGTTGAACGTAGAACATCCCTAATTTAGTTAATCTATTAGTCCAGTGGTTCCCAAACTTTATAGAGTTGCGACCCACTATTTATTACCACAGTTTATGGCGACCCATTTATATTCTTTTATTTTATTTTTTTGTGACATAACACAGAACACAGCAATGGCTGATCATCGCAAAGCTACCGTGTTTCCTCGAAAATAAGACCTGGCCTGAAAACAAGACCTAATTTGAATTTTAAAAATGATTTTGATTAAACCCTACCCTCAAAACAAATTTAAAATGTGTGGGAGAGGAAAGGTTCAATGACCTGAGGTAAGGTGAAGATCACACCACAATTCAAGATTGCGTGATGTCACAAACACAATTGTGATATTTGTCACTTGATTTTTGTATAGGAAATACAAATAAAAACAATGGATGTCGGTTTTTATATAATGTTTATTGAAAATCTCGTGATTTTCTACAATGTAATTTTATTTTCAATAAATGAACACAAAAGACCTCTTCCTAAAAAAACATGGTGTTATTCTTCAAACAAAAATAAATCTAAATCCTGTCTAAATTTCGGGGAAAACGGTAAGAAGTGCTGTACAGTGTACAAAACTGCTATGCGTGAAAAAGCCACATGATCATTCTTTGTGTAGCAAATTTTTGTTCCTTTGAGAAGATCGTAAAAAGGAAACTTTCACAGATTAGAATTTAAATTCAATTAAATTTCTTTTGTTGGGGTAGGCCTTAAATAGGTTTATTTCGACTCTATAATCAGCATAAAAGGCGATTAAATGATTGATAAAACAAATAGATAAAAACTGATTATGAAATCTCGACGTAATACCTTAAATTCGAGTTAGGTGTATTTACAGAAATGCGTCATTCTATATATATTCTAATTTTGATATTTTATGTTGTTCAAGGTCATGTCTGAGATATCTGTATTGTTTTACCTCCATCTGATTTTAATTTGTATTAAGTATTTGGTAGTATTAAGATTTGCTAACAGTATAGAAAATAAATTTTGTAGCTGCAGAACGTTGTAGCGTAGGAGAAGGATTTAAAGCATTGAAGATAATGGAACATGGATTATATTTGATACGACGTTGGTACGTTGTATTGTGTACTTTAGCCTAAATAAATTTTTATCAGGGGAATCTAATAAAAAAAAATTCAGATTGATAATATTTATATTTTACACCCAAGTTGGTCATTTTAAATTTACAACTCGACAAACAATTCATTGAAGCTACCAATCAAATAACATGTCTAGGCCCCTAGGGTATATAAAGAGAAATTAAAAAAAGTTCATTTCATCCGAGATATCGAATGGCGTAATCAAAACGAAAAGTTCTATTCTATATATATGCTTTGTTATTGGTGGTTAACATTCAGATATTTTTTTCCGTCGTGCATGAAATATTGTACAAATAAACAGAAAAAAAATCAATTTAGAAAAAAAAAAACATAACAGATATACATTATTTTAACTGCAATGGACGAGAAGCCGCGAATCAACTATAAAGTTAACGTGTCAGCGACATCTACATTACAGTTGTTTTTTAGGGTACGGATTATGCGAGTAATCCAGAACATGTTTATGTAGGCCGATTGTTGAGTATGAAAATTCACGCACAACCAATAGGGATAATTCACACTGCGTTCGTTTTCGATTTATGAACATTTATATTGGAATGATATGTTGCAGATAATTTCGGGGAACTAATTATTGGTTACTAAACATCTCCAGGCCCCGAAGCAGTGGTTATTAAACTTTATTCGTGGCTCACTTCCATATACGCTCAACCCCAAAGTGAACTAGAGCTGCGTGCAGCTTTAACAGGCTTCCCGCGTAAAAAAAACTGAAGACGCGTTTTGCTCACTGGAGCGTGAATGCATGGTCAGTCATGCATAAAATTTGCAAATTATGATGGGGGACTTATTATCTGCATGTGATGTAAATTTCAAGTCTCTAAGTAAAGTCGTTCTCGAGAAGAAGATGAAAGTGTAAAATCCTATATTGCTCACTGGAGCGTATCGCCGAGGTCACTCATGCGTATCCTTGACATATCGTATCCGGAACATGTCCATTAATCATTGTTATGAATTTCAACCCAATAGCATGTATAAATTTTGAGAAATCGCAAAAAAACTGAAGACGCGTTTTGCTCACTGGAGCGTGAAAGCGTGGTCAGTCATGCATAAAATTTGCATTTTATTGCTAGCTGAGAACTTCTGCACATTTGAGGTGAATTTCAAGTTTGTAGGACCAATTTGAAAAAAAAATAATAATAATAATAAATAATAATAATAATAAATAAATAATAATAATAATAAAACACAGGAATACAATAGGTTCCCTGCTGACAAGCAGCGGGAAGCCTAATAATAATAATAAATAAATAATAATAATAATAAAACAAAGGAATACAATAGGTTCCCTGCTGACAAGCAGCGGGAAGCCTAAATATGATAATTTAAAATGTCATTAAAAGCACGTATCAAAAGTACAAATGTAAAAAATTTTCCCGGGAAAAAAATTGTGTGAAATTATTTTGAAAACTTTGACAACTACACGTTCTTTGAAATATCTAGAAATATATGTTTGATCATACAATAGTCATTAAAATTCAATGGATGTGGTTGCGGTCAAATTTGGATTTTTGAAAAAAATATCAGATGAATAGAAAGATGTACTAAATATTGTGCGGTTTACGAATTGCATGTGAGATTGTTTGCGAGAGTTGGGATACGAGCTGGATTGTTTTCGATAGCAAAAAGCTGAACGATTCATTCATTTGCCTTGCAATCGATATCATTTTAATTGTATGCTTAGATGTCCATCATGCGATGTCTTTTAAAAAGTTGTTCTTCTTAAAAACAAACTTTACTGTAGAATTGATCAAATTGCTCGAATTTATCTTCGAGGCGGAGCGCGAGAAAGGTGTGAGACACGTCACGCTAATTTACGGGTTATATTTAGTATGCCTTACATACGGGCATATTAAATAGGCATATGTGATATTCGTCACGGTTAAAGATGAATTCTTCAATTTCTAGCGAAAAATACAATCTTTAACCACTGAAAATTTCAAAGCAATTGGTCCAGTAATTAATGAGGAAAGCGATATGAGAATATAAAATGACAAAACTTTTCATAGGTCCATTTCGTGTCCATAATTGGTCATATAGGCGGAAACTGTTTTGGTTCCATAATAAATTTTATTGTCATTTCAAAAAAAAAATTCTCAATTCGAATTCGATCAAATTTACCGCAAACAGAGTAAGGCATCCTGACATGACCTGCGTTAGCACAAAGTCAAACTATTGATTTAAGTAACATTGTAATTGTACGTGTCAACATTTAATGGATTTTTAAAAAAGATATCATTAATATAAATAAATAATCTTTAATGTATGATCGATGAGTAAATTGAATGAATTCATCTTCGACGCGAAGTGCAGAAACTATGTGATAACGCTTATTAACTTGGTTATGCCTATTATATTTTGTATATAGCAGGGTAACGTATACGAACGGTAAGGTATATTTAGACATATCCGTCAATCGTCAAGGAGATGAATTTTTCAACAAACAACTCAGAACTGGAACCGGAAAACCTGCTGCTGAATGGCGACTCTTTGGTCATTTGGTTATGGGCAATTTCTTTGGGATATGTTGCAGCTACTACATACATTATGATAATGCTGATCATTGATATGTTCGTAAATAGAGTCGGTATTAACAGAAAACGAAAGTATCGGGAAAAAATATAAAGCATGGATAAAATTATCACGATTAATTTTCGCCATTCTCTGCAACCTTACGTTCTTGACTGGTTCGGAGCTGCATATCATAGTCGATCTTTACTATCCGGAATACTGTCAGATCTATATGGTTGTAACAATCATCCTATCTGGTTGTCTGCTTTTTACCTGCTATTTTACTGTGTGGCTCAGACATAGAATAATCTATAGCATTCCCGCAATCAAACATTTAACCAATTCTATAACACGCATTGTGAGCATATTGGTGATCGTCTTAGTTGCGGCTACTCGGATTGGTAATGTGTTGGTCATCCTTCTTAATTTTGAATACAAAGATACTGAAAATGGATGCCAAATGGTGGAATCAAAGATACCAATTCAAGTTTTATTTCTGATCTTCAACGCTTCATCTGTAGTAACGCAGGTCATGATACTGGGATTATTCATTTATCCTCTGCGAAGTCATCAAAGAGGTATTGGTGGAGACGCTGATAATTTAACGCCATTGTTAAAAAGGGCGTTTTACACGACCATGGTATGCTGTGTAAGCGATACTGCTGCTCCCTTTGTAGTTATCGTTGCCGGGAATTTTGCAGCAGATGCAAGTATGCAAACTACGTTCTTCATCAATTTATTAATGATTCTGGTTAGCTTCCGGAGTGGAAAACGACAATCTTTCCTTGCAACAGTTTGTCATCTGAAGAAAACTAGGATATGCATACTGAGATAAAGATGAAACACAAATCAAGAGTGTTGATTAAGATTCTATTCTTACTCCTTTTAATTCCTATAATGTGATTGAGAACTCTTCTATATATAACTATTATGTAAGATTTTACATGGATAATGGACAATATTTCCCAAATCATTCGACAAAGACTAATTTATTGGAAAATCAGACGCGTATCTTGGTGCAACGACATATCGAACAGAAGAACTTGGTTGTATGAGTTTTCCCTGGTTATTGGACACGTCAGTGTACATGACGATCGTTTCAATTTAATGTTGTTGTTCTTGTTGGTATTATTCTTCTCTTTCGTCGTGATGAAATCGCTTTTCTCTTCGATACTGGACCAATAGCTTTGAAATTCCAGTGGCTGAAGATTGATTTTTTTGCCAGAAGGCTATTACTTTTACTTATTTCAAAAATTTCTGTGGACTTCAAAGGATTCGTTTTTTATGTGTCAGAATAAAAAATAGCGACACCTTGTGACATGTTCATATATTTGAGCACAGCTCTCTTGTTATTCAGATCTCACGACTTGGCGAGAATGGGTGATTCAGATTTTTCTGAGGCTCTTCACTTCTCATGCTTCCCTCCTCTTTCTATATATGCAAATTCAATTCCTAATCCTTATTCAAATACGTGCATGTTTTTATTTTAAAATTGTTGTCGAACTATTTGTTAAACAAGCAATGCTCAATTATACAAGCAATGTTCCACAACGCATGCGCACGCAACGCATGTTCCACAACACAACGCACATAATGCTCTTTCTTTTTATTTTTATCAATTTTCATAAACAAATGTCCTCAGTAAAATAAAAAATATCATGCACGAGTAGATAGAATAGCATAAGTGGTTAGTATATTTATCCCTGGTACAAACTATACAGAATGAATACATAGACTATTACAAATCTCTGAGACTAAATTTAATTGGAACAGCTTGATTGTTCCACGTCGCAGAAACAACGTAGTTGAGGAATACAGTTTTCATTTAATTGACGGTTATCTCGTTCTAGGGCCTGAAAACCAATCAATTTTATGTCTGGACTCCATCGATTGCACAATTTTAGCTGATGGAGGACAATCCATGCTGGGCAATACAATATTACTACAATTTTGGGGTCTAATAATTCCAAATTATTTAAAACTGTAGATTTGGAAGACAAAAAACGTCAACACAACTACAACAGTCAACAATAGAAGGTTTTGTGTTCATATGAAAAAAAAATGAAATTAAGGCAACGCTGTCGACATTTATTGTGCGTGTTAAATTCCATTAGAAAGGTGTAACTTCAATCTAATTCACCTCCGATGTAAAACTGATGAAAGGGAAAAGAGTTGTTTTCCACTCGGGAAAGCTGATAAGAATCATCCAAATGTTGATAAAAAGTGTAGTTTCCATGGATATGTCTGCAATGAACAATCCGACAACGACAATTAACACGGAAGCAGCAACATCACTGACACAACATAAAAGAGTTGTGAAAAATGCTTATTTGAGCAAAGGTGTCAAATTGTCTGCTTCTCTACCAATGTTCTTTTGATGTTGACTTAGCGGATGTAGGAAAAGTCCCAGTATTATACCTTGCATTAAAATGGACGTCAAACCAATTATAAACAATGGCATCTGGATTGGGATACTCGTTTAGACTATATCGCATCCTGTTTGAGTAACTTTGGCTGAAGAAGGGAGAACGACCATCAATCTATTTAAAGGGGGAACAACTACAGCCAAGACTAACACAATTATACTCAAGAAACGAGTAGTACAATTAATTGAATGTTGCTTGGTGGGAATGCTATGAATTATTCGATGTCTGAACCAAACCGTTAAATAGGTGAAAGTGACAGCACCAGCTCCAAGCATGATTTTCCACTTTTTGTGTAAATTGCGAAATTCCGGGTTGTAAAGATCAAACAAAATTCGTCCAAGCCAAGCACTCATGTAAAGAATGTTGCAAATAGCGACGAATATAAAACGTGATATTTTGATCCATTTTCTCAATGGTATCCCGACTTCTTCGATTGCTCTGCTCGGTCCAACTCCGTCTCTGCACATATCAATTATTAGCATAACATAACGTAACTTGTAGCCACAAAATATCCTAACGAAATGCAAACTGATGAAACCCAAATTGCCAAAGTGTCTACTTTTAACGCCAAACCTTCAGCTTCTATTCCAGAGGTATTTGTTGAAAAATTCATTTTCAAGTCCTTGTAATATTACAGCAGTTATGTCAACCTTCCGTTCAGCAAATACAAAATATTATACTTTGACTGAAGATTGCTATTGTATACCGCGTTACTTTGCGTCGAAACTCAATTCATGCAGTTTGATAATGGGTTTCGTATTGAAGTTTGTTTTTACCGCATCCTAATGATAACTTTCGAAAATTTTTAAAAATCGTTTTGTACTTCCTGAGAAAAACTTTATTTACATGAACGAATTACAGATAATATAAAACTTGCGATCGCATGGTGAAATGTCATAGGCCAGGAAATTATAAAAATAAATTAAAACTTGTATGGGTAAACTGCGTCAGTTATTATTGTTTCGGTTTGTGGATAAGGAGTTTACATGGACTTTAACATAATTTTTGTTCGGCTGAAATGGTCGCTTCAATTTAAAGGGATTTTAATCGATGGTTATTTCGTCTCGGGCTTAACATACAATTAGTTTTAAGTCTACATAGGTCCCAGGGTTTCCATAATTATGCTAAGTTTCCCCAATAAAGAGTTTGGGTCCAATGATTCCAAACAAACTGAAAATTGTATATTTGAAAAATAAAACAGTCGACGATAGAAAGTATTATGTTCATATGAAAATTGTTAAAAACAAATCAACGCTGTCGATAGGCATTTTACTTCGTCATTCCCCATATGAAAACTTATAGGTTTCACTTAATTCTCTTCCGATGTGAAACTGAGGAAAGGGAAAAGTGTTGTTTTCCACTCCGGAAAGCCAATCAGAATCATCAAAATATTGATGTAAAATGTAGTTTCCATCGCAATTTATGCAACATACTTCCGCCAAAAACAACTAAAATTGAAGCAGCAGTATCGCTGACACAACACACGAGAGTAGTGAAAAAGGCTCTTTGTAGCATAGACGTCAAATTGTCAGCTGGTAGCAATGTTCCTTTGATGCTGACGTAGCGGATGAGGAAAAAGTCCTAGTATCATAACTTGCATTACAGTGGAGGACACGCCAAATAACATCAATGGTATCTGAATTGGGATACTCAATTCGACTATATCGCATCCGATATGCGTAACTTTGGTTGCGCAGTTGAGAACAATAAGCAATCTATTTAACGAGGGAACAACTATAGCTAAGACTAATACAATTATACTCAAAGTGCGAATAGCGCTAATTATGCTACTCGCATCATAAGTGCAATTGTACTCGTCTTAGTTTTAGTACTCCCCGTTTCAAGTGGATTGCTCTTTGTACTCAACTTCTTGTACTCAACCAAATTTACACAGAGTGGATGCGTTGTAGCTGGACCGCGGGATCCAAATCTGATGTCGATGATGGTATTCAATTTATCTTCCATTGCCTTACAAGTCATGATGCTAGGACTTTTTCTTCATACGCTACGCTAACATCAAAGGAACATTGGCACGGCAGCTGACAATTTGACACATATGCTAAAAAAAGCTTACTTTGCCGTTTCAGTATGTTGTGTCAGCGATACGGCTGCTTCCATTTCAGTTATATTTGGCATATTGTTTTTTAAAAACTTAGCCATGGAAACTACATATTTTATCAACATTTTCATAATTTTGATTTGCTTGTTATTGTAGCTGTTGATGTTGCGTGTTATGCAAGTCCCACCAATGAAATATGCTGACTTGTGAACAATGTGAATATCTTACTTTTCATATCAATTATTTATATACATATTTTATCAACATTTTCATAATTTTGATTTGCTTGTTATTGTAGCTGTTGATGTTGCGTGTTATGCAAGTCCCACCAATGAAATATGCTGACTTGTGAACAATGTGAACAACACTTTTATCGTGGAAACACGTTGATCAGTATTTGTCATTTATCAAGCTAAAACATGCAAAAACCACCAAAAACTTACCAAAACATGCAAAAATCTTTACATATTTATATTTGGTGTAAGATTGCGAACGGAAAAAGTGCTTCTACAAATGTAAGTGCTTCCAAACAACGAGGGTAATTACTAGGGCCCGACTGATATATCGCTTATTATATCTCCATATTCGCAGTTTTATCGCTTGCTCAATTGAGAGTGGTTCTGTCGGATACTCTTTTCTTCGCTATTTCTATTTCTCTCTTATCAAAAAGCGGCTTTTGACTATGTCTCTCTTATCAAAAACGGATGTGTGGCACGTGATTTCACCATTTGTAAGCGAGTTTGCGAGCGTGGTGGCATGCAAATTGGAGCGAGAGAAACACGTGAACGACTTATTTGTGTCAAATAATATACGTTGTTAGATAAGCAGTTCCCAAACTATAGATCGCGGGCCGCAAACTTAAATATATATATATATATATATATACCAGTTCTAATTTACGTTAGAATTTGCGCGTCGCTGTATCTAACGCTTGAATTGCACAAAGCTATTGCGAATATCTAAACACAATATGCACGCGTTTGTTACGCAGTGACTAATTTTCTGAAATTTTATTTAACGTTAAAAACCCAGTAGCAAATATATGGTACAGTACATTTTTTATTTTATGGTGGCGAAAAGGATGATCGAAGTCTACAGCTAGGAAGGCCAACCCCTATGCGACCGCGATCGACTAAAATCTTCAAAATAGCTCTCGATCGACTGATCTGTTATAAAGTCATACAAAAACCGAAAAACGAATGGGTACTGAAAATGCAAATAATAGCACACACGCATAAATAAAATGGTACTCATGTAATATGTGAACCAAGATAGCGCACACCGGAGCGTAGTATGTGTACCAGGTTAGGGTTAGGCCATAATGTCATGTAAAAATACTACGGGAGTCACTTGGCTAGTCCCTGAACTTGTAATGGAACTAAAACTATCATATTAAAATTTAATAATTAAATTCACTCAATATCAGACACGATCGACTGCTCGAGACTTGACGATCGACCGGTCGATCGCGATCGTCGTGTTGGCAAGCCCTGGACTATACAAGGAAGATAATAGTAATAATGAATTAAATTTGGGATTCAATTCCTATAATTTTCCTCAACCAATGATCTCCCTATGGCTTTGATTTTGTTTAACAAAACGCGGTCTTTAAAAATAAAAACACATTGATGTTGACCAGAGTTCATGTGATGTGCTTGGTACATGTGATAACGAGAACCGATATTGGGATGTAGACGACCGAAACAAAAAACGAAAATCGCGAAACACGCCTTGCCCTATATAATACGCACGACTCGTTGTAAAGGGAGGGTTGAATACAACAGTCTAAAATGGACAAATCGTCCATATTAGTGCTCGCTACAGCCGAAGTAATATGAAAGCGATGTTTCGAAAATGTTCATTCAGGCGTGTCTCTCGCGCGTTTGAACAACGAGGTATGATTATTTTTAATAATAGTTTTCTTCATTTTTCATGGTGTCAATTGTTGCTCAAATTTGTGGGAAACATCGGGTTAGGTTTAGTTTATGAAATTCCAAAATATACTGCGCGGGCCACTCGGAACTCTTCTGAGGACCACATATGACCCGCGGGCTACGGGTTGGGGGATCCTGGTGTAGTTACTCGGCCAAGACACGATCTGGCAATCAATACCATACTTGTCAACACCTAATTAAAGGCCAATCGCCAAATGAAACAACTTTGCTCTGTATATCCGATAACCAATCGGCTATACTGATACAAAATAGTAAACCAACATAATTTCTCGCAGTCTGGCAAAAATCCGATTCGCGTAGCAGCGGGTCAACTACTCAATTGGATGTAACATGATCAAAAAAGATATAAAAAGGGAAAATTTCACTTTCAAATCCTATTCACTTGTGTGCGCATATTTGACAGAAATTAGGCGACCCCAAAAAATCTTCACTCAAAGTTTGAGAACGACTGAAATAATGCATTATAGAAGTACATTTTTTTTAAGAAAAATAGTAGACCTCGACCCACCGATACTTTATACTTACTTGTTTCAGGGGAGGTTTTTTTTCTTTCGGAATAATGAGAAAATAAGAGATAAATCAAACAGAACACCTGACCTCGACGTAACATTTCCCGCCACATAGGAGGTTTGGGAGAAAGTACCCTGATGCAAACTCATGGAACCTCCTAGTGGCGAGTATTTCGTCTTGTCCAGGCAAGTTGGAAAATGAAGAGAAAGAGTCAGAATGACGAAGTAAAAGTTGCCAGAGTAGAGTTGCCAGGTAGGTGTATATGGCTTTTTATTTACTATTTGTTTGGATTGCTGTAGGAAATAGCTATATTACACCTAGTTTTATTATAATAGTGATCTTATTATCCGAAAAAATACAGTTATTATGGAGCCATGAAGTTGAGGATAGATTGTTATACTATCCAGAAATATTTTTTAAAATAATATATAAAGGCACACGAGGTCTATGCATGGAGATTGTATCCAGAAAGAATCTCCTTCCCATTAGGAACGAGATCATAGATGACTACGTTCCCATACTTTACTTCACGTGCCAGTAAATGTTCTTTAAAATCAGAAATCACTGATTTTATTATATTATTTGCGTCGTCCTCCTTCGCATAGCGACCTTTTTTATCGAGAATCTTTTTGTTTGAATCACGAATACATTGAAAATTATCAGGACCGTGAGCGTATGGTTACCACTGTAAGTGTTGTAGAAGATATCCTCCATACAAACACCTACAGGACTCGAACAGATTATACATTATAGAATTACTCTTGAATATTTTAGATTCTTATGATTAAATCTGAAATAAATTTATAGTTTACTTTTGGTTTATGCCTAATAAAATGTCCAATTTCTACCAAAACCAAATAACTTTTATGAATACCATGTGAAAAATTATTGAATGTAGAATATATTTTGAACTGGGCCATTTGAAATTTTGTGGAATCATAAAATCATTTTTTATATGAATTCTTCTTTGACATGAACCATTGAAAATGTTTATTTCTAATATATATCTCTGTAAGGCAGGGGTCGACAAACTTTTTTTGTTCGCGAGCCAAAATTAAAGGTTGCAAGTCATTGGCGGGCCGCACATATTTTTAGAACGTTAAAAACTGAGGAAATGGCCAATGAATCACATTTTTTACACAGATTTCAGTTAAATTTCAAGCAGCGCGCAAAGGCTGTTTATTTGAATATTTTCTGCGCCATTAAACCATTTGCACTCAGCATCAATTTTTTTACGTTCTGTTGTCATTTGTCTAATTATAATCAATGGATCATTAAACGAGTGATCGTGAATTGTATACTTGTTAGGTTATAATATAATTTAGTTTTTCAAAACAAATTCTGTTACGTAAAGAATATAATCGCCAATACAGTTGTTTTGTTAATATAATTCAGTGAAGCGTCGAGGGACGGATTATTTTGTTCCGCGGGCCGTAGTTTTCCGACCCCTGCTGTGAGGCATACTGAATATAACCCGGTACGTTATGGCTTGGCGCAAGGTATGCACGACGCCTCCAAGATCAATACGAGGTATTTGGTTATCAATATCACATTAGGGATATTAAATTTATTTGTATCAATAATAGGTTTAAAAACCCATTAAATGTTGAAATATCAACGCATAATTATAATGTTAATGAATGCAAGATGTTAAATCAGTCATTTAGCTCTATTCTGTCACAGGTTATGTCAGGACGCCTTGCATTAGGAAACATTTTAATTGTGCTTTGGGAATTTTAACAGGTTATTATTTATATAAATAACTTTAATGTAGAATTGATGATAAAATTGCAGGAATTGATCTCCGACGAGAAGTACAGAAAATGTATGGTAACGCTGGCGTACTGTTAGTATATACTTTACTATATAGAAGGGTAACGTATACGAAGGGTAAGATATAGACATATCCATCAATTGCAAGGTCAGAGATGAATATTTCAACAAACAACTCAGAACCAAAGCCAGGAAACCTAGAACTAAATGACGAAAATTTGTCAATTTGGTCGTTGAGAATTTCGATCGCGGTGCTCTACTTTGCAGCTACTACCTACATTTTGATAATGCTGATCATTGATATGGTCGTGAATGGAGTCGGAATTAACAGGAACGAAAGTATCGGGAAAAAATTTAAGGCATGGATAAAAGTATCACGATTAATTTTGGCCATTCTCTGCAATCTCAGGTCCATAACTGGTTTGATGCAGCATATAGTCGACCTTTACTACCCGGAATACTGTCTGCTGTACAAGGTCATTACAATCACCTTAGGCAGTTGTCTACTTTTTATCAGCTATTTTACGGTGTGGCTCAGACATAGAATAATCTATAGCATTCCTGCAATCAAACATTTAACCAATTTAATAACACGCATTGTGAGCATATTGGTAATCGTCTTAATTGCGATGAGTCTATTTGGAAATTGTTTGGTTTCCGTTATTAATGTTGAATACAGGGCCACTAAAAATGGATGCCAAATGGTGAGATCAAAGGTACCAATTCAAATTCCATTCCTCATCTTTAACGTTTCGTCTGTAGTAACGCAAGTCATGATGCTTGGATTGTTCATTTATCCTCTGCGATGTCATCAAAGAGATATGGGTGGCAACGCCGATAATTTGACTCCTATGTTAAAAAGGGCGTTTTACACGACCTTGGTATGCTGTGTAAGTGATACTGCTGCTCCCCTTGTAATTATCGTTGTCGGAGAGTTTGTTGTAGATGTAAGTATGAACACTACATTCTTCATCAACTTATTAATGATTCTGATTAGCTTTCCGGAGTGGAAAACGACAATCTTTCCCTGCAACAGTTTGTCATCTGAAGGAAACTAAGGTAAAGAAAAATGAATTTCAAGATTTCAACTATTTTTATTCATATTATATGATTGAGAACTCTTCTATAACTATTGTGTAGGATTTTAGATGTTGATTTTCAATTCATTTGACAAAGAGTATTTTTCAAAAAATCCGTCATTAATTTCTGTATTTTTGCCTAGCAGACCATATCGAACAGAAGGGCTTTTGTCAGTTTCCATGATTTTAATCAGTTAATAGATCCCTTAATAGGTTGCGCGCACGGCACCGAGCTTGTTTCGATGAAAATATTTTAAGCACGATGGAATGAAGTGTATGCGTTAGAAATAAATTTGAGGTAATATGTAAACATTATTTATGCTATCGCTTTTCTTGACTCAGTTGAGGTATGATTGTCTGTCTCTGATTTTATCTACAATTTGTTTGGTATTGTATCCAACCTATAAACATATTTGAATAAAATGTCACGTTGTGTATTAGACCTGTTAATCCTTGCGTTTGTAACTGTTTCCTTGTTTATCAATTGTAATTTTTGCTTTGCAAGAACATTTGCATACAAGCATGCATGTACTCTGGGTAAGAATTTTTTCGTTTGCCGTCGCCTACATAACACAGCTTTTCTTTTTTCTACAATAAATCCTTCAGGAGACACACCACACAAGGAGATTGCATTTTACAGTGTGTGTGATTAATTATATTGCAAATAATGATAACTGTTTGCTTACGAGGGTACAGGTATTAGATGTTTGCATACATGAATGTTTATTTTTATCAATATGTTTCAATTTGACCCGAAGTCTGTCACAGTCCTTCGCGACCCCTTATCGATTACAATAAATCTCTGACGTTATTTCTTATGTGTATATTTACATTTTTCCTGATGCCGTTATACACTTTTGCCGCTTTTTCTTGCATTGATTCTTGCATGATATAAATAAAACATCTGTAATGCAAGATTATTCTCTAAAACTTTAATCAAGTTGGTGGATTTCCATATTCCATTTAATTTGCGAATTCCCTGTCGTTAATTGGTCCTTGATCAATTGTTTGAGCGTTTGTTCTGTATGCCAGGGGTCTTATAACTTAATGGAAACGGCGAATAAAACGTGGGCCTGTGGTTTATTATAGATTTATTGGTGGAAATAAAAGTTGTCCATTTATTGTCGCAATTCAAATTTAATTTCAAGTCTTTGGAATATAACCGTGACTAAGCCGTTGAGTGAATACAATTTTTATCCCGTGACTAAAGATCCCTATTGTACATCAAATGTACTTCGCATTGAAAATCAATTCATGTATTTTAATCATGGGTTGGGTATTGAAGTTTATCTTTACAGCATACTAATGATAACTTTTACAATGAACATAACGCCTTTGTTGCAGCTAGCCCAAGAGTAAAAGTATGATACGAAAAAGACAACATAATTCAATATATAATTGACTGCAATCAGTGTCCATCGATGAAAACAAATTGTAATATTCGTATTGGTCCTAGTTGCAGTGCTGTGTAATCTCCAAGTGGAAATGTAATCTAAAATATTACTGCGCATGAATCATTGATTGACTATTCTCCACACATTGAAGTCGAGGACCAAGCATTTTTCAAAATCATTTTGTATTTTTGTAAATTTATCCAACGAAAGTGATTATAGCCGTTACCACGTATTCGAGGCATGAGGTATCAATGCCAGTGTTGCCATGGCACAACAGCTTTGATGCTATTTTAATGAATGACATTTCTGACGATACTTTGAGCCCTTTTCTATTGTACACGTCGTATACGTCACTATTCTTAGAGAGAAAGCTACGTATATGAGAGGGTGACCGTACATTTGAACCCAAGTACATTCGAACCCATGTGTATATCCGCGGGTTCAATCTATATGCAGGTGCTAAAACCCATGGGTTAGGTTAGTATGGGTTCAAATATCCGTAAATCAAAAAAATTTTCTGTAGGTGCAATAGTATGCAGATAAAATCGTCGTGGGTTCAAATGTACGTGGGTTCAAATGTAATGGAACCATATGAGAGTCGTGTACAATATATGAGAGGCCGTAGTATCGCTAGAAATGTCATAAAGATAGATAGTTTATTTTGAAAACTCCATATAACACACAAATTAATTATGGAACATTCTGGATAGCGAGCAAAACCTATAAGGTCAGTCGCGATGATGAGTGCATGAGATGAATATGAGGTATTTCTAATGCGAAAAATTCGATAAAACAAGTTTTCGTTTCTAGTATCTTTTAAAAACATTCTATCATTCTCATTTGGATGCGTACGCACATACTTCCGTAGTGTGCGTATCAGGTTAGAATCAGGCCATAATTTTATTCCGATTTTTCTTATTTTAGTTCTATTACGATTTCGAGGACTGTCTGTGTTAGCCAAGTGAATATACCTCCTGCTGATAGGTTTCAGTTCCTTACAAAATTGATGTAGAGTAGACGAACAGAATTAGTTACTTCCATAATGGTGCACACACTTCTGGAGTAACATCATTTGTATTAATATTACGAACTGGTCCAACGTACGTCGAATATGAAGATGACCTCTCAAAATGAAATTCCGTACACGAGGCAGATCAATTATCTGAGCCCGCATGAGAACTACTTAAAATTATAGCTATCGGTATGTAATGATTTGTGTATTTGCATTCTAGCATTCTCATTTGTATTAATATTGTGAACTGGAACAACGTATTAGAGCTAACTTTCAATGATTGTGACGATTGCTACGAATTCGTCATTGGAATAAATAATGTGGCATGAAAATGCGACGTACGTCAAATTTAAATATGACCTCTCAAAATTAAATGCTGTGCACGCAACAGGTCAATGATCTGCACGCACATAGGAACTACTTAAAATTATAGCTATGTAGGTATGTAATGATTTGTGCAAAGCATTATTTTGAAATTACATTTCATTCGAAAATTGTATACCACTGTAACCGAAGCGATTCCAATATATTGATTGCAGTTAATATTATATCATTTTATTTATTATGATTTTTATTTTCCTTTGTTACTTTCATCTCCGCAAGAACGGTCTTGTTATTTTCATGTAAAATATATCTTCAATGTACCGCATTTTAATGAGAACTTCCACAAAAAAAATAACAACTACATACTCCAATACGAAACACATGATCAAAATGCATTAATTGATTCTCAACGCGAAATAAATTCGATGTTTATATAATATGGATCTTTCGTCGAAGGACAACATTTAGTATTCGCTCAGCAGTAGGTGGACATAATTGCGGTTATATTTCAAAGACCTGAAAATGAATTTTTCAACAAATACTTCTGAAATAGAATCTGGAGGTTTGATGTTAAAAGGAGACAGTTTTGCAATTTGGGTTTCAACAATTTGCCTTTCAGTGGGGTATTTTGTCGCTACGACTTACATTATGGTAATGCTGATAACTGATATGTGCACAGACGGAGTCGAACCGAGCGGCGCTACCGAAAGTGTTGGGAAACAAATGAGAAAATGGATCAAAATATCACGTTTTATATTCGTCGCTATTTGCAACATTCACTACCTGATTGGCTGGCTTGGACAAATGTTGGTCGATTTGTACTACCCGGAATCTTGCTATGTATACAAAAGCTGCAAACTCATGATCGAATCGGGTGCTGCTTGTTTCACCTATTTGACGGTTTGGATTAGACATCGAATAATCCATAGCATTCCCGCCATGAAGCATGCAACTAATCTCGCTACTCGCATCTTGAGTATAGTTGTATTAGTCTTAGCTGTAACTGGCCCCATTCTAAATAGATTGCTCGTGATTCTCAGATGTTCAGCCAAAGTTGTACAAGAAGGATGCTTTTTGGTCGAATTTGATATCCCATTTCAGATACTAATCTTTTCCTTCATCCTCTACGTCAGCATCAAAAGAACATTGGTAAAGCAGCTGACAATTTGACACCTATGCTAAAAAGAGCCTTCTTCACCACTCTGGTATGTTGTGTCAGTGATGCTGCTGCTTCCGTGTTAGTTGTCGTTGCGGGATCATTCATTGCAAAAGTTGCTATGGAAACTACATTTTTCATCAACATTTGGATGATTCTGATCAGCTTTCCAGAGTGGAAAACAACTCTTTTCCCCTTCATGAGTTTCACCCAGGAAGTGAGTTAAGTGGAAATTTCACGTTTGCATATGGAGATGAAGAACAAGAAAGCCTATGGACAGTGTTGACTTGATTTTAATAACTCTTATACAAACATGATATTTTCTATTGTTGACCGTTTTATTTTTCAAATATAATTTTTCAATTATTTTGCACCCAAACTATTTTCTGGGGAAAATTTTATTTCATTACATTGCCCAGCATGGATTTGCCCACATCAGCTGAAATTATTATAGAAACGATGGGGCCTATATAAACATATTACTGATTGTTTTCATGCCCAAGAACGTAATACCCATCAAATATATGAAATATGTATATACCATCAAATCTAATTTGAAGCGACCATTTCAGCCTAATAAAAATTGTGTTGAAGTTCATGCAAACTCCCGCTCCACAACCGAAAATAACAATAACTGACGCAGTTTATACAATCAAATTTTTATTTATCCTCGTCATTTTCTGATCTATGACATTTCACCATTCGATCACAAGTTATCTCTTATCTGTACTTGATTCGTGTAAATAAAGTTTGCCTCAAGAATCTGTTTGTTTGATGCCTAGTGTTATTGCATTGACCTTAGAAGGGCGGTTTCGTCATTCCGTTTTACGATGTACCATGTTTTTTTACGATTTCGGCATTTACTGAACTTTAGGTGTTTTCTTTCTTCCTCAAACTTTGGTTTACATTTAATGGTCGACCAATCTCCCATTCCGGAAGACGCAATAAAAACATGACCAGTAGTAGTTTTCTGCAGCATTTGTGTTCAGAATAATTCCATTGTTGTGTATACATACAGGTATTGTTCCGCTCAACCATTAATGTAGATTGGTTTTCGAGTGGATTACAATACCATTATGGTGTTGTCAAAAACTCGGAGCAAAGGAAAGCTGTGGTGCCCCGAACAACTTTGATTTAGCTTTTCTGTTTCTTTGGATGAACTGCGCCGCATTCAGGCTTGCAAAACACGACTTAGTTTTACCCCTAGGTTTGTTTTTGGATAACTTTCTGCTCTTTTTATAAATCCGAACAGTCAAAATATTTGGTGTTGTCTGATTTCCTGAGTCCCAATCATATCTACATATATTTCGTTCTATGAATTACGTCATTTGCCCAAAACAACGTCATCATGAGTGGGTGTTGGCTCTTTAAACGAGTAGCGTAATTGCCGCAACTGTTTGAAATGCCGTTTCTTGAGGATTTGGCGGTGAGGAATATGTATTTTTTTCCCATTTCAGATACCAATCGTTATATTTGGCGTGTCGTCAATTGTAATGCAAGTTATAATACTGGGACTTTTCCTTCATCCTCTACGTCAGCATCAAAAGAACATTGGCACAGCAGCTGACAATTTGACACCTATGCTAAAAAAAGCTTACTTTGCCGTTTCAGTATGTTGTGTCAGCGATACGGCTGCTTCCATTTCAGTTATATTTGGCATATCGTTTTTTAAAAACTTAGCCATGGAAACTACATATTTTATCAACATTTTCATAATTTTGATTTGCTTGTTATTGTAGCTGTTGATGTTGCGTGTTATGCAAGTCCCACTAATGAAATATGCTGACTTGTGAACAATGTGAATATCTTACTTTTCATATCAATTATTTGCTTTGAATGAAAGCTTCTAATAAAATCTAGGATAGGGTGGTCCAAAGTTGCCGGCTACGGGGGTCACAAATTATTTTTGGATTGTTCGCGGGCCACAATATTGCCAAGAATAAGCAAACAGTTTATTACAAAACAAACACTTTTATCGTGGAAACACGTTTATCAGTATTTGTCATTTATCAACCTAAAACATGCGAAAACCACCAAAAACTTACCAAAACATGCAAAAATATTTACATATTCATATTTGGTGTAAGATTGCGAACGGAAAAAGTGCTTCCACAAATGTAAGTGCTTCCAAACAACGAGGGTAATTACTAGGGCCCGACTGATATATCGCTTATTATATCTCCATATTCGCAGTTTTATCGCTTGCTCAATTGAGAGTGGTTCTGTCGGATACTCTTTTTCTTCACTATTTCTATTTCTTTCTTATCAAAAATCGGCTTTTGACTATGTCTCTCTTATCAAAAACGGATGTGTGGCACGTGATTTCACCATTTGTAAGCGAGTTTGCGAGCGTGGTGGCATGCAAATTGAAGCTTATTTGTGTCAAATAATATACGTTGTTAGATAAGCAGTTCCCAAACTATAGATCGCGGGCCGCAAACTTAAATATATATATATATATATACCAGTTCTAATTTACGTTAGAATTTGCGCGTCGCTGTATCTAACGCTTGAATTGCACAAAGCTATTGCGAATATCTAAACACAATATGCACGCGTTTGTTACGCAGTGACTAATTTTCTGAAATTTTATTTAACATTAAAAACCCAGTAGCAAATATATGGTACAGTACATTTTTTATTTTATGGTGGCGTAAAGGATGATCGAAGTCTACAGCAGGGGAGGCCAAACCCTATGCGACCGCGATCGACTAAAATCTTCAAAATAGCTCTCGATCGACTGATCTGTTATAAAGTCATACAAAAACCGAAAAACGAATGGGTACTGAAAATGCAAATAATAGCACACACGCATAAATAAAATGGTACTCATGTAATATGTGAACCAAGATAGCGCACACCGGAACGTAGTATGTGTACCAGGTTAGGGTTAGGCCACAATGTCAGGTACAAATACTACGGGAGTCACTTGGCTAGTCCCTGAACTTGTAATGGAACTAAAATAAAGAAAATTAGAATAAAATTATGTCTTAAGCCTAACCTGGTACCAGAGATGGATCATGCACATTTACAAAAAGTCATATTTTTAGTAAATAAACCAGTAATGCTTACCGGTTCGCTGATCCCATAAAATTTCGCGAGACGGTTCTATAGAACCGGCTGAATACCACCAACGTTCTTTGTATATTTCTTCTCTTTTCTTCATCTCAGTTAAAAGTTTGTCAACAATTTCGTAATTTGTGGTGATGGGAAATTTATCTCTCACATTTCAATATAAATCTGATTCATCTCCATCATTGCGTACATTATTTCTGATACATTTGCGAGGGATTTCAGCACAATTTCTTTTTCAAATCATAAATCTCTTTTAATCAAAAAACTCCCGACTTCGCTGAACACTAGATCGCTGAAATGGGTGTAGCCATTTTTAATTTTGATAATGTCGTGACTTGAAACTTCGGAGTGAAAACGAATCCCATAGCGCCCAAAGAAATTTTTGCAATATATAAAATAGATAGCCTAGCGACAACATCAATCTTTAACCAGATAGCATTTGGTACAATAGATGAAGAGTTTTATTCAAATTATACAATTCAGATTTGGGCCCGCCTAATTTTTAGTCGTAAGTGTTGAAAATTTCTCAAATAACCTTGCCAAGTATCTATGTATTATCTAAACAGTGAAAAATAAATATCCTCAAACCATAAATGTTATATAACTGCTCGAACTTCGGTGTATATTTTACAATCTCCTCCGATTTTACAAGTCCGATTCTTTGCTCGCCCTGAATTAGAAAACATTGGACATTCTGATGTCACTGCTACCGCTGCGAATAAATTTATCACAATACTGTTGGAGTGAGACAATATTTTAAGCGTTACGCCTGGACCAACGAACGTGAACGCAGTTCCGTAGTTCGCGGAAGTTAAATGCTTTTTCTTTGCATCGTATTTTGCGCATGTACAGTACTGTATTCTTCCTGTAGTAATAAACTTCACATGAGCTGCATGAAACTGGTTCAGGGCAATTTTTGGGGGTATCATATTAAATCAGTGGTTCTCAACCCGTGGTACGCGTACCACTAGTAGTACGCGGGAGCTTTTCAAGTGGTACGCGAGCAGATTTGAATTATTGCAACAATTAACCTTTCTTTCAGTTGGCTAAAATATGCCGGCTACGCTTTATCTTTCTTACTGTATGAATTCGATGAACAGCGCTTATGGATGTTTCCCCAAGCATCAGTATTCTTGTTTATCTCTGTAACTATAACCAATCAGCAAAAAAGTCAATAATGACGCAGGTCGTAACACTTGCAATTTCTGCACCCAGCCGCTCAGACACTTCCGTCGCTAAAACGGATATTCAAGCATGGTTGCAAACATTGCCTCGTTTTTGTAGTTTTGAGTGATATTTGTCAGTTTTCAGTTGTGTTTCAAGAAAATAATTGTGACTTAATTAATTTAATTGTTATTATGTTTTCCGCGGAGCTTTACTTTAGTTGCAGTAATCAAAATTGAATCTCGCAAATGCTGCGATGAATAAGGGTAAACTTAGCTATATCATTACTTGCAAACGGCACATGGTTGATTAATTTTCATTAAAACGATTCTCTTAAACACGTAAACCAGTTTATATGCGCCAACACATCAAAACACTCGCAGAATAAGCATGAAGTTTGCGATAGTAAAGTATAGGGGTAATTTTTAGGCTATTTTGCGCTATCCGTACTTGTCTTAAGAGATCGCCCTCGCCCTCTATTGCCCACCTTAAATGAAGCGATATTGGCATGTTTTGTCCCTTATGCATGTTACGCCGCAGAGGATGTAGTGCTACATTATAAAATACTCCCATAGCACGTTTCTTGTGTCCTTTTCCTCACGCCAAATAAGGAGCTTTGTCGGTGGTATGCGGCCAAAGTAAAAACAGTACAGTGGTACGCGGTCAGTAAAAGGTTGAGAACCACTGTATTAAATTCACTCAATATCAGACACGATCGACTGCTCGAGACTTGACGATCGACCGGTCGATCGCGATCGTCGTGTTGGCAAGCCCTTGACTTTACAAGGAAGATAATAGTAATAATTGTAGTTAATAAAATAGTAATTAAATTTGGGATGCAATTCCTATAATTTTCCTGGACCAATGATCTCCCTATAGCTTTTGATTTTGTTTAACAAAACGCGGTCTTTAAAAAATAAAAACACATGGATGTCGACCAGAGCTCATGTGATGTGCTTGGTACATGTGATAACGAGAACCGATATTAGGATATAGACGACAGAAACAAAAAACGAAAATCTAGAAACATGCCTTGCCCTATATAAAACTCACGACTCGTTGTAACGGGAGGTTGAATACAACAGTCTAAAATAGACAAATCGTCCATATTAGTGCTCGCTATAGCCGTAGTAAATTAAAAGCGATGTTTCGAAAATGTTCATTCAGGCGTGTCTCTCGCGCGTTTGTACAACGAGGTATAGTTTTTTTTTATTAATAGTTTTCTTCATTTTTTATGGTGTAATTTGTTGCTCAAATTTGTGGGAAACATCGGGTTAAGTTTAGTTTATTAAATTCCAAAATATACTGCTCGGGCCACTCGGAACTCTTCTGAGGACCACATATGACCCGCGGGCTACGGGTTGGGGGATCCTGGTGTAGTTACTCGGCCAAGACACAGTCTGGCAATCAATACCATACTTGTCAACACCTAATTAAAGGCCAATCGCCAAATAAAACAACTTTGCTCTGTATATCCGATAACCAATCGGCTATACTGATACAAAATAGCAAACCAACATAATTTCTCGCAGTCTGGCAAAAATGCGATTCGCGTAGCAGCGGGTCAACTACTAATTGGATGTAACATGATCAAAAAAGATATAAAAAGGGAAAATTTCACTTTCAAATCCTATTCACTTGTGTGCGCATATTTGACAGAAAATAGGCGACCCCGAAAAATCTTCACCCAAAGTTTGAGAACGACTGAAATAATGCATTATAGAAGTACATTTTTTTAAGAAAAATAGTAGACCTAGACCCACCGATACTTTATACTTACTTGTTTCAGGGGAGGTTTTTTTTCTTTCGGAATAATAAGAAAATAAGAGATAAATCAAACAGAACACCTGACCTCGACGTAACATTTCCCGCCACATAGGAGGTTTGGGAGAAAGTACCCTGATGCACACTCATTGAACCTCCTAGTGGCGAGTATTTCGTCTTGTCCAGGCAAGTTGGAAAATGAAGAGAAAGAGTCAGAATGACGAAGTAAAAGTTGCCAGAGTAGAGTTGCCAGGTAGGTGCATATGGCGTTTTATTTACTATTTGTTTGGATTGCTGTAGGAAATAGCTATATTACACCTAGTTTTATTAAAATAGTGATCTTATTATCCGAAAAAATACAGTTATTATAGAGCCATGAAGTTGAGGATAGATTGTTTAACTATCCAGAAATATTTTTTTAAATAATATATAAAGGCACACATAAAGGCATATATAAAGGTCTATGCATGGAGATTGTATCCAGAAAGAATCTCCTTCCAATTAGGAACGAGATCATAGATGACTACGTTCCCATACTTTACTTCACGTACCAGTAAATGTTCTTTAAAATCAGAAATCACTGATTTTATTATATTATTTGCGTCGTCCTCCTTCGCATAGCGACCTTTTTTATCGAGAATCTTTTTTGTTTGAATCACGAATACATTGAAAATTATCAGGACCGTGAGCGTATGGTTACCACTGTAAGTGTTGTAGAAGATATCCTCCATACAAACACCTACAGGACTCGAACAGATTATACATTATAGAATTACTCTTGAATATTTTAGATTCTTATGATTAAATCTGAAATAAGTTTATAGTTTACTTTTGGTTTATGCCTAATAAAATGTCCAATTTCTACCAAAACCAAATACCTTTTATGAATACCATGTGAAAAATTATTGAATGTAGAATATATTTTGAACTGGGCCATTTGAAATTTTGTGGAATCATAAAATCATTTTTTATATGAACTCTTTTTTTGGTCATGTTCAATTGTCAAATGTAACGATTTAAAAGATTCGAAATATGTATCCATATACTTTGCCTTGAAAGTGACGGTGCAATTCTTTTTGCCATTCCCGAAAGTTCTCCACAAGTTTGGAACAAATTGATCGTCTCGGTTAACACTCGAAGACATTAAAATAGAAGATGGTGATACTAAAGTATGGAATCAAAGTAATTGTCGAGTAAGGCGAGAAAATTTCTCTGGTTTTACAGACATGGTAAAGAGTGTAAAACGGTGGCGAAAGACTATAGATGTATCAATATAACACGACACATGCATACATGCTTACCGAAAGTTTTTTTTTTAACAATGGGGAGATCGAATCGATCCAATTTATTCAAAATTTAATGACTATGGAAATCACACATAATATTAAAGAAAAAATCATGAAATATCATGATTTATTTGTCAAAAAATTCTTCTTTGACATGAACCATTAAAAATGTTTATTTCTAATATATATCTCTGTAAGGCAGGGGTCGACAAACTTTTTTTGTTCGCGAGCCAAAATTAAAGGTTGCAAGTCATTGGCGGGCCGCACATATTTTTAGAACGTTAAAAACCGAGGAAATGGCCAATGAATCACATTTTTTACACAGATTTCAGTTAAATTTCAAGCAGCGCGCAAAGGCTGTTTATTTGAATATTTTCTGCGCCATTAAACCATTTGCACTCAGCATCAATTTTTTTACGTTCTGTTGTCATTTGTTTAATTATAATCAATTTATAGGATCATTAAACGAGTGATCGTGAATTAAATACTTGTTAGGTTATAATATAATTTAGTGTTTCAAAACAAATTCTGTTACGTAAAGAATATAATCGCCAATACAGTTGTTTTGTTAATATAATTCAGTGAAGCGTCGAGGGACGGATTATTTTGTTCCGCGGGCCGTAGTTTTCCGACCCCTGCTGTAAGGCATACTGAATATACCCGGTACGTTATGGCTTGGCGCAAGGTATGCACGACGCCTCCAAGATCAATACGAGGTATTTGGTAATCAATATCACATTAGGGATATTAAATTTATTTGTATCAATAATAGGTTCAAAAACCCATTAAATGTTGAAATATCAACGCATAATTATAATGTTAATGAATGCAAGATGTTAAATCAGTCATTTAGCTCTATTCTGTCACAGGTTATGGCAGGACGCCTTGCATTAGGAAACATTTTAATTGTGCTTTGCGAGTTTTAACGGGTTATTATTTATATAAATAACTTTAATGTAGAATTGTTGATAAAATTGCAGGAATTGATCTTCGACGAGAAGTACAGAAAATGTATGGTAACGCTGGCTTACTGTTAGTATATACTTTACTATATAGAAGGGTAAAGTATACGAAGGGTAAGATATAGACATATCCATCAATTGCAAGGTCAGAGATGAATATTTCAACAAACAACTCAGAACCAAAGCCAGGAAACCTAGAACTAAATGACGAAAATTTGTCAATTTGGTCGTTGAGAATTTCGATCGCGGTGCTCTACTTTGCAGCTACTACCTACATTTTGATAATGCTGATCATTGATATGGTCGTGAATGGAGTCGGAATTAACAGGAACGAAAGTATCGGGAAAAAATTTAAGGCATGGATAAAAGTATCACGATTAATTTTGGCCATTCTCTGCAATCTCAGGTCCATAACTGGTTCGATGCAGCATATAGTCGACCTTTACTACCCGGAATACTGTCTGCTGTACAAGGTCATTACAATCACCTTAGGCAGTTGTCTACTTTTTATCAGCTATTTTACGGTGTGGCTCAGACATAGAATAATCTATAGCATTCCTGCAATCAAACATTTAACCAATTTAATAACACGCATTGTGAGCATATTGGTAATCGTCCTAATTGCGATGAGTCTATTTGGAAATTGTTTGGTTTCCGTTATTAATGTTGAATACAGGGCCACTGAAAATGGATGCCAAATGGTGAGATCAAAGGTACCAATTCAAATTCCATTCCTCATTTTTAACGTTTCGTCTGTAGTAACGCAAGTCATGATGCTTGGATTGTTCATTTATCCTCTGCGATGTCATCAAAGAGATATGGGTGGCAACGCTGATAATTTGACTCCTATGTTAAAAAGGGCGTTTTACACGACCTTGGTATGCTGTGTAAGTGATACTGCTGCTCCCCTTGTAATTATCGTTGTCGGAGAATTTGTAGTAGATGTAAGTATGAACACTACATTCTTCATCAACTTATTAATGATTCTGATCATCTTTCCGGAGTGGAAAACGACAATCTTTCCCTGCAACAGTTTGTCATCTGAAGAAAACTAAGGTCAAGAAAAATGAATTTCAAGATTTTAACTCTTTCTATTTCTATTATATGATTGAGAACTCTTCTATAAATATTGTGTAAGATTTTAGATGATGATTTTCAATTCATTTGACAAAGAGTATTTTTCAAAAAATCCGTCATTAATTTCTGTATTTTTTCCTAGCATACCATATCGAAAAGAAGGGCTTTTGTGAGTTTCCATGATTTTAATCAGTTAATAGATCCCTTAATAGATTGCGCGCACGGCACCGAGCTTGTTTCGATGAAAATATTTTAAGGACGATAGAATGAAGTATATGCGTTAGGAATGAATTTGAGGTAATGTGTAAACATTATTTATGCTATCGCTTTTCTTGACTCAGTTGAGGTATGCTTGTCTGTCTATGATTTAATCTACAATTTGTTTGGTATTGTATCCAACCTATGATCATATTTGAATAAAATGTCACGTTGTGTATTAGACCTGTTAATCTTTGCGTTTGTAACTGTTTCCTTGTTTAGCAATTGTAATTTTTGCTTTGCAAGAACATTTACATACAAGCATGCATGTACTCTGGGTAGGAACTTTTTTGTTTGCCGTTTCAATTTGACCCGAAGTCTGTCACAGTCTTTCGTGACCCCTTAGCGATTACAATAAATTTCTGACGTTATTTCTTATGTGTATATTTACATTTTTTTCTGATACCGTTATACACTTTTGCCGCTTTTTCTTGCATGATATAAATAAAACATCTGTAATGCAAGCAAGATTATTCTTTAAAACTTTAATCAAGTTGGTGGATTTCCATATTTCATTTAATTTGCGAGTTTCCTGTCGTTAATTGGTTCTTGATCAATCGTTTGAGCGTTTGTTTTGTTTGCCAGGGGTCATACGTGGGTCTGTGGTTTATTATTGATAGATTTTAATCGGTAAGTATGTCGATAGGTATTTGTCTGTCTGTCTGTCTGTTAGATGCACGCGATATCTCACGAAACGAGATTGAATCTTCTCCAGATTTTTCATGTACATTTATCATATCTCGGACCAGAAGCCTATTGATTTTGGGCGGATTTTGTCGTATAATTAGCAAGTTATTACGTAATTAGTGATGGGACACAATGTGTCACTATGGAGTAAGAGCGCTGTTTTGGAGGACCCCCTAACTTTTGATCGATGAGTCCTCGGTCTCTGACCGATATTCTCGTTATATATATTTATTGGTGGAAATGAAAGTTGTCCATTTATTGTCGCAATTTATATCTGTTTTAAAACACTTACTTTTTTTAGGTCATTTATTCAACACGTTGTTATCTAGGTACTTTGTTATTACTCAAAGATTTATTCATTAAATAATGCTCTCCCTGTCTAAGTTACATATCGATGAATAAACATGAGAGAGACATACACTTCATTTCTAACGCAACAATCAAATAAACGTTTGTTGAATTAAATCGCCTAGTCGATTTTGTCCACGTAGCTGGAATTCGAATAATATATATACACAAAGCTCTTTTGTTATTGCTTCATTGTTGTACAATTTTAAAAACCAAGGTCATAAACAAAATAAAAATAGCATGTTTATTTGAATAGAATAACACAGGAATAGGATATGTATACATTGATATTAAGAAACACGGCTTGTCCTTAGAGACATAAATCTGACTTTGATAGAAACAGCTGTAAGTTCATGCTGGGCAATATAATGAATTAATGATAGATAAACATTTTCCCTAAAAATAGTTTAAGTCCAAAAATTACTGAGAATTAAAAATTGTATATTAATAATCTTTCAGAAGCAATCATAGAAAGGTTTTATGTTCTTATAATAAGTAATTCAAAACTGTCTATAGGCTTCACACTTCTCCATATCCAAATCCCTCCATTCATCTTCATATCCTAATATGTAATTTCCACTCAATTCACTTCCGATGTAAAACTGACGAAAGGGAAAAGTGTTGTTCTCCACTCGGGAAAGCTGACCAGAATCATCAGAATGTTGATGAAAAACGTGGTTTCCATCAAACTTTTTGCAATTAGCGTCCCCGCAACGACAACTGAAGCATGACCAGCGATATCACTGACACAACATACCAGGGTGGTTATAAAGGCTCTCTGTAGCACAGGTGTCAAATTATCAGCTGCTCTACCAATGTTGTTTTGATGCTGACGTAGCGGATGGAGAAAAAATTCCAGAATCATAATTTGCATGACAATGGACGACAAACCAATTATAAACATCGGTATCTGTATTGGGATACTCAACCTAACTACCGCGCATCCTGTTTGAGTAACCTTGGCTGAACAGGTCACAACGACGATCGATCTGCTTAAAGGGGGAACAGCTACAGCTAAAATTAATACAATTATACTGAAGATGCAAGTAGCATAATTAATTGAACGTTGCATGGCGGGAATGCTATGGATTATTCGATGTCTAAGCCAAATCGTCAAATAGGTGAAAGTAACAGCACCCGCTTCGACCATGATTTTCCACTTTTTGTGTAAATTGCAAAATAACGGGTAGTACAGATCGACCAAACTTCGTCCAAACCAGTCAGTCAGGTAGTGAATGTTGCAAATAGTGACGAATATGAAACGTGATATTTTGATCCATTTTCTCATTTGTTTCCCAACACTTTCGGTAGCGCCGCTCGGTTCCACTCCGTCTGTGCACTTATCAGCATTACCATAATGTAAGTCGTAACGACGAAATACCCCACCGAAAGGAAAGTTGATGAAACCCAAAACTGGCTCCCTTTAACATCAAACCTTCAGATTCTATTCCAGAGGAATTTGTTGAAAAATTCATTTTCAGGTCTTTGAAATATAACTGCAATTATGTCCACCTACTGTTGAGCTAATACTAAATGTTGTCCTTTGACGAAAGATCCATATTATATAAACATCAAATTTATTTCGCGTTGAGAATCAATTAATGCATTTTGATCATGTGAAGAAATATGAAAATAATACTTTGCACAAATCATTACATACCTACATAGCTAGGCTAACCATACGTCCCGCTTTAGGCGGGACGGTTCCGCTTTTCAGCGTTTTGTCCCGCCGTCCCGGAAAGTCAGCCAAAAGTCCCGATTTTCCAGCATAATAACCAAACATGTTCTCGTTATTGTTGTTTCTGTGTAGCGCAGGGCTAGCCTACTTACTGAAGGTAATAGGTATTGAATTTACAACATTGAACATTGTATTCATTTCGCGTTGAGAATCAATTAATGCATTTTGATCATGTGTTTCGTATTGACGTTTGTAGTTGTTATTTTCTTTGTGGAAGTTCTCATTAAAATGCGGTAAATTGAAGATAAATTTTACATGAAAATAACAAGACCGTTCTTGCCGAGATGAAAGTAACAAAGGAAAATAAAAATCATAATAAATAAAATGATATAATATTAACTGCAATCAATGTATTGGAATCGCTTCGGTCACAGTGGTATGCGATTTTCAAATGAAATGTAATCTCAAAATAATACTTCGCACAAATCATACATACCTACATAGCTAGGCTTATTATTCGTCCCGCTTTAAATACTCAAACATGTTCGCGTTGCTGTTATTTCTGTGTAGCGCAGGGCTAGCCTACTTACTGAAGGTGAATTCGTTCGTTTCCGGCTGATTCCCATTGATGGCAGACGTATCGCATGCATGTAAAACCAATACTAATTAGTCAAAATTCGAATTATGTGTACCGGTTTCGTTAACGTCAATTCCTTCCTATTTCGAACTGAACCCGATATTTGGACAGAGAATATGCGCATCAAATTTCGATAACAATATGGTCAATAAAGACAGCGGGACAGCTTTAAATGTAGAAATGTAGGCCTATGTAGTAAAATCGGAAAATGTGAAGTTACAAAATCACAGCTGAGGGGTCGTTGTCTTTTGAGGCGTCCCGATTTGAAGTCACAAAAATATGGTAACCTTATACATAGCTATAATTTTAAGTAATTCTTATGCTCGTGCAGATCATTGACCTGTTGCATGCACAGAATTTAATTTTGAGAGGTCATATTTAAATATGACGTACGTCGCATTTTCATGCCACATTATTTATTCGAATGACGAATTCGTAGCAATCAAATATTGTCACAATCATTGAAAGTTAGCTCTAATTACTTCGTAGTATTAATACGTTGTTCCAGTTCACAATATTAATACAAATTAGAATGCAAATACACAAATCATTACATACCGATAGCTATGATTTTAAGTAGTTCTTACGCGGGCTCAGATAATTGATCTGCCTCGTGTACGGAATTTCATTTTGAGAGGTCATCTTCATATTCGACGTACGTTGGACCAGTTCGTAATATTAATACAAATGATGTTACTCCAGAAGTGTGTGGCGTGTGTGGCCTCAAATTCATCTCATGCACTCATCATCGCGACTAGTCTTATAGGTTTTGCTCGCTATCCAGAATGTTCCATAATTAATTTGTGTGTTATATGGAGATTTCAAAATAAACTATCTATCTATATGACATTTCTAGCGATACTACGGCTCCTCATATATTGTACACGACTCTCATATACGTAGCTTTCTCTCTAAGAATAGTGACGTATACGACGTGTACAATAGAAAAGGCCAAAAGGGCTCAAAGTATCGTCAGAAATGTCATTTATTAAAATAGCATCAAATCTGTTGTACCATTGCCATGACAACACTGGCATTGATAACTCATGCCTCGAAAACATGGTAACGGCAATATTCACTTTCATTGGATAAATTTACCAAAATACAAAATGATTTTGAAAAATGCTTGGTCCTTGACTTTAATGTGTGGAGAATAGTCAATCAATGATTTATGCGCAGTATTATTTTAGATTACATTTCCACTTGGAGATTACATAGCACTGCAACTAGGAACGATACAAATATTACAATTTGTAGTCATCGATGGACACTGATTGCAGTCAATTATAGCCTATATTAAATTATATTGTCTTATTTTTTACCATACTTTTATTCTTGGGCTAGCTGCAACGAGGGTCTCATTATTTTCATTGTAAAAGTTATCATTAGTATGCAGTAAAGATAAACTTCATTACGAAACCCATGATCAAAATACATGGATTGATTTTCAACGCGGAGTACAATTGATATACAATAGGGATCTTTAGTCACGGGATAATACTTGTATTCACCCAGCGGCTTAGTCACGGTTATATTCCAAAAACTTGAAAATGAATTTTTCAACAAATACCTCTGGAATAAAAGATGAAGGTTTGGTGTTAGAGGGAACAAGTTTGGCAATTTGGATATCATCACTTAGCCTTTCGTCGGGATATTTTGTTGGTACGAGTTATGTCATAGTAATGCTAATAATTGACATATGCAGAGACGAAGTTGGACCGAGCAGCGCAAGCGAAAGTGTTGGGAAAAAAATGGGAAAGTGGATTAGAATATCACGCTTTATATTGGTCGCTTTTTGCAACATTCTTCACCTGACTGGTTGGCTTGGACAAATATTGGTCGATTTGTACTACCCGGAAGCTTGCTACGTATACAAAAGCTGGAAACTCATGATCGAATCGGGTGCTGCTTGTTTCACTTATTTGACGGTTTGGATCAGACATCGAATAATCCATAGCATTCCCGCTATGAAGCATGCAACTAATCTCGCTACTCGCATCTTGAGTATAATTGTATTAGTCTTAGCTGTAACTGGCCCCATTCTAAATAGATTGCTCGTGATTCTCAGCTGTTCAGCCAAAGTTGTAAAAGAAGGATGCATTATGTTCGAATTAGATCTCCCATTTCAGATACCAATCGTTATATTTGGCGTGTCATCAATTGTAATGCAAGTTATAATACTGGGACTTTTCCTTCATCCTCTACGTCAGCATCAAAAGAACATTGGTAAAGCAGCTGACAATTTGACACCTATGCTAAAAAGAGCGTTCTCCACCACTCTGGTATGTTGTGTCAGTGATGCTGCTGCTTCCGTGTTAGTTGTCGTTGCGGGATCATTCATTGCAAAAGTTGCTATGGAAACTACATTTTTCATCAACATTTGGATGATTCTGATCAGCTTTCCAGAGTGGAAAACAACTCTTTTCCCCTTCATGAGTTTCACCCAGGAAGTGAGTTAAGTGGAAATTTCACGTTTGCATATGGAGATGAAGAACAAGAAAGCCTATGGACAGCGTTGACTTGATTTTAATAACTCTTATATAAACATGATATTTTCTATTGTTGACCGTTTTATTTTTCAAATATAATTTTTCAATTATTTTGCACCCAAATTATTTTCTGGGGAAAATTTTATTTCATTACATTGCCCAGCATGGATTTGCCCACATTAGCTGAAATTATTATAGAAACGATGGGGCCTATATAAACATATTACTGATTGTTTTCATGCCCAAGAACGTAATACCCATCGAATATATGAAATATGTATATACCATCAAATCTAATTTGAAGCGACCATTTCAGCCTAACAAAAATTGTGTTGAAGTTCATGCAAACTCCCGCTCCACAACCGAAAATAACAATAACTGACGCAGTTTATCCAATCAAATTTTTATTCATCCTCATAATTTTCTGATCTATGACATTCACCATTCGATCACAAGTTATCTATTATCTGTACTTGATTCATGTAAATAAAGTTTGCCTCGAGAATCTGTTTGTTTGATGCTTAGTGGTATTGCATTGACCTTAGAAGGGCGGTTTTGTCATTCCGTTTTACGATGTACCATGTTTTTTTACGATTTCGGCATTTACTGAACTTTAGGTGTTTTCTTTCTTGCTCAAACTTTGGTTTACATTTAATGGTCGACCAATCCCTCATTCCGGAAGACGCAATGAAAACATGACCAGTAGTAGTTTTCTGCAGCATTTGTGTTCAGAATAATTCCATTGTTGTGTATACATACAGGTATTGTTCCGCTCAACCATTAATATAGATTGGTTTATGAGTGGATTACAATACCATTATGGTGTTGTCAAAAACTCGGAGCTAAGGAAAGCTGTGATGCCCCGAACAACTTTGATTTAGCTTTTCTGTTTCTTTGGATGAACTGCGCCGCATTCAGGCTTGCAAAACACGACTTAGTTTTACCTCTAGGTTCGTTTTTGGATAACTTTCTGCTTTTTTTATAAATCCGAACAGTCAAAATATTTGGTGTTGTCTGATTTCCTGAGTCCCAACCATATCTACATATATTTCGTTCTATGAATTACGTCATTTGCCCAAAACAACGTCATCATGAGTGGGTGTTGGCTCTTTAAACGAGTAGCGTAATTGCCGCAACTGTTTGAAATGCCGTTTCTTGAGGATTTGGAGGCGAGGGATATGTATTTTTTATGTACTCATATGATTTTTATTGTTCTAAATTAAATCGCAATCTTCACAGGATCACAAAAAAGTATCAAAACTAAATATGATTTGACAGTTCTTCTCACATTTTTAAGCCCGCAGAATGTCGTGGTATTTTAGAGTATTGATGCTTTTATTTTTGGTAAGTAGACACAACTGCGAGATTAACTACGTTGAATACAATTAATATGGAAACTCATTTTAAATTCTCTTACATGTCATGAATTGAATATTTTACTTGACAGAAAAATCATTATACGACAAGTGCCTCAAATGTGGGATAAGCAGTGCAAGCGTGAGACAAGCATAAACAAACACGTAATCGCGGCAACTGTTTCAGAAGCCGTAGCATAGAAAATTCCGGATTTGAACCTCCATTTGAAAATCCTGGTTGCGCCCCTGATTGGCGAAACTAAACAGACGACCTTTAGCTAATTGAACAGCGGAAACACTTTTCTGAGGGAAGACCTATGCAACACTAACTTTATGCCAATCTATCATGAAACCACATAAACATTAAATCACTGTGTATTATTTGGTATAGTCACCTGAAATATAACCACGGTTTACCAGCCCGACACGAACACCTGAAACCGCAGCTTGCAAAGGACGCTTACAGCGTCGTCTGGCGGCAACAAGGGAAAATAGCATCTGCACCGAACCAAGTTAGTCGTGCGTCAGGCAGAAAAATCATTCTGCAGACGAAAATGAGGGTCAAGACTGTTTTGCAATTAGCTGCTGCATAAGTTCTATGAATTCTTGTAGCGGGTTAACATTAAATTATTGTTTCAATCTTTATGAAACTACGCGGTGGGATAACTAAACTTAAATACCGAAAACAGGAGTTCAACACCTCAATAATACGTCATCAGAGGCCAATTCGAAACTGCGCTCTTTTTTTAAGCTGTTTTAAAATAAAATCATAACTGGGAAGCTAAGTCGACTTTATGTAAATAATGAGCGTCAAAAATTTTGAAAAATACATAGAATGGAATTTAAAAAAAAAAGTCTTAACCAACCTTAATAAAGAGATTGATAGCTACGTATACGAGATTCGTGTGCATTAGAATGGGACCGGAGTATCGGAGGTATTCAAATAGCATTGATCTGCAGCTGTTATGTCATTGCTATGACAACACTGCCGACATTGATAACTCAAATACGTAGTGACAGGCAACTCACTTTCATTGGATGAATTTACAAATAGATTTTTAAAAATTTTTGGCCGTTGTCTTGAATGTGTGCAAATAGTCAATCAATGATTTCTGCGCAATATTATTTTTAAATTACATTTCACTTGAAAATTACAGAACACTGCAACTAGGATCGATAAAAATATGAGAATTCGCTTTCGTCGATGATGATCGCAGTCAATTATATATTGAATCATATTATTTCCCTTTGTTAATATGCTTTTATTCTTAGGCTACAACAAAGGGCTCATTATTTTCATTGTAAAAGTTATCATTAGTATGCGGTAAAGATAAATAGGAACACGAGACTTATGATCGAAAGCATGAATTGATTTTTGATATACAATAGGGATCTTTATTCAAGGGATAATATTTAGTATTCACTCAACGGTAGGTAGAGATAGTCTTGGTTAATTTTCGAAGACTTGAAAATGAATTTTTCAACAAATAACTCTGGGACAGAAGCCGGAGGTCTGGTGTTAGAGGGAGCCAGTTTTGCGATTTGGGTTTCATCAGTTTGCATTTCGTTTGGATATTTTGTAGCTACATCTTACGTTATGGTAATGCTAATAATTGATAGGTTCAAAGACGGAGTTGGACCAAGCAGCTCGAACGAAGGTGTCGGGAAAAATATGGCAAAATGGATCAAAGAATCACGCTTTTTATTTGTCACTATTTGCAACACACTTTACCTAAGTGGGTGGTTTGGACGAATTTTGGTCGATTTTTACAACCCGGAATTTTGCAATTCACACAAAAGCTTGAGAATCATGGTCGAATCGGCAGCTGCCACGTTCACATATTTAACGGTTTGACTTCGACATCGAATTATTCATAACATTCCAGCCATGCAGCATTCAATTAATTATGCTACTCGCATCTTGAGTATAATTGTATTAGTCTTAGCTATAGTTGTTCCCCCTTTAAATAGATTGATCGTCGTTCTCACCTCTTCATCCAAAGTTACTCAAACAGGATGCGATATAGTCGAAATGAGTATCCCAATTCAGATGCCATTGTTTATACTTGGCGCGTCGTCCATTGTAATGCAAGTTATAATACTGGGACTTTTCCTTCAACCGCTACGTCAGCATCAAAAAAAACATTGGTAGAGCAGCTGACAATTTGACACCTATGCTAAAAAGAGCATTTTTCACAACTCTGGTATGCTGTGTCAGTGATGTTGCTGCTTCCGTGTTAGTTGTCGTTGCCGGATTGTTTATTGCAGACATATCCATGGAAACTACGTTTTTCATCAACATTTGGATGATACTGATCTGCTTTCCGGAGTGGAAAACAACTCTTTTCCCTTTCATCAGTTTTACATCGGAAGTGAATTAAATGTAAATTACACGCTTGTATATGAAAATGATCATGCACAAAGCATGTCGACAGCGTTGGCTTAATTTTATAATTGAACACGTAGTGGACCTATGGATCGTTTCACTATTATGTTGTTGTTGTTAAAAAATTTCTATTTCTTCTTCTACTTAATTTCTCATTAACTAATAGACCAATTGCTTTGATATTTTCAGTGTTTGAAGATTGCATTTTTTGCAAGGAGGGTTATACTTTTATTTAATATTAAATTTTCTATGAATCCCACGATATCTGATATTTCATCCAAAATTTCGCTGTATTATTTTTCACTCATGGGAACACAGTGTTTTAGCTTCGTTCAGGATACCGTATAATTTTCGATGAATTGATGGTATAATATTTTGTTTTGTCCTACAAGTCCATATATTTGAGCATAACTCTCTTGTTTTTCATAAGAATATAAAACTTTCTATTATTTTTTTCAATTATTGTGGAAACATTAGACCCAAACTCTATTCCAGGAAAAAATTTAAATATGAATTTTCACCTATCAGCTGAAAGTTGTAATTATTATTGAGCCTATACAAGCACACAACTGATTGTTTCATACCCGAGAACGTAATAAGCATCAATTAAATGAAAAATGTGTTCCCAACTACGTTATTTCTGCGACGTGGAACAATCAAGCTGTTTCCATCAAATTTAGTTTATGTATTCATGCTGGATCGTATGTCTCAGGGTTAAATATAATACCCACCTAAGCTATTCGATCTGCTCATTCATGCTATTTTCACTTTTCTGATTGCATTTGTTTATAAAATCGATAAAAATAAAAAAAATGAAAGAGCATTGTGTAAATATTAAGATAAGAGTATTGAACTATTCAACTGCATTTTTGGTGTGTGCATTCGTTCCTGTTAATACCGACTCCATTCACGAACATATCAATGATCAGCAATTTCATAATGTATGTAGTAGCTGCAAAGTATAGCGCCGAAATCGAAATTCCCAACGACCAAATTGACAAAGATTTGTCATTCAGCACCAGGGTTCCTGGTTTTAGTTCTGAGTTGTTTGTTGAAATAAGCATCTCGGATATTGCAATTGATGTATTTGTCTATAACTTATCCTTCGTATACGTTACCCTTCTATATAGTAAAGTATAATATACTAACAGTAAGACTTGCACAAAAATGATGTTGTTCCTAGAATATGTTCCAAATGCCCTACTCGGCAATTGCATTCTTTTTGCAACATTGTCAATCACTATTCTTTGGGTATTTCTCCATTTTATTTCTGCAATCGCAACCTTGAGTTCACCAATCGTTTGAAGATTGTTCTGATACAAATTGTCCTTCAAACTCCCTACATATCAAAATCTGAGAGGTTTCAATCCGATAATTAGGGTGCCTACTGGATGACACTGCTAACTTCTCTCTTAGGAAAGCAAGCGTCTGAATTGATGTATAGGGTGTCGCCTCATCATGCTTGAACCACTGTTGGTCACCTCTATCAATCCCTCAAGTAATGTCCAGATTTTTCTCGGCACAAACACGTAATGTTCTGTATTCACTGTTTGGACTCTTCCATTTCCATGTCCTGATAGCAGAAGATGCGCTTCAGCAGAAAACTAAGTGAGCGGTTGGAAATTTTGCAAAACTATTGGGTATAATCATACGCAAACAGAAGTTCAAGCACGAATAAGATTGAATAATTCTTTTGGAGATAGTAAAGAAATTTTTGGTTTCCGTTTTCTGGATAACCCCGAATTTCCAGAAGCGAAAATGCACCACTATCATTGGGTTTACATTTCCAAAATCATGTTTAGTGTTCCATCTTTTTGGAAACAGAATCAAATTGAAATATCTTCACGAGTGAGATCGGGTTAAATGTTTTTTTATTACTCTTGTCAGGTCATTTTAGGTAGAGCGAGTATTTAGTGCAGTGACCGCACTTTTACATATCAAGAGAGATAAGATTCCCTCGACAGTGTCAGAGGAGGAGTGTTTTTAACTGAAGTAAAGCCAGATATTATCAAGCTGGTGGCATTTCACTAGACTCAACCTTCACATTATACTAATGATGAATGGAGAATAAAGTTGCTTTAACTTTTTTGTTGGGGAGCGTTTGCTAGTTAAAAATTCGTACAAGGGGGCGCTGGCAGAAAAAAAAAAGTTTGGGAAACACTGGGCTAAATGATTGATTTAACACTTTGCATTCAGTACCATTATAATTAGGCGTTAGGATTTTAACATTCAAAGAGTGGTTTTATAGAACTTATTATTGATACAAATATTTATTAACATAATCCGGAGTAATATAATCCGGCCCGCGACACTTCACTGAATTATAGTAACAAAACAGCTGTTTTGACGATTATATTCTTTACGTAACTGAATTTATTGTGAGACACGTGTAAATTAAATTATATTAAAATCTAACAAGTATTAAATTCACAATTACTTGCTTAATGAGCCTATACTTTAATTATAATTAGACTAATGGCAACAGAACGCAGAAAAGTTGATGCTTAGTGAGCTAAGCTAAGGGTTCGATAGCGCCGGAAATATTCAAATGGAATTTTTTGAGATGCAATGCAATGAGGAAATAAATTTAAATTCTATTCGAGCGATGTATCACTGCTTGATTTTTATTATAAAAAGTATCATCCGTTCGGTTTCTAAAAAACGTGCGGCCCGACAATGCTTGCAATCTTCAATTTTGGCACGCGAGCGACAAAAGGTTGCCGACCCCTGCCTTACGGGGATATCTGAAATAGACATTTTTTTTAATGGTTTACATCAGAGATGAATTTTTTGAAAAATGAATCATGATAATAATGAAATGAATCATCAATTCGTTTTAAATTATATCTCCCCAGTGTTGAAATGCTTTCGGTAAGCATATATGCATTTGTCGTGTTGTATAGGTGCATCTGTAGTTCTTTCGCCAACGTATTAAGCTCTTCATCAGTTCTGTAACACCAAAGGAATTTTATCGTCTCAGTGGACATTTACTCTGATTCCATACTTTAGTTTCGCCATCGTATATTTTAATGTCTTCGATTGTTCACTTTGACGATCAAATAATTATCTGTTCCAAACTTGTGGAAAACTTTAGGGGGTGGCAAAAGGAGTTGTTACGGCGCCACTTTCATGGCACAGGATATCGGTACATGTATAGAATCATAGAAATTTTTACATTTGACAATTGGGCATGATCAAACAAATGAATTCATATAAAAATTCATTTTATGATTTTATAAAATTACAACAAAAGATTATTAAACTTTTCAAACCAAGAATTAATTTGATTCGTACCAAATCATCGTTGCAACATCTTTGCTAAACCTTTTAATAAAGAAGGGTGATTGTTTGGAATTATGTTCATTCATGGTAACATATGTACCACTTACATGTAAAAAATTATCCAATAAACGAACGGCGATGGATGCGAAGGTTGGTTAGTAAATTTTAATAAACGAGTAGCGTAATTGCGGCAACTGTCCAGGTGCCGTTCCGCAAGCATTTTTAGAGCGATATGTATTTTTTATATACTCATATGATTTTTATTGTTCTAAAATCTGAACTAAATCGCAATCTTTAGATTTTTCTAGCGACAATGACGAATTCACAAGATCACAAAAATAATTATCAAAACTAAGATCACAAAAATAATTATCAAAACTAAGTAGTTCTGGCAGTTCTTCTCACATTTTTATGCCCGCAGATTGTCGTGGTATTTTAGAGTATTAATGCTTTGATTTTTGGTAAGTAGACACAACTGCGAGATTAACTACGTTGAATCCAATTAATATAGAAACACATTTTAAATTCTCGTACATGTCATAAATTGAATATTTTACCTGACAGAAAAATCACTATACGACAAGCGCCTCAAATTTGGGATAAGCAGTGCAAGCGTGAGACAAGCATTAACAAACACGTAATCGCGGCAACTGTTTCAGAAGCCGTAACATGGAAAGTTCCGGATTTAAACCCCCATTTGAAGATCCCGATTGTGCCCCTGATTGGCGATTCATTTCTAATCCATTTCTGGGGAAAGATGGTGCACCAATGCAACACTAACTTTACGCCACTCTCTCATGAAACCGCATAAAAAGTAAATCACTGTATATTATTTGACATATTCAACGGAAGGTAGACATAACTGCAATTATATTTCAAAGAACTGAAAATGAAGGTTTCAACAAATATCTCTGGAATATATGTTGAAGATTTAGTCTTGAAGGGAACCAGTTTGGCAATTTGGGCTTCATCAGTTAGCATTTCGTTAGGATTTTTTGTGGCTACAAGTTACGTTATGGTATTTTATTCGGTGCCGATAGATCACTATTGCGCATTTAATGAAGGTAGTAATTAAAATTTAATTCATGCATTTAATCATGGATGTCGTATTGAGGATTGTTTTAGCGCATACTAATAACGACCTATACAAAAATAATAAGACCTTGTAAGAGGATAGGCAATATAGTAATAATATGATCTGTTGTTACATTGACTGTAATCAAACAGTCGATGAAAACAAGTTCTTATTGATCACGAAGTGTACATATAGATCAGGGGTGGCACATTACGGCCAGCGGGCCAGATCCGGCACATCGAAGTGTTTCATCCGACCCACTTGTGTCAGATGAAATTACAACATACGTTTTTATGGATGAAAATTTTTATCAAAAATATTGATTAAAATAACGTCATATGGACCACGATTGTCACAGTGTGCTTCTTCTTCTTATATGAACATTAGCCAAGCTGATGTAAATAAACTGTCTTTTATTCGTAGTTTTTTTTTTTATATTGAGTTGGTTTTGAGGCTTCGGCCAAGTAGCCAAGTGTATTATCTGTAACTGAACCACTCAGAAAAGTAATTGCACACTCCTGATATAGATCATTTTTTGTTATAATGTTGTTGTGAGTCATTATGTTTTTTGTTCTCCAAAAAAAATCACTTTTCTCATTTACTACCGGAACAATTGATTCAAAATTTACAGTTGGTAAAAATTGTTGTTGTTGTCGATGGAAAGCTATTACTTTTATTTATTTCAAATATGTCTGTGGGATCTATGAAATTTGTTAGAAGTTTTATGTCATGACGTCATCATAATTGAAAATTGCGTGTCCATATATTTGTGCATTTTACATTTCATTTGAAAATTGCATCACCGTACGACTTGAATGAGAATTTTTTTTCGTCGATAGTTTGATAACAGTATATATAATATTGAATCATAACATTTTATTGTTTCTTCCATCTCGGCATGGTCGTTTTTTTCTTTCTTTGTAAAAGCTATCATTAGTAGGCCGTAAAACAAATTGTAATGCGAAAACCATGATTAAAATGCATGAATTGATTTTAAACGCGAGGTACATTTGATATTCAATAGGAAGTAAAAATAATTTATTTAGTATTCGCTCAACCGAAGGTAGACATAACTGCAATTATATTTCAAAGAACTGAAAATGAAAGTTTCAACAAATACTTCTGGAATAGAAGTTGAAGGTTTGGTGTTAAAAGGAGCCAGTTTGGCAATTTGGCTTTCATCAGTTTGCAGTTCGCTGGGATTTTTTGTGGCTACAAGTTACGTTATGGTAATGCTAATAATTGATTTGTGCAGAAACGAAGTTGGACCGAGCAGCACAAGTGAAAGTGTCGGGGGAAAAATGAGAAAATGGATTAAAATTTCACGATTAGTACTGGTCGCTGTTTGCAACATTTTCTACCTGACTAGTTGGCTAGGACATGTTTTGGTCAATCTTTACGGCCCGGAATTTTGTCATGCCTACGTCGTTTGGAAAATATTGATCAAATCGGGTGCTCCCATCTTCACCTATTTGACGGTTTGGCTTAGACATCGAATAATCCACAGCATTCCAGCCATGCAGCATGTAACTAATGGCGCTACTCGCGTCTTGAGTATAATTGTATTAGTCTTAGTTATTGTTGTTCCCTCTTTGAATAGATTACTTATCGTTCTCAACTGCGTAACCAACGTTACGCATATCGGATGCGATATAGTCGAATTGAGAATCCCAATTCAGATACCATTGATGTTATTTGGCGTATTCTCCATTGTGATGCATGTTATGATACTAGGACTTTTTCTCCATCCGCTACGTCAGCATCAAAGAAACATTGGTAGAGCAGCTGACAATTTGACACCTTTGCTACAAAGAGCTTTTTTCACCACTCTGGTATGTTGTGTCAGTGATATTGCTGCTTCCGTGCTAATCGTTGCCGGATTGTTTGTTACAGACATAGCTATGCAAACTACGATTTTCATCAACATTTGGATGATTCTGATCAGCTTTCCGGAGTGGAAAACAACTCTTTTCCCTTTCATCTGTTTTACATCGGAAGTGAATTAAATGTAAATTCCACGCTTGTATATGAAAATGATCATGCACAAAGCATGTCGACAGCGTTGGCTTACATTTATAATTGAACACGTAGTGGACCTATGGATCGTTTCACTATTATGTTGTTGTTCTTAAATAATTTCTATTTCCTCTTGTTGTTACTTAATTTCTCATTACATAATGGACCAATTGCTTTGAAATTTTCAGTGTTTAAAGATTGCAATTTTGCTAGAAGGCTATTACTTTTATTCAATATAAAATTTTCTATGAATCCAACGATATCTGATATTTCATCCAAAATTTCGCTGTATTATTTTTCACTCACGAGAACACGGTTTTTCAGCTTCGTTCAGGATACCGTATGATTTTCGATGAATTGATGGTAAAATATTTTGTCCTACATGTCCATATATTTGAGCATAACTCTCTTGTTTCTGATATGAATATAAAACTTCCAATTATTTTTTAATTGTACAGTTTTCAATTATTTTGGAAACATTGGACTCAAACTCTTTTCCGGAAAAAATTTAAATATGAATTTTCACCCATCAGCTGGAAGTTGTAATTATTATGGAGCCTATACAAGCACACAACTGAGTGTTTCATGCCCGAGAACGTAATAACTATCAATTAAAGGAAAAATGTGTTCCCAACTACGATCCAATAGTTATAGAGGAGTTCCCAATCAAAATCGTCAATATGTATTTTATACTGATCTCCGTCTCCTCATCCCACCCAGTTCAATAAATTTGCTTCAGAAACCAAACTGTTGCAGGGGAAGATTGTCGTTTTCCATTCTGGAAAGCTAATCAGAAATCTTTTCTAATTGTACCAGACTTGTGAAGAATTTTAGTCGATGTTAAAAAGGAGCAGCCACCTTCATAAATCAAAATATATGTCATATTCTGAGTCCTACAAATCTTTATATTTGACAAAAGAGCATGGCCAAAATAGATTTAGGATTACATTATATTATTATCACACACACACACACCTTTCTTTTCATCGCACCTGACCGCTCCGCCAGTCCTGCACCCAAACAGGCACCGCGCGCGAACCCCAGCCTATTGTAAGATCTATCAACTGATCAAAATTGGGGAAACTCCTACAATGACGTCTTCTGTTCGATATACTGGGATTTGCAAAAGCACGCGCATGATTTTCCAAAACGTACTGTTTGTCTATTTATTTGGAAAGTACCTACAATTATCTGTATAAAATCTTACACAATGGTTACAAACAAATTCTCAGTCATGCAATAAGAATTGAAAATAAGAATTACAATACTAATAAACACTCTTGATATGTATTTTTCCTTGATCTGAGTATGCAGGTCTTAGTGTCCTCCAGATTCCAAACTGTTACAGGGGAATATTGTCGTTTTCCACTCCGGAAAGCTCACCAAAATCATTAATAAGTTGATGAAGAATGTAGTGTGCATACTTGCATCTGCTGCAAATTTTCCGACAACAATAATTACAAGGGGAGCAGCAGTATCGCTTACACAGCATACTAAAGTTGTATAAAACGCCCTTTTTAACATAGGAGTCAAATTATCAGCGTTGCCACCCATATCTCTTTGATGAAGTCGCAAAGGATAAATAAACAATCCCAGTATCATGATCTGCGTTACTACAGATGAAACGTTAAAGATCAGAAATGGCAATAGAATTGGTATCTTTGATCCCACCATTCGACATCCATTTTCAGTAATTTTGTATTCAAAATTAATAAAGGAAACCAACCAATTTCCAACTAGACTCGCCGCAGCTAAGACAATTACCAATATGCTCGCAATGCGTGTTATTAAATTGGTTAAATGTTTGATCGCAGGAATGCTATAGATTATTCTTTGTCTGAGCCACACAGTAAAATAGCAAGTAAACAGTAGACAGGGGGGTAAGGTGATAGTAAAAAACTTGTAGATTTGACAGTATTCCGGGTAGTAAAGGTCGACTACGATAAGCAGCATCGAACCTGTCAAGAACCTAAGGTTGCAGAGGATGGCCAAAGATAATCGCGATACTTTAATCCATGCTTTAAATTTTTTTCTGATACTTTCATTGCTGTTAATACCGATTCCATTCACGAACATATCAATGATCAGCATTATCATTATGTATGTAGTAGCTGTAAAATATACCACCGGGATCAAAATTCTTAACGACGAAATTGCCAAAGATTCGCCATTCAGCACCAGGTTTACTGGTTTTAGTTCCGAGTTGTTTGTTGAAAAATTCATCCCGGACTTTGACAAATATGTCTACTTAGCCTTTGTATATAGGCGTTACCCACGAATATGTCCAATCACTCTTCTATACACTGAAGTATACTAAGCATGAACCAGTCAATAGGCGTCATCACATAGTTTCTGAACTTTGCGTCGAAGATCAATTCATGCACTTTGAGTATCAATTCTACGTAAATGATCATTATTATTTACATTAATAACAACTCAAATCCCATCAAATGTTGAACATCTCAACTCACAATTTAAATGTTATCTAATGCAATGCGTCCCTGTTACCTGTGCTACCCTAGGGCAAGTGATTGGTTTAGCACCTTGTATTCAGAAACATTTATTGGATTTCAAAAAATACTTATTAATATGAATAAATAATCTTTAATCTGATATTGATGACCAAATTGCTTGTACTGATCTAGGACGCGACGTACATGAAAATATAACTTACGCCGAGCCGACGTACCGGGTTATGTTCAATATACCTTGCACGGATATCTGAAATAGACATATCTATTAATGGTGCAGATCAGAGATGAATTTTTAAACAAATAAATCATAATATTTTACGATTTTTTATTATTATGAGTAATTTTTATGGTCGTTAAAGTTTGGAATACTTGCATCAATTCGTTCCTAATTATGGAGGAAATTATGCAGGAAATTTCGCCGTAGGAAATGTCGCCGCATAGGAAAAATAGCCATATGAAAAATCGCCTTATTTGAAAATAATTCGTTATTTAATAGCATACCCTAGTCCTATAAACCTAACTGTTTTAATCACAAATACTCGTTTTACAGCAAAATGCTATTGCGGAAATTTTTCGACTCCATACTCTAGTTATACCATCCCGGATTTTAATACCTTCGAGTGTTGCTGTACCAAACTTGTCTAGATCTTTGGGAGACTATTGTTTCAGCGGCACCTTCAAAGCCCGAGATTATAGATAGGTACATATCCCTAATCCTCGGAGTCTTCACATTTGAGAAATGGACATGAAGTTTATTTCAGCTGAACAATTAGTAGGCCATGCTGTTAAGTGTTAATTTTCTAGAAATTATCCGCCTCGCAATTAGAACATACAATTAAACTAAATAAATCGAAAACGCATCTCATCGTGAATCATCCCAATCGGCTGTGTCATTTTTGTACTTAATAATCGACTTACAATAATACGCTCGTAAATACACGAATGACAATCTCGAACCTCCCCTCACCCAAATCAAATTAACTATCATGGGATGAATGTAAACGGACAACATACAAATTAGTAAAGCATACTTTATAAAATTCATCGCGCTACATGACCACAATGTTTATAGAGTCTTCTTAACAGGCAGCACTGATTGGCCGGGCTGAACGATTAACAGTTGACCCTGGTATTTTGCAAGATTGCAAACAGACCGCTGATGTCATAGGCACTCAATAAATATTGCTTTCGTGCTTAATTAGAATAAATATACGGCATCGAGTTTAGACTTATCATTTATTGTTCATGTAAATATATCACACTGTAAAATGTAAAAAGCAGTTTATGCTGATGATCATGGTCGTGGTTCTAAAACAAACATGGTATGCAAGTATGTTTTTCTATGTTACTTAATTAACACTGGGCCTCAAAACACTGGCCAGTAAAACCAAAAACATTAAACAAAGAGATACACATTTTATTATAAAAATTCCTGATGTAATTATCGCTACTTGCACAAAATTTATTTTAACAAACTGACAGAACTACATTACAAAAACTTGCAACTATTAGTATGGTGCATGTTATGATATTAAAATATGCGTATCGCAAATTTTCAACAAGGTGTACATTGCCAGAATATATTGAAAAAATATACTACATGCATGGAATGAAAGTTAACGGCATATATCAATGTTACAAAAACGTCTAATAATCTGGAATGTATAAATTAATATAATATTCATTTGACTTGAGCTCTTGCTGCAGTTTTTCAATAATTTTATTTGTCTCCTCGTTTGCGTGAATATTTAATTTTATATTGGGAAAAAGTTTTGAAATTTTAAAAGCGACATTGTGCCAAGATGGGGAATTATATTTCAAGCAGTCAACTTTATCTGTCAGAAAAGTAACTGACGAACATATATTATGGAAGGCATTAATATGGGCGCGAAATATAGTTTCTATCTCGCGCAAAATTACGATTGCTTTTTTTGGATGGGTGGCATGAATATTGGGTGAAACTGTCAATTGTTAAATTTTTATCATGTGTGTAGGACCGAAAAAGAGTTAGTAACGATTGTGGGCATTCATCGGGATTGACACTTTCCATAGAAACAAACAAACAATTTGAACCCCGTGTCGCTATAGGGTTCCGCCGGAAACATCAATGCTAACTTTTCACTGTTGGATATCATTAAAATTACAATTAAGTTTTATTAACGAGAACGTAGAAGACATGATGGCCTCGCTAGATCAGTAAATATTTTACATTTTCCGACGCAAAAGAATCGAAATATCCTACCAATAAGTTGATAAGAGCTGTAACACCAGTCGCAGCGACCGGTCTTTAAATTTTGTACGTTATAATGTACACCTTGTACCAGTGGCGGCGCGTCAATAGGGCCAACCGGGGCAAAATATTCGAAAAATACCTCAATATCGGTTGCACAGACTGTCTACACTAGCCATATTCTCCCGACATGGTTCATTTTTCGCTCGCAAAGCCTTCGCCGAACGTCGACGGGGCGACGCCGATTTTGCCCCGGTTGCTCATTGTATATCGTATTCTCTCTTTTATCTTCCACTCGCCGCGTTTGTCTCGTTTGTTTTCTGTTTCTTTTACTAAATCATCAGGGCCGATCGGGGCTAGCCCCGAAATTATGACGACACAATGCCGACGTTTCTTACAACAACGTGTTGACATATTCACGCATTCCTTCTCGTTCGTTGGTTGCTTGAAGAGTTGATAGTTTCCTCGCCTTCGTTTTTGTCGCTTGTTTCGCTATTTGAATCAGTTAGAGACCTTTAGTCCATTTGCTTTCGATTTTCCACATTCCTTTTGAGCTCCTCACTTCTTTCCGGCTTCGCATTTCTTAGCCTTAGACCTCATAATGAATAAGGTTGATGCACTACTTCGCACTCCGTTTTCGCAGCTGCCGCTGGAACAAAAATTAGAGGTACAACGTCTTGGGCCTTATCAACCAAAAAATTGTTCACTGGAACAATCCCATGACGGAGGAAAGCGTCGGCGTACATTCTGCGCAGAAACTTGGTATAAAAAACACGAATGGTTGTGTTACAGCGAGGACAAAAATGCACTTTTTTGTTTTTATTGCCTACTTTTTGCTACCGCCCGTGACTCACGTTGGTGTAAATTTGGTTTTAGAGATCTTAAACATCTTTCCGAGCGTGCCAGGGATCATCAATCTTCTATGGAGCATCTGGACAATGCAGTAAAATACCGAACATTCGGAAATGTTAATATTGCAGCACAGTTGGATGAAGGACGCGCGGTTTCTATTCGTCGGCACAACCAAAACGTCGAGAAAAACCGCCATGTTCTCGGTCGATTGATAGATGTTTTGAAGTTCATTGGTTGTCACGAGCTGTCCCTCCGTGGGCACGATGAACGGGCTGGCTCTTCTAATAGAGGGGTATTTTTGGATATGGTGGAATACACCGCATCCCTAGATACAGTATTGAGAGATCATCTTGATGCCGCAACTGTTTCGAAAGGGACATCTAAGGATATCCAAAATGATTTGCTCGACTCAATGTATAAAATTTATTTACAACATTTGGCTCTGGAAATTGAGAATTGCCAGTTCCTTTCGATTCAGTCTGACGAGACAACTGACATCACGTGCGTTTCCCAACTGGCTGTGATTTTTCGGTTTGTGAAAGATGGTAAACCTACCGAGAGATTTCACAGCTTTGTACCAATCGTTGATCGCACGGCTTGCGGGATATCGGCTGTACTGAAAGAAGTGTTACAGCCTTACAACGCGAAGTCAAAATTGATAGCTCAAACTTATGACGGCGCGGCAGTCATGAGTGGGTCGAAACATGGTGTTCAAGTTTATATAAAAGAAGATTTTCCTCATGCGCATTTTTTACATTGTTATGCACACCAATTTAACCTCGTTATTAAAAATATGTGTCTTGATACCCTCTCGTCCGTATATTTTTTGCAAATGTTTCGGGGTTTTCTTCATTTTTTTCCGTTTCGCCGAAGCGCTCTGACCTCCTTCGCCAGATATGTAGCCGCCGTCTCCCAGCTTGTGCACCAACACGTTGGAACTTCCAATCACGCGTGGTGCAGGGCGTGTCCGAAATTAGGTCTGAGCTCATTGAGTGTTTCAATGGCATTCAGAGCTCTCCGGTTTGGGACGAACGCTCTGTGAGGGAGGCGGCAGGTCTAAAGCGTCTGCTAGAAGATGGTGAGTTTTCATTTTTTCTCGCTTTTTCTCCACAATATTCTATCACGTGGATGTATTATACGGCGCATTGCAGTCAAGGCTAATGGAGAGCGTCTGTGCAGTCGTGTATTTCAGACTTCTGCGATGCTGTATCTCGATCCGGGAAACAATAAAATACGACGACACATGGAGTGCTTCTTTACGCCGCGGGCAAACAACGCAGCGTTTGATTTTGTCTGCAAAGGAATGCTGTGACATTCTGGTTAATCAAATAGGCGATTGTCTGCGCACTGAACACCTTGCCGCGTTCTCTTTGATGAACCCCAAAAATTTTTCAAAATTTGCACGTCAATTTCCCATCCATTTGTTGGCTACTGTCTCCAAATTTTACCCCATGATAAACGTGGGTAAATTGGAAATGAATTGCGATGTATATACACCAATCAAAACTTTTTTGAACATCACATCAACTTGCGTGCTCTATGGGTTCCTCATAGATAACACTCTAGTAACTACATTTGCCGCGTCTGCAAAATTTCTGGACATCATTTTGACGACGCCTATTTCTTCCGCCGACGCAGAGCGAACATTCAGCACGCGGAAGCGTATTAAAACGTATCTCAGAAACACAATGAAGCAAGATAGATTAAATTCCTTGGCTGTTTTATCCATTCACAGAGACGTTATTTCTGGGATGCATGACTTTAATCAGCGCGTTATTGAGCATTTTGCTTCCAAGAAACCGCGGCGTGTTGCATATATGTTCAACCATCTGTTCTACCAGCAAAAAGTCGATCAACAACTATATTTGCTGTTTACCTCAACATCAAATTTTACCAGCAAAAAGTTTAACAACAACAACATGGCTTCATTAAGCAACATCACAAAGCCAAAGCCTAAACAACGTTTAAGTAGGAGTCTGCCAGATCCTGGTTTATCACCAATTGGTCCCTTCACTCAAGATCCTGCAAACTTTCAGCTAGTGCTGCAGGAGGCGATTCAAAATAACATCGTAAATCAGCTTCCAAATCTGATAGCGACATGTCTTGCGGATAATTTTAGCTCGGCCAACTTCTCCTCCGAATATTTTCCTCTAAGCCCAGGATTGAAAGAGTGTATGCAAGAGCAAATGACATCTCTAAAAGAAATTAAACAAGATATCGCTTCGATCCGAGAATCCCAAAATTTTCAATCCGAGAAATACGAGAGATTTTGGTCAAACAAAAAAAAACAGAAGATATACTCACACAATATGGTAAAAGAATACGAGATCTTGAAGACCTCGTTTATGATCTCGAAGAAGAGCTATTCAATGCCACAGAAAAAATAGAGGAACATGAACGGCGTTCAAGACTAGACAACCTGGAATTTCACGGCATTGCTCCTAAAGTAAATGAGGACACAGACAATCTAGTTATAGAAATTGGCAAGATGATTAATGTCGACATAAAACCTTCTGACATTTCTATTACCCATCGCTGTCCGACTCGCAACTCCAAAATTTACAAGCCCATAGTAGCAAAATTTACTAACCGAAAAATTCGTGCCAAAATCCTAAAGAATCGCCACCTCATTAAAACTTCTGTCAACTCAACATCTATAAGAAACATATCAAAAGTATTTATTGTTGAAAACTTGACTGACAGAAATAAGAACCTGTTCTACCAAGCAAAAGTTCGTAAAAATCAGTGTGGCTATGCTTTCCTATGGACTTCTAATGGAAAAGTGTTGATTAAAAAGAATAAAGACACCAACACCTTGCCCATTGATGATGATGAAGATTTAAATAAAATAAGATAAGTCATATCTTCTTTATAACTCTTTTTTTTTTTACATGACATCCATTATTCTTCCATGAACCACCCAAATCACTCTGTAACATGTTTTATTAATACCTGTAGTATGATTTGTGACCCATTTAGCACTTGTAGTGTGACTTATGCCATCCTTTGCTCCATATGCTATGTATTTTACCTCCCTATAACAGTCTCCATGATGGTGTTTAAGATCCCCAGCGCAAAAATTCTAATCGAACAACCTCATCGGTCCAAGAACTAACTTCTAATCACAACTCGCAGTGGGATTCAGAAAGATTTCATCCGCATTTTGCTTCAATCCCATGTCGGTACATTGAAATACCGGATATCAATAAAGTAACATCTAGTTTTCTACCCTCAGATCTCACTATTTTACATTTCAATATTAGATCCTTGGGTAAATATGTTGATGACCTAGCTGAACTAATTACTAATTTTTATTCCCTGCCACAAATTCTTGCGTTGAGCGAAATCAGGATAAAGAGGGACGCCGCTGTTAATAACGTTGACATCCCTGGTTACACCTTCATCCATGCTCCATCCCCAACTCAAGCAGGTGGTGTGGGGTTCTATATTAAAAATGACATGAATTTTCAAATAACGCAAGAATTTGACTTCGTTTTCGAAAACTGTGAGAACATGTGGATCGAGTTGAAATGCTCTGAACAAAATCCAAAATTCCAATGCCTTGTTATCGGTGTTATCTACAAGCATCCCCAGCGTAATATTCCATCCTTCACTGGAGCGATGTATTCTGTATTCGAAAAGCTGACATTAGCCAAAAAGCAATTCATAATTTTGGGTGACTTTAATATAAACCTCCTCAACACCCTCGATACTCCAACCTCCAAATACTTGGATATGCTCATGTCCAATTTTGTATTCCCAATCATCACTAGACCAACAAGAGTTACTTCATCCTCCCACACCTTAATAGATCACATTTATACCAACACCTTAAAATCATGCTCATCATCATTTATTATAATTAGTGATCTCACCGATCATTTTCCTATTATGTGTACTTTATCAACAACTAGTGCTCAAGTCCAAACAAAAACACGCATGAAGCGTGACATGGCAAATTTTTCTGCCGACACATTCAGATTGGAAGTTGAGATGATGTGTAGAAATTATGCCAGTGGTATATTATCCAAAGAAAATTTTAATAGTTCATTTGACCTCTTTCTTAGCCATTTTAAGTGGTTGATAAATAAGCACGCACCATTACGCCCTCTGTCACGCAGAGAAAATAAATTGTATTCCAAGCCCTGGATAACCAGTGGAATTCGCAAGTCCATCAAACACAAAAACGCCATGTTCAGAATAATGTTTCTGAACGGAAACGCATCGCAGCGTCATTACTTCAAAAAATATAAGAATATTTTAACACACTTGCTAAGAAAATCGAAACAGCAGTACTACCACAATATTCTAGTCAACAACAGAGGAGACGTCAAACGCACATGGCAAACCATCAATGAGATTATAAAAATTAAGACAAGAGAGGTCCCCACCGTCTCAGAATTAAAATTGGAAAATGGTACTACTGTGACAGACCCCGTCTATGTGGCCACTGAATTCAACAAATTCTTCTCTTCTATAGGGAAAAAACTCGCAGATGAAATCCCACATAGTACCAAATCAAATGCTGAATTCCTGGGTGTCCCTTTACAGAACTCTTTTTTTCTTGAGTCAACATCACCTTTAGAAGTTCTCTGTGTAATCAGGGACCTGAAAAAGGGTAAAGCGGTTGGACCGGATGGTATTTCCTCTTATTTTTTGAAATTAGTTGCTGATATCATATCACCAGCTTTGAGTAATTTCTTCAATTCGTCATTCAATTTAGGTATATTTCCTTCTTCATTAAAACTTGCTAGAGTTATACCAATTTTTAAATGCGGGAAAAAAAACAACCCTTCAAATTATAGACCAATCTCTATTTTATCTTCAATTAGCATCATAATGGAAAAGTTGTTGTATACCAGAATGATGAGCTATTGTACTAAATTCAGTTTGATAAACAAATGTCAATTTGGATTCCAGACCAAACACTCCACCAGTCATGCTATCCTTGATCTGACATCATTTATATATGATAAAATAGACAAAGGCGAGTATGTTTGTTGTGCCTTCCTAGATCTAAAAAAGGCTTTTGATACCGTAGACCACTCCATTCTCATTCACAAGTTAAGACATTACGGTTTTAGGGGTAATGCAGGAAAACTGTTATCCGATTACCTGACAGGCCGGTATCAATTTGTTGAAATAGGTCCCCATAGATCCCCAATGTTACCCATCCACTGCGGAATTGTTCAGGGCTCAGTAGTTGGCCCATTAGCGTTCTTATGTTTCATAAACGACCTTTCCAACAGCTCGAATCTTTTGAGTAAACTATTTGCAGATGATGCATGCTTGCTCACCAGCGCGAAGGATCCGACTACACTTCAGCTAAATATGAACACTGAAATAAATAAAATTTATGAATGGATGTTATGCAACAAGCTAACAGTGAATATAGATAAGTCAAAAGTCATGGTGTTCAGTTCAAAATCTCACACTAGATACCCCAACCTCGCAATTGGAATCAATGGCAGAAATTTAGAAGTAGTCCAGTCTTATAAATATCTAGGACTCAATATCGACCACCAATTAAAGTGGAACACCCACACTGCTGATTTGCATAGAAAACTATCAAGAACGGTAGGGATCCTGGGTAAGCTTAGATATTACTTACAGGATACCACACTAAGAACCATTTACTTCGCACTTTTTCAGGCCCACATTCAGTATGCCATAGCGGCATGGGGTTCTACAGCTAAAGTAAACATGCGTAAATTGGAAGTCTTACAAAATAGGGCCATTAGAATCCTTTCTTGGGCACCTTTACGTTCCAATTTAAACAATCTATATTATAAGCATAGAGTACTAAAATTACATGACATCTACAAACTAGAAATTTCTAAGATTATGCACCAATTCCAAAACAATCAATTGCCAGCGGCTTTCGACCAGTATTTTCTCACCCTAACTTCAGTGCATAAATATAACACCCGCTCCTCAACAAAGAGTAATTTTTTTGTGCCTCGCTTCTCACTAAGCAAATCCCAAAATTCTTTGAAATATCAAGGTGTTTCAATTTGGAACAGTCTACCCCAAGACCTACGTGAGTCATCTTACATGACTTTCAAATTTAATTATAAAAAATTCCTGATTTCCTCTTACCAACCCACCTGAATTTTCCAAGTCGCTGTTTCATATTTTATCCTTGCTTTGTGTCCATCAAGGTCATATTCAACTCGATCCACAGCCTGCCTGTAATGAAGAGACCTGTTTATTTGCTGTTAAATGCTTGTTGTATTTTATATATTGCAATGTTACTGTGGAATCATCATAATTCATCCCTATTCTTGTTATACTCTATATATATTGATGTGCGCAATCTTATAGAATTTTTGAACTGCTTTATTTATTGCCAGTTTTCTTACCTCCAATCTAACTCAGATTTCCGTGGTCACACACAAGTGCCTATCTTTGAGTTAACGCCTAATAAACAACTATCTCTTAATACTACAAGCGTTAACTCGTATTATTGTTATTTATTAAGATATTATTATCAATTATTGGTATTTATTAAGTGCAGCTTTATTTAACTAATATAGCATGATACCTTACCGGTACTATAGTGGTTCTCATCATCCTATTTGTATATTTCTAGTGCATTTTGTTGCCTCATGCGCTTTTGTACTGGATCTATCCTATGATTAATAGCTTAGCATTTACCAGAAAAATGCTTACCTTTTACTGCTTTTTTGCCCATTTTTGTCACATTTTCATGTTTACATCTGCCTCCACCTTCGGTAGAGACCTACGATTTTATATTTAAAAATCACTCAAATTCTGAGTGTTACTGAATTCACTTATACTTTCCGGCGGTCTCTACCCTCCTATGCCGTACTTCGGTACGGCGTCAAAATATAACACTATTTCCGCATCGATTGGAATAATTAACTCGACTTTATCTTTCTGTTTGTTATTCAATAACCAACTGCTGTTACCATGGCTACCTCGACCAGTGGTGTCGGGAGTCACATTCTCATATTAACTAGAGTGACACCGTGATATCGGTCACTAAAATGTGTAAAAAGGCCGTCTTCGACTTTATTATTTTATTTATTATTCACGACTTTTGCTAGTATCCTGTTTGACTTTTTTCTCACTATGATTTAATTTTTAGACTCACTCCCCCAGGGTGACGCTGCTCGATAACCTCTTCTGGTTTATCGCGCCTCCCTTCACACTGAAAGTATTGTTTTATATGTGATTCGTAGTTATTTTTGTCTATTGTGTACTTTTGGTATGTGATAAAATAAACTACTGACTGACTGACTGACTGGCAGTAGAAGTCTAGCAGCATATATATCTATGAGTGAGCGACGCATGTCCTTATCTTTGCATTAACTTTCCTTTCTTCATAGTAACGTTTTAAACCTTATTTTAGGTTTTGTCTGCTTTCCCGAAGTTTCTGTTAATATGTCATTGTATTTATCTGGGTAAATATTGCCTTTCCTTTTGAAAGAGATTTCAAAATAAACTATGTCTATATTTATTAATCCCTTGACTTGGACCGGTTTTAAAGACACTTTCTTATCGTTAAAAATTGTCGCTTTTGCCGATTGGTTGTTACCGATGGAATGGTTTTTATACTCATAAAATGATGGGAGAACTTACAGCGCTCATCCTGTCCCCGTAGATGGGGGTGACTTGGTCCCGCAGTAGCTTGCCCCGGTTGTTAAAATGATCACGCGCCGCCACTGCCTTGTACGCTTCGATAAAATTCATTAGGCCGCACAATGTGCTAGCCATGAGATCGTTTGCATTCTGTAATTTCGGGCATTTCATCATCTTCTGGAATGATTAATGTAAAGCGCAGGCTTTAAACGTTCGACATGGTGTGAACAGTCATTATGATACCAGTTAAAATAATACATGCTTTAAACGTATGCTTTAGGTTAATGACGTTTCACATTTGCGAGGGAAAGCGATATGTGTTTTTCATTCATTTCAGAGCTGCTACGTTGCAACGTAATTGCGTAACGAAGTCATTAGGGAACCTCGTTGTTTAACTCAAGTTGGCGCAGCAGACATGTGAAGAATTGGAGAACATTGAATAAAATAGCTTATACAATTTTACTGGTGAACGATAAATTCAATCTAATGGTACCATTCGAAAGCTATCTCCAACCTCTACAAATGTGTCGATATCATATAGGTTAAAACAAGAACAAATCGAAGTATTTGTCATTTAATTCAGAAGCTTTTCAAAAAAATTTGACGCTTTTCAGTTTTGCCGATTTTTGTACGATAATCGCGAAATTTCATCTCCACCTTATAATTATATTTAGTCTCCTATATTGTCTCTCAAACAATATAAAACTTGTCTGAATATAATATCAGGCTCGTGAGATATGAGGTTTCAAAGTTGCATAACTCACACGGGATGATAAGATAACTATCGCAACTTTTACGAAACCGCACGATATGAGTATTATTCCACTAGGAAAATAGCAAAAGAAAAATACTGAACTTACTAGAATAAAATGCAAAACAGAAACCAATCTCCAAACAAAATGACGAACGAAACCTGATCAGCAGACTGACGAAGCTAAAACAAACCGAGGCTGCCGCGTTCCCGCGATTCGCCGGACACAAAATGGCGTCCACTATAGCATCATTGCACTCGTGTCTCCACTTGGTTTATTGTCACTTTGGTTAACAGCATTTCTAAGTGCCTAAGAAAATGCCAACAGAGCGCTAACCCCGTTTAAAAATTGAAGCGACGTTTATTTTTAATAGTATATGTAACCTTATATTCATTGCGATTTTTTTAATTTATAAATAGAAGATTGCAATAAATTAAAATTAATTATGCGATGTCATTGTTTTTTTTTATAATGAACGTCACGCGTGACCGCTAATCCGATTAAGATTCGAAACTGAGTCACGACACGACTCCTCGCGTTGGCTATATTTCTATAAATATTGGAATATCGGTAGATTTTGGGCATGAAAACGACACAATAGAAACTCTATTAGTGCAGTTTAATATCGATTGTATTAATGCACCTCGTTGGCTAAAGTTTCAAGGCTCGAAGATAGATGTCTGTTATTATCAATAATTTCGTGGGTGTGAACTGTGAACACGAAAACGCAAAGAATGAGCAGAGTTGGTAAAACCTTGGACCACAACTGAGGAAAGTCGTCATTTCAGTGCAGGTGTTAGAATTTTCGAATCTTTCCATTTCCAATTTTTGACTCTAAACAAGACTTGGTGAAGGGATTCTCAACAGTGTCATTGCTGAATAACGACGTTGTTTGTGACAATTTTAATTGGGATTTGAGAGTTTTAACGATAGGGGTTACGTAATTCCTAGTTATAACTTAATACGCTACGACATTTTTAGGATAGAATTTACATATTTATCAGGGAGGAGAGGAAAGCCGATAAGACGGCTTAACTATATGGCAAACAACGGCCTCTCGTCCGGTTGCCAATCCACGTCGTTTATGGGATTAGTTTTTTTTTTTTTTTGGAGCATGGACTTGATGGTGGAGGAAGCCGTAACCGACCAGCGATTACGTGAACCGCCCTACGGCGACGAGGAGTACAGCGATCTTCTCGCACATAACTATCCCAGCATTGGATTCAAACATGCGAACCCACGCAGAGTAATCAGAGGTGCGGTGACAAGCGTATTCCTAACGCTTAGCACGACGCGCCACACCGCCGCGAAATCATTGTTGCTGTTAAACTCATTTGATCGCCATTAAATTGTGAAAGACTAGACTATGTCAATTTATAAAGAGAACTGGGCGAGGAGAACAGTCAGGTTCAGCTTAAAAATGAATAAAAATTCTGGGAATATACATTTTGTGTTTGTTTGTGACGATTTTAATCCACTGCAGACGAAACTAATTTAAAAAGTTATGTCTATAGAGTCAAATACCTTTTCGCCTTCAAAAACAAACTTTATAAGTTTATATGAACACATTTACACTTCTCTCCATTCAGTTACTACTTAACTACACTGAAACCTCGGGATGAGAATCTTAATCATTTTTATCTTAATCTACATCATCACCTCATCTTGGTGTCAAGATGAAACAGTGTTTCACTGCTCTACCAAGCCTGGATGCCAGATCGCACAATGTGATCCGGTTTCTGTAGGATGGGACAGACCAGGCTTCGACATTGATGAACATCTGCATGACAAAGAGTTTCCAATTACGTGCAAATACCAGAATACGGCACAACCTGAGAATGATGCCAACCTGTTTCCTTTAGTATCCAGGAATACTTTAGGTACTTTGGTTTTATTTAGTTCGATGATTTTTAATTACTTGACCCCAAAAACGAGTAAAGCAAACTTGCTAAATATGATCGAGTCTTACATTTTAGACTTTTGACATTGAATCGATATATTACGTTTATTGATGATAAAAGCATCAGTCTATGTCTTTATTGTGTACTCATTTATCATAGGCTTACACTTAAATGTATAATATGAATTATCTTATGTTATTTACAGATCAGGTGGCTGCCACATTTGCAATGCTAAAAATGACCCGACGTTATAAGGTCGAATACAACTAGAGAATGGAATTTATCCACAATTTCTTATAAAATAATGTATTTCTCTGGTTACTTTTTAGATTTTTTAAGTCTATTTATCACAACATTTCAACCTTTTTCCAGAGAAACTCATAAATTCTCAAATTGGATTGGTATACTCAATTACCGACCGTAGCATTACCAATCAACTATTTAAGCCCTCGTTGTTTACTTGTCAGTTCAATTCGTGTGTTTAAATCGTTCAAAACAATTTGTATATAATCTGATAGAAGTTTTTGAAGAGCTCAATTTGGAGCTTCAGAAGTATGTGCACCAAGATGGCGCACAACCTGAATCTAGTATGTGTACGATGTCATAGTTCAGGTTGTGCGCCATCTTGGTACATATACTTTGGAAGCGCCTACAACTTCATACAGATATCGGAAGTATCAAATCAAAATTGAAAGAGCTGCAAGGAAAAAATGAGATTGATGAACTTCGGAAGATAAATGCAGAACAATCATCTGAGATCAGAGAGTTGAGGAAAGGTTGGTGAATGTTGTTTATATAAAATACTGATTATTGGTGCAAGGATTCTCAACAGTACCATAACGTATGGAAACGAATCTATCTCTAATTCAAAACACTTTTTGAATTATTCACATGCGATTATTAACGTACATAAACATGATATTTCCATTTTTAGATTTGATTGAAGTTCAAGAAAAGAATGATAAGTTGGAGAAAGAGATGAATAAACAACAGAAAACAAATAATGCGTTGAAGAAAGGTAGTAACTGTTACTTTACACTTTTGAAGCATTATCGTTGTTTCAGAAGTTATAATAGAATAAATCGGCTAGATGCACATACCCCACCCACATGAACATAATGAGTTGGTAAAAAAAAGGCCAGGTCATTTGGAATATACTTTAGACAGAACATATCTTTGAGCAAAGCGTACGAAACTTTTGAGTATTATTATACACAAGCAGAAGTTCAAGTGTTTGTCTTTGTTATTAATGAATTTCTGATTCCGGGTCACTCTGTTTTATTATAATGTAAACAAAGAAGAGGTAAATGATTTGACTTTGTAAAGTTGAAATGGGAAATAAATGATACCGAATCTTTCATCTGATTATTGTTATTTTTAGCGATATCTCGAATTGAACAAAAAGGGGTTGAAACGGAGAAGCCTTCGCATCTTCAAACTAGATCAAGACAGATCACCAGACCAACAACAAGGACTCGAACAACATTAAAATCAACTCCTCCTCCAGGTGAAAGATAAATAAAATATCATTCGGATTGTTATCATTTCAACATAAATTGAAGCAAAAAATATGAAGCTGGTGCTATAGGTTCAGTGTACGTTCAGTATATCCAAGTCATGTTGGATGCCATTGAAGGTTCTGGAATATTCTTCAGATCTTTTGTACAAATCGAATGAGAATTAATATAAGAAAATAATAATTATCTAGTATGGATCATGGTTAGAAATGTATATTGCGCTGGAAACTCTAACCCTAACTGGATAATCACTATTGGCAGGGGCTTTGTATACAAAATATCCTATTCTTCTTTCTAAATGCATTTCATCGGATACTTCCGGGTTGCTAGTTTCGGCCCAACCTATTCAGCCAATTTTTATTAATAAACGTTGCAGTACGACTAGGTTCGGGTGTACCTGGTGCTTCTTGGTTTCGAGAGTCACTTACCGTTTTATCTAAATTGCTTCTTAATGTACTTCCATGTCAAAGAATCATTCACTCTATTTCAGAAAACTGCAAATTGAAGATTGGAAATATCTGTTATTTTGCTGTGGTGAACCCAATTGCAGTCAACTACAACGAAGCATTTCAGATCTGCCAGAAACGTAACGCAAATGTTGGTTTGATCCGGAATAAAGAGTCTTACAATGCAATTGTAAATTATTTCAGAAATATCTTATATGATTGGCCATGGATCAATATATGGACAGGAATCCGCTTTGATCCAACGGTTAGTGTTCTATGGATGTTCTATTTATACTCGTACAACACGGGGATCTGTTGTTAGACGAGTGAAGAGAGTGAAGGCCGCAAATACACTTCAACAGCAAAAGTTTTAAATTGGTAATCAAGCGTTATTAGAAGGACTGGCTGAAAAAAAAACACCTACCCAAAAGTATATCATAAAGTTATGTGAGCCAATTGAATTAGGAGTATGCTAACTGTGTTGGGTTCTTCTTGTTCAATACTGTAGATTCGATCTATTAACATCAGAGTTCTGTGGTATTTTTGAAAAGCCCTCACAGAGATATATTCCATTAAATACATTAGTTTTACAATAAATAAGAAGTCGCGGGAAAGTCAATCCCAAGCCGCAAGAACATGGAGTTTTACTTGCGAGCATATGTGTAGTCAATTAAGAATAATTCAATAATATTAGTATTGAGATAATTTTTATATTTTCTTCTCAGACTCGTGCCGTCACACCTAAAGATTCATTCATTAAATGGTTCTCAGGTTTTCCACATACCGGAATTCATTATAAAGATTACACAAATGTTTATCTGTATGTTCATTCCAACCATAGATTGCTAGGTATGGGCAATGCTCCTCCTACACGGGAGTTTTATAGAGTGATTTGTGAGATCCAGATCTGATGAAACGTCGTCCTGGTTGAGGTTCTCTGGATCATTAAATCATTGAATTCGAGTTTAAACAATTGACATATAATCATTCATTCAAATTTTAATTAAAAATAGCAAACATTTTCAAACAGTCATATTGTTTTATATGTTAGATTATTTTGACTACGTCGTACCAACTTTTTTGAATTATGAAGGTGGAGATGGAAAATTTAGAGATTTCAAACTCTCAATCCATCTAATTTTAGAAATTCAAAAACAAAAAATATCACGAATTTGCCTCATCACTTCGAAATAAATTCAGCTTCCATGTGACATTTTTTATTTTGTTATCACGCCTGTTCCTCAAGGGATGTAGCAAGAATATTTCGGGTTCGCTGGGTTATGATAGTTTATCTAATTATAATACAGCTGATAATGTATCTCTTTTTAATGGTTAGATAAACAAGAGAGCAATGCTCAAATATATGGACACGCAGAACAATTTCTCACAAATCTTGGTGGTGACTTACCAGTACCTGTATCGGGGACCGAGGTACCGTGACGGTACAGAGACTGTCATAGATATTTTAGGTCATGTGACAATGATCCATTTTTCTTGATTATATTGAAACATCAATTGAAATATCTCGTGATATGAGTCAACATTGTACCGTATTAACGGATCAGGTACCGAACCACAGTCAAACATTTCACATAGAAACGTTCCTAAATAACATGAGTCAACTTAACATCAACTGAATCGGGTTACAAATTTTGGTAAAGTGACTGTCATAGCCGTTTAGGGCTGATGAACAATTCAACTACACGGAAAACTAACCAGGTCTATCTGTAGTCGAGTTGTCCGTGTGTCTGCATCCCATTTCACAAGTCCCGAGACAATGATCTACTCTTCTCCATTCAATTACAACATGAATTGAAATACTAAGTAATTCGTTTCATTCCCTTCTACATTATTGGAACAAAATTTTAAAACCAAGCCCCGCTTTTACCAGACAGCTACGAGTTAGTTCAGTGTCACCGCGCTGTGCTACGGTACCGGAACTGCCCTCTCTTTAGAAGTTCCCATCTTGTGACAGCGTGAATTGAAATTGCAAGATGGTCCGACTCACAACTGTAGTAATACCAACGATCCGAGTCACTACTGTAATATAACACCAAGTACGGCACTATTCGCTATTCACCATTCCTCAAATCTTAGCAAAGCAAGGATTCTATTACGAGCCACAGACGTTCGATGGCACGTGGTCAAAAGACACGAAGAGGAGTGCCAGCATATGCGTCCACAGAACGTTCGGTGACGTCATAGCAAGCAAAAACAAATCTCACAGAGCCACCAGAAATATTTGAAATAAATAAAAGTAATAGCCTTCTGGAGAAAAGTTTCATCTTTAACCACTGAAAATTTCAAAGCAAATGGTCCAGTGATCAAAGAGAAAAGCGACTTTTTATTTAGATTTTCCACTAGATGTCCAAAAAAGTGTCAAAGAACAACAACATAATATTGAAACGATCCATAGGTCCACCACGTGTCCAATAATAAGAAGTGAAACATATTTTAAGGGGCGCATAAGTTGTTATTACATCGCCCCAACAGAAACTTATAGAAGAAATAAAGTAAATTGTATCGAACAGACATACAGACAAACAGACAAATACCTATCAACATACTTACCGATTGAAATCGATAAGTAACAACCTTTAATCTGATATTGATGACCAAATTGCTTGTACTGATCTAGGACGTGACGTACAGGAACCTATACCTTACGCCAAGCCGACGTACCGGGTTATGGGTGCTCCAGAAGTATGCGCACCAAGATGTCGCACAACCTGAATCCTCACCGGTACGGGTTATGTTCAATATACCTTGCACTAATATCTGAAATAGACATATCTATTAATGATGATGAATTTTTCAACAAATAAATCATAATATTTCACGATTTTTTATTATTATGTGTGATTTTTATGGTTGTTAACGTTTGGAAAACTTGCATCAATTCGTTCCTAATTATGGTTCCAGGAAAATTCGCCGCAGGAAATCTCGCCGTAGGAAAGAGCATACCCTAACCCTATAAACCTAACTGTTTTAATCACAAATACTTGTTTTACAGCAAAATGCTATTGCGGGCATTTTTCGACTTCATACTTTAGTCATACCATCCCATATTTTAATACCTTCGAGTGTTGTTGTACCAAACTTGTTTAGATCTTTTGGCGACTATTGTTTCAGCGGCACCTTCAAAGCACGAGATTATAGATAGGTACATATACCTAATCTTTACATCTGAGAAATACCAATGGAGTTTATTTCAGAGAGACAAGTGGAACAATTAGTAGGCCATGCTGTTAAGTGTTAATTAACTAGAAATTAACCGCCTCACAATTGAAACATACAATTAAACTAAATGTAGTGAAACCATTCGAGGAAAACTCATTTAGACTGTTTTCTAGGCTTTTATTAACTTAAAGATTACTACTATACTAAAACAAGAAAAAGAACAAGTTACAAGATGTAGCAATCCTGACGCACGCTAACCAAAAAAAACCTTCGCATAGCGACGAGACTATTAGCGATGGTGCCACGTTGGCCACATTAGGTGGCGCTAATTCAATTTCATCACACTAAATAAATCGAAAATCTCATCGTAAATTATCCCAATCGGTTGTGTCATTTTTGTACTTAATGATCGACTTACAATAATACGCTCGTAAATACCCAATTTATAAAATTCATTGCGCGACATTACCACAATGTGTATGGAGCCTCCTCAGGCAACACTGATTGGTTGAGCTGAACTTTTAACAGTTGACCCTGGTATTCTGCAAGATTGTCATAATGTCTGATGCCGTCATAAGCACTCAATAAATCTTGCTTTCGCGCTTAACTTGAATAAATATACGACATCGAGTTTAGACTTATCAATTATTATTCAAGTAAATATACCACACTGTAAAAAACTGTTCAATTCAAAGGTGTATTATTCCTAGTGTTTGGTGGACTAAAAACAAAATACAATTCCGACTATTTTGTAGCAATAATATCAGTAAATTTATTTCGCAATCGAAGTAATCAAGCAAATTAACCATCGATAAACCACCGAGATTTGTTTTCACTGTGTCAGTATAACTTTGTGAACACTAGATACCTTACCATTTTTATTAAAGTGTAATTATGTTCGAGGACGCCTGTAACGCCTATGTGTGTATAGCGCTACAATTCGCAAAAGTAGAGTTTCATGTGTATCAGGTGAAGTAATAAACGAATCTATATAGGCATATTCTATTTTACGAACAGACAAAAGAACATGGAAAATGCAGGTACGGTCATATTTTGATTTTAATATTTATTACTTTATGTTTAGATTCAACCAAGCGGGATTGGATAAAAACTATTCCATTGGGTAGGCTGCAACCTAAGGGCTCCCAGTTTTGGAGGCCTCCACATTCAATTATAAACCATTATTCATTTTTAAGTCGGTTTTATATTTTTAAAGGCTTGTCCCAGAATTAAATTGTTTTGAAAATTTAATATTTGTTTAATCAGGTCAACAGTCCTTGTCTCGAATATTCACCGTTTACAAACTTTGAAAATTAAGTACAGTCGAATAAATGAATTTGTCTGAATTTGAAAAACTCAACCCCTTTGACGTTTGAAACAAAATACGCTAATAATATTTAATCAATTGAACCCGTTTTATCGTATAACGTCTTTATTGTTTAAAAAGATGGGAAATATGTGCATATATGCTATAGCTATACTAGGCAACAAAGGATCTGAGAACGATTGGATTTTTTACTATTTTGGATCTTTTTTTATTCTAGACCCGTTTGTCTAAATAAAAATAGAATAATAATTTTATTTATCAGTATTGTTCTGTTTACCAGTAATTGCGCCATGCCTCTCGCGACTAGACGGGTATTATGACGTCGAGTTTTCTGGGGCCATGGCATTTTACTACATCTTGGGTGCTTTAATTCAACTCACTATCCGATCTACTTGGGTGCTTCTTACATACGCACTTACATACGCATCTTACCTGTAATTAAATTTCGTATATCACGCAATTAAAATAAATATTTATGGCTTCCATAATGACCACGTAATAGAATATTTATGACGTCATTGTTGAAAAGAAGCTTCACAAATGGCATAGCTGGCGGATTTAGCGCCTTCCATAGTCTAAATTCGGTCCTGTATAGGGATGTTCATTCAAACATGCTTTTCACACTGTACTCCAAAACAGCCAACTGCTGAAAATTACGCGCAAAGATTTCATAGTAATGGCGGTTCAATAACATATTCTCTACAAATAAGGCTCTGAAAAATCATCTACTTATAAGTACGGATGACCATTTACACATTTGCTCAGAAATGGGCTCTGTACAACCAAAGTCTCCAACGTTTGGGCTGGGTAGGCACTTAAAAGTTTGGCGACATTCATCGCACAAAACTAGATCGTGTAAAAACAGATTCACTCCAAAAAAGGCCCTGTATAAGCCACTACTGAAACCTGACCGTTTACAAGACACTGCTGAGCGAATACTCACGTACTTCTGAGTAGTTACTTGTATTTGTAGCTGATTCTTTTCGAAGAAAACTATTCGCTTTTTAAAACCACCGAGCTCTTTAAAAAAGCACTTACTAATGCACTTTTTAATAAAATATGCCACTTTTCAAAGGCTATGAATACTTAATCGCCACTCCGATAAAGTTACACGCTTCATCTAAAATATGTTTTTTCGAAAATAGTTATGCTCCGTCATAAAAAGCTGGGAAAAAATTGTCTAAAAAATTAGCTTGTCCCATGTTTAAAAGGGGAGGGTTTTGGATACAACTATATAATATATTTTATTTATAAATTCTCAGCACCAGGGCGAGTCGTTGAGACAACATGGGATCAAAAATACATCAAGTTTCAGTGGCGAAGAACAGAAGGAATAAAACATTATACTTTGGTCGTCAGAAATGTTTTGGACAAGACCAAAGAAATAATTCATAAAGATTTTCCTGAAAATAAATGCCAACATCGGAGGGAGTTGAAAGAAGAATTGAGAATCGGTCAAACTTGTGAAATTAGGCTCAAAATATTTTGTCCGAATGATGTTGTGAAAGATTCACAATGGGAGACCTGTATCATTGGTGAGAAAAAAATTTTCATCGTGTATAATTGAGTTTAAAGCAAGTTGTGGTTGAGTTCTAAAGCAAAATATCTTTACACAAAATGACACTCGACAATTTTCAATTTTGAGTGGTGCGCCCGCCAAATGTTTTTTTAGTTTAATTAATCTGGTTCGTGCGAGCAATTCCAATCCCTTTGCGTTCCTGTATCAGTACCTGATTGCCACTGCAATATTAGCAAAACTAGCTAGCAAAATACACAATGTTATAAACAGGTATTTCAAACTAAATTCGATCAAAGTCAATGTAACAATAAATTTGAATAAAAGTTTTCCTCAGAAATTTAGGCATTTTAAATCACCGTTACAGCAAGGAAGTCTAACAATGCCGTAAGATCCATAGCAAAAAGAAATAATATTTTGCGCCTACAACTACCAGAAAAGCCATCTTAAATGATGGCGCAGCCCGCGGCTTCACCCAAATACTTGTATCTGGCCCATCTGTAATAAAGGTTGCACACCCCTGGTTTAGACAATTGCTACTGTTATGAGATACTGATAAATTTCTGAAATCTGTGTAATCGAGCCTTGATGTCCAGATAAAATGATGTGGTTGTCAAGGAAAATAAAAATTAATTGGATAAGCATCCATGCATCTCGGTAATAAATTTTAACTCATATAATAAGTAAAAGTAATAGCCTTCTGGCAAAAAAATCAATTTTTAACCACTGAAAATTTCCAGAAATTGGTCCAGTATTTGAAGAGAAAAGCGATTCCATCATGACGAAAGAGAAGAATAATACTAATAAGAACAACAACATAATATTGAAACGATCGTTATGTACACTGACGTGTCCAATAATAGTTTTTTTTATATTTAGATATATATTCACCATTGATTCGAAGGTTTGCTTGTTAGACTATTATTTAAAGGTGTTATAGTATAGGTTCTGTCGTGGGAACGAATATATAAAATTAGTGAACAAATTGTACTCACAGGGGGACCTAAAGTCCCACGAAATCCTACTGCGATGGTGAACCTTGAGAAACCAACAAGAAGCCTACATGCCCAATGGATGGAGCCAGAGATGAAGCCAGACCATTATGAAGTCGTATGTATACCTGCAACTGGGAAAATAAAAACTCAAAAATGTTTCAAGACTAACACTACGTTCAACAGACTAAAAACCAACACGAATTATCGCATATTAGTTCGTGCAGTTTATGCTGATGATCGTGGTCATGATTCTGAAACAAACATAGTCAGCACTCATGCAAGTACGTTTTTCTCTGTTTCCTAACACCGAGCCTCAAAACTCTCGTTTTTCCATGCAGGGAAAACTTATCCTAAAAACAGTTTTATAAATGTTTACGTGTTATAACATCTGGATTGAATTCAAAATGTCTAGTCATTAATTCCAACACAGTTTTCGTATTTTTCACATATCATCGAAGTTAAAAGCTTATGAATCAATGCCGTGTATTTGAATAAACAAAGACAAATTAGGATAGGATTGGATTTACATATTTATCCCGGGGGGAGAGGAAAGCCGATTAGGCGGCTTAAGCATATGGCAAACCACGGTCCCCCGTCCGGTTACCAGTCCATGTCGGGTATGAGATTATTTAGCAATTTACTTGTTTCGGAAGTAAATGTTTCCCAAAGCTCATCAAAATGCGCCAACAGCCGCACAAAGAGTGCTTGAAGTTTCATTCATAGGTTGCAAAAATGAAAATGACATTGTTTTCATTTTCAACAGAGCCAAGTGCTACTCTGACGACGCAGTACAGCCATATTCATAGCAGAAGCATCAGAATAGAAAAGCCGACAACAGTGAGTAAGTATTTGCCGAAAATATTGGAGTAGAGTAAGATGGGTAAAAACTTTTCATATTGGTTTGGTGCAAGAGAAAAAAGCATCTTTTTGTTTACTGAATCATATTTTAATGGTTCATACATGCCAAGCGTTATCGCAGTTCACTAATATGATTCAGATAAAAAAAAACTATTCAAAACATCATTCTTTGTTCAAAGTGTTTTTACTGAAAACAAGGCCGAACGCAAGCTGATAAGTAATGAGCTACTTTGTTTGAGAAAGGACCTTCGCAATTTAGCATACTTACATGGGCTGACTTGAGTGGTGTGCATGGGATCTACACCAAGATCTGCTGTTCTAAATCAGGGTTTGTGATTCGGGGTTAAAATACCCTGGAATTGGGAGTAGAAATTTAGTGACAACTGGAGTCCAAATTTTCTATAAACATTGAAAATAAATTTGAAATTACCAAGCGATTCCGAAGAATCATGCACAAAATTTTTACTATCAAAATTTGGTTTTCAAGAGACTTGTGTATTGAAACGGTGTGCTAATGGTTTGGTACACTCTTACTGGGGCCATATTATTTATATTGAATATTTTGTTATTGGTAATTCGGTAAATTTGTTTTCAGATCACAGTCAAGTGACAAATGTCAGAAAAGATGATTTTGGTGAGCACTGTGTTAAAGCTTGTGTAATTTTTGAAAAATGCCAGTTTCATTATCACAGCTAATAATTGTAATAATATGCCTTATATTCATTCTATCGCAAAGAGAAGTTGGTGAGTCATTGTTTCGTTGGTCAAAGGAGCCATTCCCACTTTGTAATGATTAAGAATTCAAAAGTTCTCTAATATTCATACTGTTTAGCGCTATGTTACAAATTACTAACGCTCAGCAAGTAAAGCACGATCAGGTTGTGAAAGAAATAGTTCTTTTTATTAAGCTTTGATTAACAAAAAATTGTCACATTACCTGATAAAAAGGAGGAAAATCACACGCCTAAGGAAAATATTATCCATGCATTAGGCATGCATATCAATATACCTTCGATGACAAGATTCCAACATTCGATACGGATAGGCCAAAATAATAATAATAATTTAACTTAATATTTATTTGTGACTCTTCGTGTAAATCTTTATTTATACGTTATGTGTAAAGCCCACCTGATTATCCATTAATGAACTCTTTATATCTGCTACAGTATTATCTTTTTCGCAGACAAACCACGCAACGTTGAAACAAAAATGTCAACGAATGATGGAGGCATTGAAATGGCAACTGTTAGTTGGGAACCTCCCGGCTTTTCAGGAGAGTCCGATGATTATGAGATTCTACAATATGATGTTAAAGTGCTACAAGACGGCCATACGATGTTCACTAAACATCTCACCGACCAATCTTGTACAGAAAAATTTCTTATCAATTTGGGTAAATGTTATACTGTGCATATAAAAACAAAATATGAAGAAATCGATACAGAGAAGATAATTGAAGCAGATTTAAAGACTGTTTTTCATTCAAGTGAGTTTTTACATCCCATCATCCCCATAGTTCAATGTAGCCATATTTCATAACCTTAGTTTGGTATTTCTGTAACCAACATATACAAATGCCTTTGAGGTAAATCTTTTGTGATTTTACATATTCTGCAAGTTTGCAAAATGAAAATGTAGTTCTAGGTTATGTACGGTTTAATACAACTAAGTAACCATCAATTCCACATTTTGAAACCATTGTACAAGAAATTGAGGTTTAAGACTTGTGTCTCTCTCAAGCATGTTAGCAACTGCAGATGAAGAAAACATCACAATGAAATAATTATAACTTGAAAATGTATTTTTTTTATTTATAACAACTATGTAATTTTTGTATTCTAGGGCCTACAGAACCTAATGTTAGAGTCGGAGTTGACAAGCAGAAAGTGCTGGTACGATGGGACAGTTCTCGGGGTGCTGAACGATACGAATTAAAAATATTTGAGTCCGAAAGTAAAAGGCAAATCGAATACCAGGAAATCAGCAAATCACTGACAAAGCACACAAAACCGATTGGCGATTTTAATCTTGGAACTTATTACACCTTCCAAGTCACTGCCCATGGTAAAGACAATCGGTACACCACAAAAACTATAAACTATTTAATAGGTAAGACAAACCATTACATTGTTTTTTTTTTCTTCTGACCCATTTCGACCATTGCTATTTCGGATTACTAAACCACTGACGCCTATGTCACAAAATCAGAAAATATATAGCTCCGAGCACATAAGTGGGGATTAAATTATAACTCTTCTATTAGTACTGTTTCCACTTTTGGTTGAAAAATTAGGAGTTGACTTAAAGCAAACTTGTGTATAAAAAAGGTCGAACAGTAGAACTCTCTAAACAAATGCATATTTCAGTCCAATAACTAAGCATCTGACATAGGTAATTTATTTTTGGTATCAAAATCGAATCACAATTGCATAAAAGCTGTGGTTCGCCATGCAATTAATTAATCATCTTAGGATGGGATAGAATTTAACATATTTATCCCGGGGTATAGGAAAATGATAAGATGGCTTAATTATATGGCGAAACCCCACCTCTCGTCCGTTTACCAGTCCATGCCGGGTATGGTACTAGTTAGCCAGTTATTAGTTTACAGATGCATGGACTTGAAGGTGGGGGAAGCTGTAACTACTTATCATCCTTTTTTAAATATCTTCTAAAAAAATTGCATTAAGGTGGCGGCTCCATACCAAGAATGGCGAAGGCTTTCTTGAACAAAGAAAAGCCGACAGAGTGTGTTGACCTCAGATGGGAAGCTCCGGAGGAATCGATTCCTTCACATTATCTCGTGAAAGAGGCAAATAGACCCGACATGACGATAAAAGTCAATGCAACTAGCTGTTCATTAGACGGATTGAAGAGTGGTCTCCCACATCAGTTCAGTATCATCGCGGTCTACAATAGTTCTAAAAGTGATGGATGCCTCACGAATGAGGTTACAACAGATCCAAGTTAGTTTAATTTTTCTTCTATTGGGCGGTTTCACAGAGTGTAGAAGAGCAGTCGGTAACTTTTATGTTGTTATAATGTCGAAGGCTTTTAAAAGGCATAATTTAAATTTTGAACAAATATATCCGAATATTTGAAAAACAAGAGTTGGCAGTCAGAACAGTCTTGTTCAAATACCTTGAAATCTCAATCAGATGTAAATTTATCTCTGCCCCACTGCTCATCAAAAAACCATGTATAGTTAAAAGTTCTGCATGTAAATGTTTTTCAGGACCATCATATGCCCAGAATCTTCAGATAAAGCTAGATGATCAGCACCCTGATAAGATGATCGTTTGTAAATGGGATGAAACCCCCAATGCCACGATGTATAAAATACAAGCGATGTCAGATGGTTTTCTACAAGAACATGTAATAAAGAATCTGCAGTTCAAATTCGAAAATTTACCTCCTGACACGGAATTCAGAATATCAGTGAAAGCTGGTAATAAAAGCGGTTACGGAAAAGATTCTCAGGACAAAATAAAAACAGGTAAATGCAGTATTACTAATAGTCTTTAGTTCTTTATTATTACTATAACACTTATTATTGCACACTTTATAAACTACTTAAATTGTACAATAGCGAAACTGCGACTCGCACTTTGGGTAAGGACACTAAATGGGGATGCATTAGAGATTGCATGAACAAAGTAGTTTTATTGCATATTGATGGAGGAATACAGTGTTCCAAAATAGATGAAAACTTACTGAAAAAGGTTGGGAACTAATAGTTTAAACTTAAAGCATTTAGAAACAGGCACTAATAAATTGCCCAATATCTCACTGCTTGATTAAACTCCATTAGGCTGTTGTATCACTTTCCCGATTCGGGGCTTGCTACCGTACTCTTAGTTTATTCTGTATTTCTTTTACCTCTGACACCTACCAATGGTTAATGGTTCGGGGAATCTGACAGAAGTAATTTGTTACAATTCACAGAAATTTGGGTTCCGGCAGACATTTCATTGCATGCTGATGGAGACAATTCACTGACAGTGCAACTAAATCAAGCCAGACATGGATTGCAAAACATTGTTTCACTTTTTGAAGCAAGAAATGATGTTTATGTTGAAGAAAAGTCAACACATGAAAGCGTTTGCAGATTCGACAAAGTTAAGAACAACACAACATATTTTGTCAAAGTACAAACTGTGAATGGTGTAAGAAAAAGTAGAATCACAAGATCAAAGAATATTCTAACAAGTACGTGGCATACACTGTTTAGGTATCTCAGTTTTAAATATTGATCACATGAACAAGTCAGTAACAGGAATGATGTTTAAGTGTTTAATGCAGTGTTTCCCAACCCGAGTCCGCGGTCTCAAATGAGTCCGCGGAGCGTTGGAATGAGTCCGCAACGAGCCAGAAATTCACTGCGGGCCGCAAACGTTTTTGCGTAACTTGACCATTAACAAAGTTACGATTTAGGTTACAATTTACAAAATATAAAAAGCAAATTTATTCATATACCATTAATCGAGTCAATAATTACTGGGTACTGAGTAGGGCTGAGCATATATTCGAATATTTAACTACTAGAATAGCAATTTACTATTCGAATATTTGGTAAGAGGTGACGCGACAGGCCACTTGCGCGTCGCCTCATCAAACGATTGGAGTTCACAACTTACTTGCGGATTTCCGACGAAAACACAGGCCGGCAAACGCGTGGATAGATATCTAAGTGGCGTTTATCGCGATCTCGAACAACGAGGAATAATTTTCTTTTCTGGTAGGTGTCAATGGTGGCAACCTAAATTTTCTAAATTGAAAAGCGGCAATACAAAATACTAAAAATAAAACGGAAAACACCAAAGTTAAGTTCTAAGATATTAAAAACGCTTATTTGAACATTGTAAATCGCAAAATTTCGGGTGCTACTGTAGTATCCGTATCAGGGCATTTTCCCTTAGGATTCTTTGCTTTACTGCCTCCACATTGGTACGCACAGTACTGGAGTGCCGTAAGTGTTATACAAACAGCTCAGATTTGTCGAATTCACAAAAATACGAATCGAAACAACATATAATCGGGCACTTTACCACGCATTTTTGTGTCCACGGATTGTCATGATATTTTCTGAGTAGTATTGCTTCTATTTCGTCAACACAACCGCAGATTAAAATTACCACAATTAAATTAATATTAAAGAAAGGCGATTTTTTATTTACTAATATACTTTAATTATATTTTTAATAAATACTAGAATCAAGTTGTACTTTCTGGAAATTCATAGTAGATAGTAGGATTTTTCTAACAGCGATAACAACTTCGCAAGATCGTAAAAAATATGTATCAAAACTAAATATAATCGGGCAATATATTCTCACATTATTATGTTCGCAGATTGCCGTGGCATTAGAGAAGTAGTGCTTTCATCTTGTCATAAGTCGACGCAACCGCGAGTGGCCATGAACACAACTAAATTAAAATAGAAAGGCATTTTATATTCTCGTCGTTGTCATGGATTGAATATTATGCGACAGAAAAGGCCCAAAAATTGGCTCTATCAACAAACGCGCAATTGCGGCGAATTTCCGATTTTGAAATTCGCTAAAATTCTGTTCTGTTTGGTTTTATTACTTCTTCACGCAGAGTACATTTGCAATAAACGCACGTTGAGTCCGCAAAGGCTTTCGCCGGTGAGAAAATAGTCCGCGACCAAAAAAGGTTGAGAAACGCTGGTTTAATGTAATCACTGGAAAGTTACAGTTTTCTCAAAATCCAAATTCCAAACCAAAACAGTCAACGATTGGTTATGGCCATGGTTTGAAATACAATTAGGTCATCTTATAAACTGCGCTCTCTCCTGAGTAAAGAAAGTGCATCGGCTAGAATGTTGAAAAAAACATATCCGAATCATGAATATTCTTCCAATTTAAATTTTGCCTTGAACAAAATAATATTTCCATACATAAGTTTCTCCTAAACTAACTTCTACCAAATTTAAATGATACCAAAGTTCATATTTTCAAAATTTAGTCAATTCTATGCAAGATTGAGTCGATGAAAAGTATTCTAACAGAAGACCCGTTCTATACTTTACAGGACCAAAAGCATCTGTCATTAAGAGCCTGGATTTGTGCAGTGGAAATCAGTCCACAGATATCAATATTGAATGGGAATTACAAAATGGAATCTTGTATTATGAAATCGAAATCCAAACTAACCAGGAGATCGAGAATATTCTCAAAGTAACAAATACTAACCGGTGCAAATACCGATGCCTACAGGAAGGCAATGAATACACAGTGCGAGTGAGAGCGGCTAACACGTTTGAGTTCGGAGAATGGTGTGAAAGGAGCTCTATTCTTCTGGGTTAGTTAATTGAATTAGAAATAATTGAATTTGCAATAATTCTCAATGGCCATCATTGAGCCAGGTGCACTAGTATATATTTCCTGGGAATGAGCAGGGTATTCTTGCTATGGTTCTGAACTTTTAACAGATTTATTCTATTTGTTATATGAAAATTTTATATATTTTCACGTCTGCTATATTTTGCAATCACTCTTACTTCCAGCACCGCCAAAGATTTCCGGGCTTACTGCTGAAGTAATTGGAAATAAAATTGTTGTTGAATGGGAGGAATTACCCTGCAACATTCCCTTTTATTTGATCCAAGTTTTTGTTGGAGAAAGACTGGATGAGAAGGTTCACGAGGAAAATATTGACATAAGAAAATTTGAATTAATTGAACCTTTGCCCTGCACAAAGCACAAGTTTGTTGTTTCTGCGTACAACATCAACGACATTCTTGGAAAATCTGCATCGATAGAGATTATGACAGGTTAGGAAGAAGTTCTTCTATATTTTAAAACATATCCAAGTTTCAGCAATGCTTCTTTTTGTTATGGCAGAAATACTTGAATCATTCTTTTTTGAGGATTTTGTCGACTCAAGGCTTAAATAGTCTATAAAGCCCCGCTCTAGACTGTTTCATTTGAGTAAACATACCAGGATTGACAGAAGACTAGGTAATAATCACAAAGACATACAAAATTGCGTGGGTAATTGATCCTTGGTTACTTCGCGAAATTTCAAGACTTCTGATCTGTGGATTGGTATGGACACTACTTGGATTCGATATCCCAGGCAGTTTAACTCGATTGGTATGCATAGGTTTCGCGAGAACTACATAAAGTGAATCAATAAATTGATGCAATTAATATTTTTCAATACTGCAACTTTATATTGATGATGCATCTTACTTTCCAGGTCTTTTACATCCACCCAAGTGGGTTAAAGCAAGCTTAGATGAATTAAGACCCTGCGCAATTTTTCATTTTGAGTGGGATTGGCCAAAAAGTGCCAAGTCTTTTTTAATTTATGGCAATGATGAATGCATTGGAAATAATATCAAGAAAAACAAATTCACATTTTGTGATGCAAAACCAACAGAAACCTACAGAATTAAACTATATTCAATGTGTGGATCTATCAAAAGTGAATACCCTGTTACAACTTCTATAACAGCAGGTATTTACAAGACGTTTTTTTGTTTAGATACAATAGCGGTATATATTGTTTAAACAAGAGTAAGTTTTAGTAAATTTAATTTTAGCAAAATTTTATTCAAAGAACCGCATTAAGATGTTCTCGCAAAACATTTCACAATTTGGCTTCTTTCCGTTGTTGGCTGGTATCTAACAGGAAAAGATACACTTCCTCCAGGGTAAGTAGCTATTTGTGTCTCAATGTCGAGACATACATTGTAATCGATTATATTGCAGATGATGTTCCAGGAATAGATTCAGATTCTATCAAAGTGATATTAGACGACACAAAACCTTGGGAAAAGGCAACAATATCATGGAAAATGCCTCCTGGGGTAGAACATGTATCAGTGGCTATTAAGTCACATCATCTTCAGGTTGCTAGGAATCGACTACATTCTGTTTATCACTCCAAAGCCAGTCCATATGTTGAAATAAGACAGGAAATTCACAAAAAAAACTCTGTTGAATTTGTCAAGCTGAATGATGAAGGTAAAGATTACCTGGTTGAAATATATTCTATGGTTGCAGGACGCAGGCAGCCGCTGCCAACAACATCAATCTTTAGATTGGGTGAGCACACTATTTTTACCGTTTTTATCTTTTTAGAAAACCCAAGCAGCACAATTGCATTGGAGAGCGTCGATCTTGCGAGATATTTATAAAGTCAGACTTGGCTTAAAAAATGGACAGCAATTTAGTTGAGATGTAAAATGGTGCGAGGCACTGTTTTTAACAATCTATTCAGAATATACTATGAATAGGCAGTCAGAGATCTTCTTGTCTTTACCCAAGTTCCTATTCTTTTTTTTTAATTCAATAGTACTCACTATTTTATTAACAGGGCTTATGGCACCGTCTAACTTGAAGGTATCGCTTGACAAAGTCAGTCCTTGGGCAGTGTTTCATTTGATATGGGATTGGCCGAAAGGTGCCAAGTCATTCTCGGTGTATGTTGATTCTAGGATCATCGAAAAAGATATTAAGGATAACAAATTAAAAGTTAACGTTGCACATCCTGCAAAACAATATCACATTAAATTACTTTCGCTCTGTGGATCCATTAGTAGCAGACACCCTGCGGAAATTACTATAAGTACAGGTACCTAAAACATAGAGTAATATAACAGAGTTGCAATATAGAGAAGTTATGAGAAAAGAGAAATAGAATGTTGCTACTTTGTAACTCGATAACCAACGTTGAAAAATAGAGCCATAAAAAAAGGCATTTCAAATAAAATTCCTGGATACAAGATAACCTTAGTTTGATTTTAATTCTGCGTATGTACCTAAAATGTGATTAAAACATGATAAGTAAATTATACTTTATTTGACATATTTATGAGAACGAAGTAAAGAATTTTTTTCACACGGGCAACAAGAGGCTTGAATTACTCAGAGACGAATGAAACCAATACAGTTATCGTGTATAAGAGAAGGAATAAAAGAAAAAAATTGTGAAAAAGCAGGGGTTAAGTAACTATAATTCATTTTCTAGCAACAATAAGTTTGGTACAAGCAGACACCGTAAAGTGGGAACCAGATTCTCAGAAACCTTGGGAAAAGGTCTTGATGCGATGGGATCGGCCGCCACAAGTCGAATGGTTCAAGATAAATATTAGAAATGTATACGGTAGAACAGCTGTCACAAAAGAAAATTATCATGAAATTGCAGCCGAATCTGAAAATGTGGATGTTAGTATTTATTCTGGCATCGGTGATGTCCAAAGTCCCACAGCATTATCAGTCAAGTACATAATGGGTAAGGTATTCCTCAGGGCGTGAATTACTGAAATGTGGGAATAAAGTAGGATTGAAGCAAAGTGTCGCTAAATTGCAATTGATACTGTACACCAGTGGTTGCCAAACTTTTTGTTCGCGCGGTCCCAAATTATCAGGAAAAAACTCACGGCGCACTTACACGAAAAAATGCTGCTTTTGAATAAAACTCTATTTCGTGATCATCAATGTGTACTCATGCTATTTAAAGTTTGTAAAATGTAGGCCTAATGAATAAAGGCAAAAGGTCAACTCTTTCTCATCTCTGCCCGATTTTCCTCCGAAATGCCAAAAACATAACTTATGTTCGCTAAACTCGGTTTAGCAGATACATAAACTGCAGCTCGCGAAATTGCAGCGAGTAGTGTCTACATTTATTGTTACGAAACAGAAAGTAAACGACATAGAAAGAAAAATAATTCACTGATTCATATACAAAGCATTAAATACGAACAATAAAACATTTATAATAAATACAATATGTAAAATATTCAATTATATTTTAGTTATGTTTAAAAAAAATTCTGTATAAATTTCGCGGTGCATATTTTGTGAACCGTTGCTGTACAGTATTGTATTTGGGTCAACTTTTCAGGAAATAAGTCTTTTTGAATTTCTTTACTCTATTTTCGAATCGTAGTACTGTTTCAAATTGTGTACTGTTTTTATAAACGACAAACTATATAGGATACGGGACTTGGTTCAACATATTGGCTGGTAAAGTAGCATAAAAAATGATGCACCTGCTCATACTTTGTCGGAATTTTCATCTAGATCCAGAACAAAATTCGATCATTCATACTTGTTTAATACATCATTCAATTCAAGCATTCAACGAAATTTTGTTCTATTTCAGCTGAAATGCCAGAGATAGAATCGAAATCTATTAAAGTGGTGTTGGATGAGGCAGAACCTGGAAAAATTGCTACAATATCATGGGAAATGCCAGTGGGAATAGACTTCGCTTCGGTGGATATACAGCCACGTGGTAATAACCCACTCCCGGTCAGATTGGGAAAAAATGGTAAAAAAACAGAAGAAAACTTTGTAACGTTCAAGAGTAATGGTGTTACTTCTGAATACAATGTCAAAATATATGCCGAGGGATCAACAAGAAAGCAGTCGAGTCCAGCTTCAACAACTGTTTTAATGGGTAAGTCAAATACTATGGATGTTTCCCCTAGCAACTATTTTCTTTCCGTGACAACTACAAATTAGAAATAAGTTATTTATGACGTAACAATTAGAATTATTACCGCCAGGGGTCGGCAACCTTTTGTCGCTCGCGGGTCAAAATTAAAGGTTGCAAGTCATTTTTAGAAAGTTAAAAATCGAATGGATGACCGATGAATCACATTTTATCACACAGATCAGAAGTTAAATTTTCAGCAGCGCGCGAAGACTGACCATTTGAGTATTTTTTGCGCCATTAAGCCATTTGCACTTAGCCTCAACTTTTCTGCGTTTTGTTGCCATTTGTCTAAATTATAATTAAATTATAGGCTTATTAAACGAGTAATTGTGCATTATATACTTGTGACGTTGTATTATAATTTAGTCTACACGAAAGTTCCTTTTCGTAAAGAAGTATAATCAACAAAACAGCTATAATTTATTACTATAATTCAGTGAAGCGTCGCGGGCCGGGTTATATTGCTCCGCGAGCCGGATCCGGCCCGCGGGCCGTAGGTTGCCGACCCCTGGCTTAGACCTTAAGAGCCTTAAGCAAATATCCAAGCATGTTGTAAACATTGCCTCTTTTTTGTAGTTTTGCGTGTTACGTTTCAGTGTTTAGTTGTGTATCCAAAAAATAGTTGTAAATCAAATAACTTCGGTCTAGGTTTTCTTAGGACCCTTAGTTTAGTTACAATAATCAAAAATTGATACCGCAAACGCTACATAGACTAGCCAAAAATTGTAAGCCCCGACTCTCAAAAACACTCTCAAAGTCAGCGCTGAAAATTTTGCAATGATAAAGTATGGGGAGAATATTTCAGGTGTCAAGAGTCGGGGAAACGTTCATTGGGTTATTTTTATATGCGCTTAGCTGGTACTGGTGACTGTCAGTCAGTTGATGATTTTACTTGGGATATGTTGGAACTGATAAATTTTTGCTTTTAGTGTAATTTTGTTATTTACCCCGACTGAGCGTTTATTTCGTATATTTTAGGGCTAACTTCTGATGATATCAACAAAATACTCCAAAAAGAATATTCCAGCCCATCCACTCACAAGAAAAACATCATGATGCCTATGATTTCAGAAGACGGTG